>CM076575.1:1455437317-1456037317 GCA_034641835.2 Pinus albicaulis | reverse complement strand
TCCTCCTTAATATGCTCTGGCCAATACTTAGCCAAAATAGGCCTCTTCCTTCCTCCTAATTCCCTTTGTAATTCCTACTCCTAAAGAATAGGGAAGCTCATATTTCCTTGCTCAATTCCTAAGGAAATTATCTCACCTGCTACATGAAAACACTATACACTCAAAGTGAATAATAATGATTACATTATGCCTTTTATCTCCAACTTCACTAGGAAATTTAAATTGCATGCATGTCTAGGGATATTTTTAGTAAATTGACTAGCTAACTATGTTGTGAAACCAGCTCAAAAAATAGAAGAAAAGAGATATCAACGTGTTAGAAATAAGCCACTTCAAGGGGGAAACCTCTAATACATTACATGAATGAACAATTCTTGAATGATACAAATGACCAAAAGATCCTTGTATATATAGGAGTCCATGGGGCCACAATGTAATCCTAGTGGGGCCAAAAATGTAATCCTAGTCGACCTAACAATAATAATGTAAGGGCACAATAATGACAATATGGGGGTTACAAGGGTAAAACAATAAAAATAAGGGGGGCTATACTAACATAATAAGGGACTACACTATTAATATAGGGACTTAACATGTCCCTCTCCTTCAAACAAGTGTTGTCCTCAACACTTGATTATTTCTTGATGCTTCTGTATAAAATTCTCATCCTCCCATGTGGAACCTTCTACAGGAAAGTTCTTCCACTTGCTAAGAAACTCTGAAATTGATTGTACTTGTCGAGTTCTTTTTTCTGTGACTATTTCAGAACTTCTTTCGATGTCATGTTGATCTTCCTGCTGTTTCATTAGATTCTGCACCAAAGTTAGGTTATCCTTTGAGGGTTGGAGAACTTCTTGTTGATTCTCGATGTGATATTCCACTAATTTATCATCCATATTACCTATTATTTGATCCTTAAAACCGTCCAAATTAGCCTCCATTTCTTCTTTTAAACCATCTATGTCATCTTCAATTGCTCTTCGTAAGATCGAAATTTTTTGCACTCGGTACCGTAATTTTGATATTTCATACTATAATTCTTCCTCTTCATATGTCATAGTATAGCTTTTTTAGGGCTTAATGGGTATGGAGTTATTTTTTTGAGGCATTATAGAACCCATTACTAATAAAAATTCTAAATATGCCCTTGGAATCACTTCAAACTACTTTTTCAAACAAACGTTATGCAATTTTAAAAACCAAATACACACATTTTTCTTGCTTTTGAGAAGCTCGATATTGAAATTGAATTATCTATGTGATTTCGGATCCTCAATAACTGAAATTTGGTCCTGAAGTAGCCCTCTAAATCGTTTTTCGAATGCCATGGGTCTGATTTTATTTGGACTCTTCCAGACAAAGTTATGTCCAATCTCCCATAATGACCTAATTATGGACTGGTTCAGTAGAGCGAACTTGTACGACTTGCCACATGTCACTGTTTTCTCCTTTGTATCTAAAATTTATAGAAAGGAAACTACAGTCCATGTAATATCAGTCACTTTTTATATAATTCCAATCTGATGCTCAGAGAGAGAGTTATGAAGATTTTCCCATGATCACCTCTTTGAGACGAAATTCAGGAGCCTGAAAAAGACCTAACTTCCACAGATCATATCTCCAAACATATTATGAACCAAGCTCTGAAATTTTTGCGAAAATGTTCCTCAATATTTCAACTTCACTCTCTAAAACGTTTAGCTTCTGAAACTTCATAGAAAAAAAGTTATAGCGCAAATTCCGCAGTGACCTGTTTAGGTTAAATTCAGGAGCCTGCAAAATGCCCTAACTTCCATAGATCATATCTCCGAAAATATGGCGAATCAAGCTCTGAAATTTTGCGAAGATGTTCCTCAGGATTTCAGCTTTGCACTCTCAAAATTTTAGCTTCTAAACCTTCGCAGGAAAAAAATTATAGTGAAAATTCCATGATGACTCGTTTGGAGCAGTGAAACCCTAGAATCCAAAGCTCTGATACCAAATGTTGTGAAACCAGCTCCAAAAATAGAAGAAAAGAGATATAAAAACCTTAGAAATAGGCCACTTCAAGGGGGAAACCTCCAATAAATTACATGAATGAACAATTCTTGAATGATACGAATGACCAAAAGCTCCTTCTATATATAGGAGTCCATGGGGCCACAATGTAATCCTAGTGGGGCCATAGTGTAATCCTAGATGACCTAACAATAATAATGTAAGGGCACAATAATAACAATATGGGGGTTACAAGGGTAAAAAAATAACAATAAGGGGGGCTATACTAACATAATAAGGGACTACACTATTAATATAGGGACTTAACAAACTAAGAGTTAGTTGAGTTTACAACAATTACAACTAACGTAGTTGAATCCCAAAAAATGATATCTAACAATTACAACTGCTGAACTAAACTCACACTGACTCTATTCTAGACTAGTGCTTAGATAAATGACTTTCACTAAATATAACACCTCTAGATGCCTAGATCTTAGCCACCAACTTGCACACAACTCTACTATTAGCCCAAAAAATTGAATTGACTAACTTAACTAAGTGATTTGGCCATGTTACTTCTGCTAACTACCTAACAACTCATCCTTTTGAAGTGGAAATTCAAATTTCTTCATTTGACTAAGGCACAAGTCAGATGAAGCCTTTTATTGCTACATTCTAACATAGAGATGTTATGCATTATCCTACAATTGTGTAGCCAAACTACCATCCAACCTCTCCTCCTCATCCTCTTCCTTTCCCTCTTGCATTATGTATTTATGATCTTTTTCTTCCTTTAATATCTTTGAAACTTGTGTCCTAATGTTGTATTTGGATATTGGATTCAAAACATCGGTCATTAAAATGTCCACTATGGATATAACTTCGGAAAATATGAGCAATTAAGACTAAGAAAAATAAACTAGAAAATGAACAAGAAGTTCATGATGGACCTGATAAGGAGGAAGGTTTAGACCGTTTAGAAGAGGAGGATAAACCTCCACCTCAAAATTTAAGGAGGCCCACTCAACAAAGAATACATTGACTATATAATTATAATTTAATTAAGTTATTTGCTTTAATATGTGTATTTTTTTTATTTGATAACATCAATGAGCCTATAATTGTGAAAGAGTTAATTGAAATGGAAGATAAGAAGGCCCAAAGATTAGCCATGAATGAGGAAATAGTTTCACTTGGAAAGAATGGTACATGGGATGTGGTACCATTGCTTTATGGATGGAAACCATTGGATGTAAATGGTTGTTAAAAGATAATATCAATATTGATGCCAATGTTGAAAAACACATGACAAGGTTGGTTGCTAATGGATATTACCAAGTTGAGGGGATAGAAGTTGGTGATATGTTTTCCCTAGTTGCTAACTTAACATATATTAAGTTCTTATTATTTATAATACCATTAACCTTTATTTCGGAAATAGAACAAATGGATGTGAAAACAACAATCCTACATGATGACTTGGAGGAGACATATATGAGACATCTAGAGTACTATATTGATAAAGCTAAAGAGTCATTATTTTACAGACTTAAAAAGTATTTACATGGTCTCAAATAACCTCCTTGGATGCGGTGCCAAAAATTGATTGCTTTTTGTTGGAATTTTCATCTTTGAGATCCAAATAAAATCATTGTATGTATTATAAATGACACGTTAGTTATCTAATTGTTATCATTATGACTTAAAGGACACACTATTTTATTTTGGTAATAATAAGAATGTGAATTATAATTTGAAATAATAGCTTTCAACACTATTTTATGAATAAATCTTCCCAATACACACCACTGTAAAGTTGTTTTTCTTATAAAGATGTTGTTCATTCTCACCCCCCCAAAGGCAATGCAACCGGGAATGGGGGCAAGCTTTCTTCATCCTAGGATTTTCTTATAAAGATGTTGTTCATTCTCAACCCCCCCAAAGGCAATGCAACCCCAGGAAGTTTCTATGTCGTTTTTGGTCAAAACATTCAAGGAATTTCCCTCAGAAATTCCTCACCCTGTTCTCGAGGAATTCCATCAAACCTTTGTAGAGACGGCCATTATTTAACATTTCAAAGGTTTATGGCCTCACTCATCTGATATTTATCAATGGATGTATTCCTCCTGGACCAAAAATTGCAAGGTTATTTTCTTCTCCAAAGGATTCATTGTAATGTTTGTTGATTTAGAAGATTACCAGAAAATTTTAACTGAAGGGTCCTATTTTAGGGGCAATGTTGATATTTTCTTAACTCCTTGGTTTCTATATTTTGACCCTTCTATAATGGTCATTACCAACCTACTAATATGGGTTCAAATTCCCAATATGTTTGCTCACTTGTGGCACTTCTCAGACTTTGAGGGCATCAGAAACTGCTTGGGCCATTGCCTTGCAATTGATACTTCTCATGGGTAGTTTAGAATCAACACATATGACAAAATCTACATTGAAATTGACATCAGCAAAGGGTTTCCAGACAATATCAATTTAAAAACACAGAAATTTCATTGTACCCAGGCTCTAGACTATGATAATATTGTTTTTCGTTGTCACTTCTATCATCAAACATGCCATCTCCAGAATTCTCGCCCTCAGCTCAAATCTCACCAGAAGCAAAACACTCATAATTCAAGAGCTAAAATTTGGAAGCCCTGTGACCCGCCTCCTATGGAGAGCGAGGATTCCTATGAATCAGACAAGGATGATGAAGAATATAATGATGAATTGCATTGGGTGGAAAAAGTATATACTTCCGATCCTTAAAATCCTCCTCAAGATCCTATTATGAACCATGCTCCCTCGAGAAGCAAAGAGCGTCAATACCAATGCTTCCTTTGGAGCATTGAAGCGAGCTCATGAGTCATCTTCTTCAGACTTTGACAAGGGTTCTCCTTCAACAGGCCATGATAATCTACAAATCACTTTGATAAACCTGCCTTTGAAATGTTGGGTCAAGGTTTCGAAAAATAAAGGAAAGAAAGGTCACTTTAGGGACTTGCCCCAAATTGGGTAATTCTCTTATGTAATTATCTCTTATGTTCTTCTTTATCTCATGTGTTTCCTTTTCTACTCTCAGTCTCATACATCTCAGTTATGCCCATGTTAGTTTATGGCACGCTTTCCAAAAAAAGAATCATGATTATATATGATGTACTTCATTTCTGATTAATCAATAAAATATTTAAATTTTACAAGAGAAAGTAAAAAAAACAACTAAAACATCTTATAATTAATTAAATTAAATAGTGTATAAAAATCTTGAGTTGCAATATGCAAAAATCTCAAATGCTTATTTATTTTAATTTTATTTTTTTTATATTATAAATATTTTATTTTCTTGTTATATGATATATATAGAAGGTGAAGCATCTTAAATTTGATTTATACAACATTACTCTATGAAAAGGTTTAATGGTAGTTTGTGCCTTAGTTATCAAATTGGTTGAATTGGGTTAAATGATTCAAAAATTTATGATTCGAAAATTTTCTAGTTTGATTTGGGTCGGTTGTTAATATATCAAATTCAATTTGATATGATATTCATCGAACTTCATTTTTTCAAAAAATTGGAGAGAACCCCTATAGAACTTGAAAGGGATTTTTCGGTCCATCAATTTTAATGATTTTTTCGATCCATCCATCCATCACAGATAAGTTGAACCAATTGCAATGGAATCCATTGATTTATTTGAAATGGAAACATGATTGAAGAGGGTAATTTAACTGATAAGAGTGACACTAAGAACAACAGAATTCCACAACATACATACATACATATATGTATGTATATATATGTGTGTGTGTGTGTGTGTGTGTATACATATATGTGTATACACACACACACACACACATATATATATATATGGATGGTAGTAACAAATGTTCACAAAACATCACAATCCTCGACCCTAGCCACATTGTAACTGTCCATTGTGCAAAAGTATACCAGTTCATTCTATTGATGTGGCCTCCACCTTTTTATATATATTTGGCAGCCTCCTATCCTAAAATATTATTGGGTTTTTAGATTTTTATTTATTGAGTTTTCATGTAGATGATCAATTTCTTTGTGTTAGGAATCTGTGATTAGCAAGATTGGCAAAGTCCAATCACAGAAACAACATTATTTCAACCACTTTGGGATTCTAGGATCTAGCCCTCCTGAATCCGGAGAGGAATCTCTCCAATAAGTGCAAAGATAGATTTTTCTTTGAAATTTTTATGGTAAAGATATTAGGCTAGTTATGAAGGCCGAGGTTTTCTTTTGTTTTTTGGATGGTTGAGCATGATTATTATTTGAGGGGAAAGTTCTAAGTGCAAAGAGTTTCAAAGGTGAGAAGTTGCAAGAAATCAGAGTAAGCTTTGGCCAAGAAGATAGATAATTGCAGGTTTTAGTCCATTGGGCTATGGAGTCATAATAGGGTTTAATTGAAACAACAAGAGGCAAGAGTGGTCCATGGGGCAAGTCATCTATGTCTAAGGATCTCTTTAAAGTTGATTTATGGAATGAAATGATACATAAAGAAGGGGAGTTAAACAGATGAAGAACAAAGAGCAACCCAGGATCTGGCAAGTACTTTGAAACTAGCCAGCCTTTGACAAACACTTAAGAAAGACAAAAAAGCAATCCAGGATCTGGTAAGTACTTTGAAACTAGCCAGCCTTTGATATACTTTCGATAAAAAACACTTAAAAACAGAAGGGAACTTGAAGGCAACTATTGGAGTAGAAACTAGCGGGCCGGGCTCACCAAAAATCCTCTCCTAGCTCTGCTTTACTTGGTAACTTTCAAGACAAACACAAAGATAACAAAGAATGGCCTAAGATCTGGTAAGTACTTTGAAACTAGCCAGCTTTTAACGCATTCCAAGGGAAACTTTGAGACAGTCTTTTGGGATAAAACTAGGACCAGGGCACACCATATCTTCCCGAGTTCATCTCTACTTAACATGAACTGAAAATAACATTTAGGAACAATATTTAGCTAAGACAGGAGGATGAGGGAACACCAACATTCCTACTGCTTAAAATGAATTAAATCATTCCCAAATAACACAAATGGGAAGAAAACATTTAGATAATTATTTTCTGTCAGACAAGGTTACTGATATATAGTAGGTCCTAATTCTATGCATGATGTTCTTTATAGAGAAGATGGAAAAAGTGAAAATTGAAACAAAATAATGAGTTACAATAAGAAAAACATCACTTTTGACATAGACCAGGATCCCATAAATCAGCTTGTGTTGATGCTCCAAACTAGTCACAGTTTTAAGTCCAATGCTTTAGTTTAGCAATCATCTACACTTCTAGACTAACTTATCTATCACAAGCAGAGCTCCAAGAGCCAGTGAACACTATTTACAAGTAGAAGTCTCAAGCTCAAGTATATTTCAAAGTTCAACAACCAACATTTTCTCATCTTCTACAACAGTATTTATAGAAGAATGAGCAGGTGGGAGAGGATAAAAGATATCCCAAGATAATTAATATAGATTAATGACTTCTCGGCCTTTGAGGGGCTCGATGGAGAAGTTTACAGGTGTTCTGTCTGTATTAATGTTTTACATTTAATATTTAAGCTCGGTGAGAGCTTTTGTTGACTTTTAAGGCTCTGTGTCATGTAATATTAACTCTGTTGATATTTTTGCATTAAGTTCTTTGGCAGAATTAACTCTCTGGCTGCGCTGAGGCAAATATTTTCTTTTGATCAATAACTTCGGCCTCTATTAGAATGCTTGTGGCTACAGGTGGCACTGTGGTAGCTGAGAGGAATCAATTTTCCTCTGTTGAGGCGGTGGAGGCCTTTTTATTTGATAAACACTTATGATTTTCTTTAATTTTGTTTTAATTTGGAGGATTAGGCTTTTGATAATCAATCTTAGCCGTAATCCCCAAACTGGTCTTCGATATTTTGTTTCTGTTGTGGCAGGTCTTCAACACTGATACTCTTTTAATTTGATTAAATAACACTGTGTCTTGTTGATGTGCAGGCTGTGCAGGGCTCTCAAGGCATCAATGCCCATGAAGCATTGACGAGACGTGGAGTTTGATCCCTGCGAATGGTTCCCTTTGATGAATCAAAGGCATGGGAATCGTCATTCCCAGCCTTCAGCTTTCTTTTTAATATGACCGAAAACCATTCAAACACCTGAAAAATACAAAACTATATTATAAAATCCTGCGTTTTTGGGTTTTACTGCGGCAGAGGTTGTAGGGAGGAGCGTGGCCGTTGGATGGCATCATCAAACTGTTGGGATTGTTTTAGAGAAGGTAAAAGGAGAGCAGAGGGAGAAGATATATTAGATCCGTCGATCTCCCAGGGATTGACAGTGGGGGTCAGTCGAAAAATGTAAAGCGGAGAGGCCCATTATAATGAAACGGAAGAAAAATGTGGAGAAAAAGGTTAAAAACCTTTGCTTTGGAGGAAAAATGGTTAAACGAAATTTGGGGTTTCGGATATAACTCGGGCCGTCAGATGAGATCAGCCCGGGCGATCAACAATTGAGATTACTCATTGAAATACTTTGGTAGAGGCAGAGGGCGATATGAAAATGAATTTTTAGATCTAAACCGTTGATCTGCAGAGATCGACGATGAAGGGCGCGCACAATATCATACAAGAGAAAAGAAGGGAAGCGGTTTCGGGGAGGAAAACAACTGTTTTCGCGCGGCGAAAGGGTGGGGTTAATAAGAGCCATCAGATATGAAATATCAACGGTGGAGATTTGATCTGGGGGTTAATGGAAATAGAACAAAGTGGAGAACTAGGTTAATGGGGGCCGTTGATCTGCAGAGATCAACGGTTAGGACTTGGTTGATGCAACATTATGAGGGGGACCGCATAAAATTTAACGAAAGTCGAGAAAAGCATCCTGGACGGTCCGATCTGGACACGTGGATGGTCTGGATGTAATCGGAGGCACAGGCATCAGTGGGGCAAAGGACTAGGAGCGCGACAGAGTGATTGAGTATGGACCGTCGATCTGCAGATCAGATCGATGGTGGAGAATGAATCGGAGGGATGGCCAATCGGGTGTGGAGAAACATTTGATGCGCCCAATAAAACTCTCGATGCGATTTTGCGCGGGCCATTGGATTGGCCAACGATCAATGACGGAGGATAGGTCCCAACAAATGAACGAGCGAGACTCTTTATTTTATATGAAAACCCAAAAATTTAAATAAAACAAAGGTTTTATATGGAATGCGAATAGGCCTAGGGCTTATGCATATGAGGGCCAATCGCAATCAGAGGTCGGTCTCGGGCTTTTCAATCTAACCATTCGAAATATTTGCGATGCGATTGGCGCCTCGGGACTTAAACTCTTGGTCCTTGGCATAAGCTATATGGAGTGAAGCGGAGGGGGGCGGAGCTTAATACAATGGGCTAATCACATCGAAAGTTTTAATGCGGTCTTTTCGATCTACCCATTTTTACATTAAAAAACATAACTCCGGCGCATTAGACCAAAAATTTGGGTAAGTGGGTTTTCTGATATACAAAGGAAAATAATGCATCGGAGATGAATTTTCACAATGATTTAGCGCCCGATTGCGGGCCCACGGGTTGTATGGAGAGATGATATGATCGGGGCTGTGTATAAAGGGCCAATCGGCATCGGGGTTTTTTGTAACAAAAGACTTGCGCTGATTGCAAATGCTCCGATGCGATAAGCACTTGGATGGCTAGCACTTGGTTCCAACACCAAGGTGTATGGAGGGGAAGTGGTTAGGACTTAGCCCAAGGGGGCTTAAGTCTTTATACAAAAATATGTATTTTTATGCAATTTTTCAAGTTTTTCAATGGATTTGGGGGTTTCGGTATAGTTTAAAAATGAGTTTTAAACTATGTAAAATTGATTTTCATGAATGGAAGGAGGGGGATCATGAAAATAGAGTTTTTATGGAGAAAAAAGGGAAGCAAAATGAAGGTTAGTTTATGAGTGGAGGAAGGGAAAAATGGTGATTTTGCAGCAGTATTTTTCATGAAATCAGCAGAACTTCAGAGTATAACATGGGAACAGTAGTGAAGATTTAGAACAAAGGCATGAGGCCTTCAAGAGTCTTCAAGAGATAACATCTTTTATCAATAAAACTTGTTTCTTGAAGACTCCAAAAATGATTTAGCCAGCATTTGATATAACAAATTTTATAGCTAGCTAATAGTGGCTCCACTTGGGGATGGTGCCTTCTTGAAGGCATCAAGAACTTAAGACTTGCATTCTCTGGGAGGCTGATTAGTGCATCATCCATTGGTCTGCCTTTATTTTCTTGGATGATCTTCTTCTTGCTCTGAAAACATATTAGCAGCCATAAAAAACAATGGATATTTAATCAACAAGCTTTCTACCTACCCAATCCTACTGATCTAACATTTTTTCTTCATTAGAGTGCACTTGGATTGGCAAACTCTTTTACAACATTTTATTCTTTTGAAAGCAAGAAATCTAATCTATTTCTACTCCTTATTTCTCCATGGACTCAAATTAAACAGTTGAGTCCATATGATTCTCTACCTAATCTACTAATCTGTTAGGATTAAACAGTCTAACAGATTTTTATCCTCTAAATTCTACAAAAGAAAGTTAAAAGCATTCAAGTCAGGATTGAACAATCTAAATTGTTTATGATCTATGGCATGAAAAACAAGCTGTACATAGACATTATTTTGTAGAAAATTAAAACAAACTGGAAGGATTAAGATCTGAAAGTTCAAAGCACTTCCTTCATCTTTTTACAACTCTGTTTTTACTTCTTTTTGAGTTGTTCCTTCTTTGTCTGACCGGTTCAGATTTTGAGCTGATTAGAACCAGATTTACCTCTGTTTTGACTCAGAATTTGAGCAGATTTGAGTCATTCATGTTTTGGAAACATAGGTTCAGATTTTGAGCATGTTTGAACCTTCAATTTCTATCCTAATCTACCTACTGATAAGCCAATATTGAACAGTTTGGCAAATCAAATTCACTATCATATCATCAGTAAATTTAAAGCTAATTAGTCATGATTAGGCTGTATGAATAATTAGAAGTGTGTTTTTCAGGAGTGGCATTTAAGCTTGCACACTTTCATATTTGTTTCTTTTTTTGTTGGTATGGGGCTGTACCTTTCTTGTTTTTACAATCTACCCTCTTTTCTTTCTTTCACTGTTTTTGTATTTTTTATTTTTCTAACTTTGAATGCAATGATGGGTGAAATATGTATAATGGAAAAAACATAAAAAGGCTTTCAGAACATGATATGGATCAAGAGAAGTAATTTTTGAGCATCCTGCCATTGACAGGACCCCAAAAAATTCTGCTCCATTCAACTCTTGCAAGAAATAGGCATTATTACTAGCAGCTAAATGGATAGAGTAAGGGCCAAGCCATAAGTTGTCAAATTTTCCATGATTTCCCTTGTCTTCCCTTCTTGAGTCCCACTTTAAAACTTTTTCCCCAACATTAAAATTGTTGGCCTTTGTTTTTCTGTCAAAAAGAATTTTGATGCTGTTCTGCTTTTGTAATGCTTTGTTGTAAACCTCCTCTCTAGTTTGTTGAAGATGAATTGTTTGATCGATCCTCCTGACCATGTCATTATCTTCAGTTTGGAACTCTTGAATTAACTTCATAACTGGCACACCAAGGCTGGTTGGAAAAATTGCATCAGTGCCATACACAAGTTGGTAGGCTTACATTCCAATAGATTTCTTCAATGTCAATCTGTTAGCCCAAAGTGCATGCAAAAGCTTTGTGTGCCAAGACTTCTTGTTGTCCTCCCAATAGTTTCTTGATTATGTTCACTAAAATCTTGTTTGAGGATTCTGCAAGTCCATTACCTTGAGGGTAATAGGCTGTGGAATGCCCCAATGTTATCTGATACTTGTGACAGAACTCAACCATCTTCTTTGATCCAGATGTCGCTGCATTATCAGTGATGATCTTAGTAGGACAGCCAAATCTAGAGAGAATATTATTCTCTATAAATTTTATAATAACAGAATCATTGGCTCGCCTACAAGGGATGACTTATATCCATTTAGTGAAGTAGTATGTGGTAGTGAGAATCCATCTATGTTGGGCAGAGGATGGTGGATGGATTTCACCTATGAAGTCAAGCCCCCACTATTGAAAAGGGGCTTCAACAGTGATTGGATGCAGAGGCAAGGGTAGAAACTTCCTTTTTCCTTAAAAGTTGGCACTTATGGCAGGCAATGATCATCTTGTGAACATCATGAAAACGAGTAGGCCAATAATAACCAGCCCTCAAGATTTTGTTGGCTGTTGTCTTCCAGTATAAGTGGCCTCCACACACCCCTTCATGGAACTCGTGCTTAACCTTCTCTGCATCAAACTCAGGAAAACATTTAAGCAATATACCACTTGCATTTTTCCAATAAAGATATCTATCCATAATGCAATAGTTTACGGCTTTCAATTTTAAGAACCTTGCCTTTGTTTTTGTCAAACCAGGAGGTGTATTCAAATTAAGCAAAACATACAGAATATCAGCATACCAAGAGGAATTCATAAAATGATCTTCAATAATTGGAGTTGGGATTTCCTCTTGAACATCTAAAGCACTAATCATATTAATATCAAGAACTCCAAAATTGGATTCAACCATCAACCTAGCTAGACCTTGGCCTTTGATGAGCTTAGTGGGTTTTATCTCTAAATCATATTCAAGAATAACAACAATCCACTTACCTCTCTTACCATCTGGGTCCTGTGTTAGAATGTCTTTCACAACTGAATTTGGGACAAAGGCAATGATGTGTGACTGAAGGATGTATACTCTAAAGTCTTTCAAAGCTTTAATCAAAGCAAAAGCTTGCTTTTCCATAATGTTATACCTCAAAGGGGCATCCCTCAATGCCTTGCTAAAGAATACAATAGGTTGCTCTTGTCCTTGCGGATTTTTCTGTAAAAAGACAACAGCTATGGTATGTTCTGATGCAAATGAAAAAATATAAAAATCTTTTGAAAAATCAGGACTTATTAGAACCGGTGTTTTGGTTAACGCTTGTTTCACCAGTTCAAAGGAATTCTTTGCTTCCGAGGTCCACTTTACCCCTTGCTCCTTCTTTAACATGTTTGTTATAATGACAAAGGTTCTTCCAAGTGGAGTCTTAAGGTCTGTTAAGGATTGTGGAGTCGCCAAGTGGAAGTTTTTAGCTCCTAAGGAGGTAAAAGGTTTTATGGTCCACCACCATGTTTATTGAAATACCAATCTGAAATATTTTTTGGGGTTTTTTGAGTTATTTTTTAGTCCTATTGGTTGCTAAGAGTGTCCTAAATCTATTTCACAACTTAGCTACGGTTATGAGACAAAGACAGTCTACTCTTATGGCTAAGCCAGCTGATTTTTCAAGGTTATATAAACTCTTATGAGAATCCTAGGGTTTTCCTAGTTTGTCATTGATTCAAGCAAGTTTTACCATGATTACCACGTGTTTAGTAGTGCTTGAAAAGGATGCTTTTTACTCACAAGGTGTTATGAAGTGTTTTAAGGGAACCTAAGATGAAAATTCGACTCAAGTCCCCAGCGGAGTCGCCAGATATGTTAATTGCTGGTGGCTCAGCTGGCCAATATGTCAAATGTTTAGTGAGTAAAGGGGTTTTTTGAGATATCTAAAGTATTCAACAAGACAATAACTCAAATCCCCAGCGAAGTTTCCAGAGATGTTAGGAATCTGTGATTAGCAAGATTGGAAAAGTCTAATAACAGAAACAACATTATTTCAACCACTTTGGGATTCTAGGATCTAGCCCTCCTGAATCCGGAGAGGGATCTCTCCAATAAGTGCAAAGATGGATTTGTCTTTGAAAGGTTTATGGTAAAGATATTAGGCTAGTTATGAAGGCCGAGGTTTTGTTTTGTTTTTTGGATGGTTGAGCATTATTATTATTTGAGGGGAAACTTCTAAGTGCAAAGAGTTTCAAAGGTGAGAAGTTGCAAGCAATCAGAGTAAGCTTTGGCCAAGAAGATAGATAATTGCAGGTTTTAGTCCATTGGGCTATGGAGTCATAATAGGGTTTAATTGAAACAACAAGAGGCAAGAGTGTTCCATGGGGCAAGTCATCTATGTCTAAGGATCTCTTTAAAGTTGATTTATGGAATGAAATGATACATAAAGAAGGGGAATTAAATAGATGAAGAACAAAGAGCAGCCCAGGATCTGGTAAGTAATTTGAAACTAGATAGCCTTTAACAAACAATTAAGAAATACATAAAAGAAATATAGGATCTGGTAAGTACTTTGAAACTAGCTAGCCTTTGATATACTTTCGATAGAAAACACTTAAAAACAGAAGGGAACTTGAAGGCAACTGCTGGAGTAGAAACTAGCGGGCCGGGCTCACCACAAATCCTCTCCTAGCTCTGATTTACTTGGTAACTTTCAAGACAAACACAAATATAACAAAGAATGGCCTAAGATCAGGTAAGTACTTTGAAACTAGCCAGCTTTTAACACATTCCAAGGGAAACTTTCAGACAGTGTTTTGGGATAAAACTACGACCAGGGCACACCATATCTTCTTGAGTTCATCTCTACTTAACATGAACTGAAAATAACATTTAGGAACAATATTTAGCTAAGACAGGAGGACGAGGGAACGCCAACATTATTACTACTTAAACTGAATTAAATCATTCCCAAATAACACAAATGGGAAGAAAACATTTAGATAAAGATTTTCAGTCATAGAAGGGTACTGATATACAGTAGGTCCTAACTCTATGCATCCTGTTCTTTATAGAGAAGATGGACAAACCAGCTTGTATTGTATTGATGCTCCAAACCAGTCACAACTTTAAGTCCAATGCTTTAGTTTAGCAATCATCTACACTTCTAGACTAACTTATCTATCACAAGCAGAGCTCCAAGAGCCAGTGAACGCTATTTAAAAGTAGAAGTCTCAAGCTTAAGTATATTTCAAAGTTCAGCAACCAACATTTTCTCATATTCTACAACAGTGTTTATAGAAGAATGAGGAGGTGGGAGAGGATAAAAGATCTCCCAAGATAATTAATACAGATTAATGACTTCTCAGCCTTTGAGGGGCTTGATGGAGAAGTTTACAGGTGTTCTGTCTGTATTAATGTTTTACATTTAATATTTAAGCTCGGTGAGAGCTTTTGTTTAATTTTAAGGCTCTGTGTCATGTAATATTAAATCTGCTGATATTTTTGCATTAAGTTCTTTGGCAGAATTAACTCTTTGGCTGTGCTGAGGCAAATATTTTCTTTTGATCAATAACTTCGGCCTCTGTTTGAATGCTTGTGGCTACAGGTGGCACTGTGGTAGCTGAGAGGAATCAATTTGCCTCTGTTGAGGCGGTGGAGGATTAGGCTTTTGATAATCAATCTTAGCCGTAATCCCCAAACTAGTCTTCGATCTTCTTTTTTTGCTGTGGCAGGTCTTCAACACTGATACTCTTTTAATTTGATTAAATAACACTGTGTCTTGTTGATGTGCAGGCCGTGCAGGGCTCTCAAGGCATCAATGCCCATGAAGCATTGACGAGACGTGGAGTTTGAGCTCTGCGAATGGTTCCCTTTGATGAATCAAAGGCATGGGAATCGTCATTCCCAGCCTTCGGATTTCTTTTAATATGACGGAAAACCATTCAAACACCTACAAAATAAAAAAATATATTATAAAATCCTGCGTTTTTGGGTTTAACCATGGCAGAGGTTGTAGGGAGGAGCGTGACCGTTGGATGGCATCATCCAACGGTTGGGATTGGTTTAGAGGAGGTCAAAGGAGAGTAGAGGGAGAAGATATATCGGATCCTTCGATCACACAGGGATCGACGGTGGGGGTCAGTCGAAAAACTTAAAGTGGAGAGGCCCATTATAATGAAACGGAAGAAAAATGCGGAGAAAAAGGTTTAAAACCTTTGATTTGGAGGAAAAATGGTTAAACGAAATTCGGGGTTTTGTATATAACTCGGGCCGTCAGATGAGATCAGCCCGGGCGATCAACAGTTGAGATTACTCATTGAAATAATTTGGTAGAGGCGGAGGGCGATATGAAAATGAAGATTTAGATCTAAATCGTTGATCTGCAGAGATCGACGGTGGAAGGCGCACGCGATATCATACAAGAGAAAAGAGGGGAAGCGCTTTCGGGGAGGAAAACAGCTGTTTTCATGCGGCGAAAGGGCGGAGTTAATAAGAGCCGTCAGATACGAAAGATCAACAGTGCAGATTTGATCTGGGGGTTAATGGAAATAGAACAAAGTGGAGAACTAGGTTAATGGGGGTTGTTGATCTGCAGAGATCAACGGCTGGGACTTGGCCGATGCAACATTATGAGGGGGACCGCATAAAATTTAAACAAAGTTGGGAAAAGCATCCTGGACGGTCCGATCTGGACACGTGGACAATACGGATGTAATCAGAGGCACAGGCATCGGCGGGGCAAAGGACTAGGGGCACAACGGAGCGATTGAGCATGGACCGTCGATCCGCAGATCAGATCGACGATGGAGAACGAATCGGAGGGATGGACAATCGGGGCTGGAGAAACATTTTATGCGACCAATAAAACTCCCGATGCGATTTTGCGCGGGCCATTGGATTGGCCAACGATCAACGGCGGAGGATAGGTCTCGACCAATGAATGAGCGAGACTCTTTATTTTATATGAAAACCCAAAAATTTAAATAAAACAAAGGTTTTGGGGTGCGATATATATATATATATATGAAATTTTTGGCACCCGTATGTGGGGCCCAGGTTTATATGGGATGCAAATAGGCCTAGGGCTTATGCATATGAGGGCCAATCGCAATCAGAGGTCGGGCTCAAGATTTTCAATCTAACCATTCTAAATCTTTGCGATGCGATTGGCTCCTCGGGACTTAAACTCTTGGTCCTGGGCATAGGCTATATGGAGTGAAGTGGAGGGGGGCGGAGCTTAATACAATGGGCTAATCGCATCGGAAGTTTTGATGCGGTCTTTTCGTTCTACCCATTTTTACATTAAAAAACATAACTCCGGTGCATTAGACCAAAACTTTGGGTAAGTGGGTTTTTTGATACAAAGGAAAATAATGGATCGGAGATGAATTTTCATAATGATTTAGCGCCCGATTGCGGGCCCATGGGTTGTATGGAGAGATGATATGATCGGGGCTGTGTATAAAGGGCCAATCAGCATCGGGGTTTTTTGTAACAAAAGACTTGCGCTGATTGCAAATGCTCTGATGCGATAAGCACTTGGATGGCTAGCACTTGGTTCCAACACCAAGGCGTATGGAGGGGAAGTGGTTAGGACTTAGCCCAAGGGGGCTTAAGTCTTTATACAAAAATATGTATTTTTATGCAATTTTTCAAGTTTTTCAATGGATTTGGGGATTTCGGTATAGTTTAAAAATGAGTTTTAAACTATGTAAAAATGATTTTCATGAATGGAAGGAGGGGAATCATGAAAATAGAGGATTTTTTATGGAGAAAAAAGGGAAGCAAAACGAAGGTTAGTTTATGAGTGGAGGAAGGGAAAAATGGTGATT
The DNA here is from genome assembly GCA_034641835.2 of Pinus albicaulis. Taxonomy (NCBI): domain Eukaryota; kingdom Viridiplantae; phylum Streptophyta; class Pinopsida; order Pinales; family Pinaceae; genus Pinus; species Pinus albicaulis. The sequence continues at coordinate 1,456,019,828 of CM076575.1, read as the reverse complement.
TTGCAGCAGTATTTTTCATGAAATCAGCAGAACTTTAGAGTATAACATGGGAACAACAGTGAAGATTTAGAAAAAAGGCATGAGGCCTTCAAGAGTCTTCAAGAGATAACATCTTTTATCAATAAAACTTGTTTCTTGAAGACTCCAAAAATGATTTAGCCAACATTTGATATAACAAATTTTATAGTTGGCTAACACTTTGCTACTATGACAATATCTTCAGTACACTTAAAATAACTCATTATTTGTTAAAAAATAAAAGTATTTTTTTTTTTTTAAATTTCCCTCTTCATTGATGGTATGGATTGAGTAATATGCAGATTTGATTTCAGGTTGAGGTTATTCATTTACCAAAAAATATAGTTCTGTATGTGTTTTTTTTTTTTTATAGGTAAATTTACACAACATGAAATACATAAACCACAATTTGATTAGCACTAGAAAATTCCTTAACCTGAAAAATAAAGAGAGAAAACAATATGTACGTGGTAAATGTGTTGAGAAAAAAATGATCTAATATTATGAAAAAATTAACATATTTTAGTATTTATAAGAAGGATAATTCTGATTTGTTTTTGTATTGAATTTTAGGTAGTCAAATAGAATCTGAATTCAAATTTTAATTCAATATTAGTAACTATGGTTTGTGTATATTCCAAATCCCACCAGTTTTCAAACAATGAACTAAGTTATTCAATGATGCTAGGTCCTAGACCTCCTATATTATTCTTGGAGGTTTACTAATGAGAAACCCCTTGAAGCATTGGGTCGAGAGGTGTAGATTGTAATATCAAGTGTGACTATTTAAAGGTGTAGATTGTTATTTTTTCCAACTCTTCCCTCCACCCTTTATGTCCATTTGTAACAACCCTCGGTTAAAATTTTAAGTAATAAAGTTAATAACAGAAAAATAAAACCAAGGTCTTGGGACATGTATTCCAAGTTGAATGTTGGGAAAAACATGCTAGTGGGAGTCACTTTCGGTTTATTAATGGCTAAGGAAAGTGGAAAGGGCATTGGGAAAGGAAAAGAGGCATTAGTGGACATTTATTTATGAAAATAAAGGAAAATTGGAGAAAAGGGGAGATGAAGGGTCACATATTTGCATGAGAGGGAAATTGAAGGAAAAATGAAAGAAAATGAAGAAATAGACGCCTCAATGATAAAAAAAAATTCTAAGGATCAATTCAAATTTGGAGTTTTCTGTATTATCTCATACTATTTCACACTTAGAGGATTCTTGGAGAAATCTGGCATTGGAGAAAGGAAAGCAAGGAAAGACAAGGAAATTAAAGGACAAACAAGGAAGGTTGGATCAAGCAGCTTCAACAGGAGGACTTTGCAAGTATTAGGTTTCATGTGTGATTTCCTAGATGATTTGTGAATGCATGGTACATGCATTGGTTTATTTGGTTCAATTTTTTTCATTTCCATGTGTTTTGTTGGGTTTGAAAGTGGTTTCAGCCTTGCCATACCATTTCCTGGATAACCATTGTGAGATGGGATTATTTTTCTGGTTGAGCTTTGGATTATCGAAAGGTTTGGAGCCAGGTGAGGTGGTCTAAAGAAAATTCCCAAGGGTTGGGAGTCGAGGTGATTTAATCTACAAGAAGACCTCGATAGGTGGGTGGAGACAGGAAAAATTTTTAAGACAATGGTGAAGAAAATCTAAGGCATCCAAGCTTGTTTTGGGCTTTGTGTTCTTTTGACCGGTTTTGGAGATATTGTGGTAGCTTGAGGGTGGAGATGGTTTAATATTCAGGAAGCCTTGGTTGTTTATGTCTTGATATCCCACATTCACGCTTGGAATATGGCATGGGGGTGATTAGCTGAAATAAATATTTGGTTCATCCAAATCTATGGCCAGGTGGTACGTGGAAGCCCCTGACTTGGTTGGATTTTTCATAAGTTAATAACATTTATTTTCATATTGTAATTAATGATCACTAATACTTGTTATTATGATTTTTTGATGGTTTTTATGTCTGGTTATATGTTGTTTATAAGCAGGGATTTGCAATTTATTCTAGCTATATCTTGTTCAAGATTTGATAAGTATTTGATGGTTAATGAATGCATCAGCTAAAAAATATTATTGCATCTATTATGAGAGGGAATTAAACCTTCTTGGTAAGTCTCAAATAAGTTTCAAACTCCTATGATTAGATATGCATTCGTGACCCGTATTTTACATGTTTACCATATGTTTGACGAAATAATTTTCATGGCTAGTTGTGGTTAGGTGAAGTCCTTGTTCAAGTATTGTATGATTAAAATTGTTATTAAGTCACTTATTATTCTCGAAAGTCTCAAGAAGTTTTGGGTAATGATATAGAGGATAGTCTAGAATTGTGGCTCAGATCTCAAGACTACACCCTCTGAACTAGATAATTTGGGTTGCAAGTACATGGAGGCAGTGTTGTTCATGTAGTTGGAGGGTCACAACTACACTCATGTAGGCTTGGGCATGTGGTTGAGATTCTAGGTCACTGAAAAAACTATCCAGCTCAGGTTTTGGTCACTTGGGGTGGTTCTTTGGCCCCTGAGTGTCCTATAAGTCCTGTAGGATGTCAGTTTGTGGTTAGTAAGTCTTAGTTTTCATCCCCACTTCCATAATCGAATATTGGAGTTCGGGTCATGTCGTAGTGGTACTTTTCTTCACAATTACCCAACGGGCTTATAAAATAGGGTAAATGTGGGGAGGGGGCATTACAGGGTAGTATTAGAGTTGGTTACACTCACTTTGGGTAATAGCTGATACCATAGGGTGGTATTAGATCATGGTTTAAACACTTGGACTGGATAGGCTGGATGCTTGTTGTTATGCATGTATTGTCATGGTTATGGTTATGAATGTATAATAGGTTAGACATGCATCATGGTGGCCATTATGCAGTTTTTGTCATCATGATGTTGTTGGTATGTTATGAGGCTGATATGTTGGTCGAGATAGAGCAGGAGATGAAAATAATCAGAGCAAGGTTATAACACTAGACCTCGGGGTAAGAGAACATAAAGGCTTGTATACTTGGCATGCAGGTATGATGGTTGATGGTTGTTATATTAATTATGTTTTTAATTCTATTTATGTTCTAGTTACATGCATAAGAGATGATATTTAATCAGTGCGGTCATATGCACATGCATCAGTTAGTAATGCATGGTAGTTAACTTGTTGTTATATGCATTGCATTCATATGCATGATGAGTATGGTAACTGCAGTTAAGATCTTGATTTTATTATGTTTCATGCTAATTTGGATTGGCTTGTGAAAATGGTTATGGTTATGATATTCATGCATGAGTCGATGTACTTGTGATATTATGTAATACTAATATTGATTGACTTGTGCAGATGTGATAGCACCCTTGAGATACATTGAGGTATGAGTTTGATTATGTCGTCTATTTGGTTTTTATAACATGGTATGTTTACACGTTGTTTGAATATTTGATTAATTACATGATATGAGTATGTGTCTATAAGATTGCATGTAGGAGTGATCTTGTTCAAAGATGGTTGTACTAACACAATATGTGCTGAGAAAACTGATATGCGCTTGAGTGAAAGTGGGTGTTGGTTGTAGCATTATGGATAATGACTATGAGTTGATTTGTGACAGGGTTGTTAGTCTTGGTAAAGGTTGATTTCAAATTAATATACACTATGTCTTGATATTTGGAGCATGTGATTGACATGGGTGAAAAACTATGGGGAAACATGCTTGGTATTATCATGACAAGGTAGCAATTGATTTTTTTATATAACTAATAACTAGATGATGTGATAGCACCTAATAAGACTCAATTGTAGCAAGGAAAAAGGTGAAGGGAAGGAATAGGGTGAGAATTCCTTTGGCTATATTTGGAAACCACAATTCCAAACGAATAAGTGCCTTACATGGATACAAGAAGTCTTATTAACTTTTATTTTTTCTGACATTATGTGGATATGTGCTATATTCATGAACATGTATTTGATAGTTATAAAAGTTGATTTCCAATTATGGTTGGTATTGTCAAGGAATTGTATTCCCTTGAGTAATGATATATGTATGTGTTCAATTATAGGTCATCATGATGGGTACGACAAGGTAAGGTATCAGGTATATTGTTATATTTATTTATACACTAATAGTTGTGCGTTTATGGTAGTATGATGCAGGGGATTCCATGGAAAAAGATTCTTCCATGAAATCTTGAAGAATGCTCATGTTGAGATTTCCTTTCGAAGCATTGGGAACCCATAGGGTTGAGTCATTGTATATGTTGAAAATTTTGTGCTTTCAGTATTTTGTGATTTTTTTGCACTTGAATTGCATTTTTTATTGTGTCTGGTGCATGGGCATGCCACTTTGTTGTGGTGTCATATTTCTATTGTTTTTTCAAGATTTTCTTCTTGTTTTTTTCTTTTCCTTTCCTTTTATGTTTTGAGGATCTTGGGAACTTGTTGGTAAAGAGGAAAGTTAATGGATCTCAATGTTGGGTATGTGTTGTATTCTTTCCACGACTAGCCCCACGCGCTGTACATTGCGCTGGGCATAGCAGGGGGGTCACAGGGGGGGCGGCAGCGCCCCGGCGAAATTTTTTTGGGTATGCGGACCCACCCATGTTTTGTGCATGAGTTTGCACATGGTTTTGGGGTACGATGGTTTTTGGCCCCTGGTATTTTGTAGATCCGGTCAAGGGAACTACGGTTATGTTCTAATCTAGGGTTAATGGATTGGGGTTTATGTATGCTTCGACATGTATATATATGTGTTGTAACACTAAAGGATTATAATGAAATCAAGTTGGTCGTCCCCCAATTTGGGATCCAGGGAAAAATTTTTAGCTTATCTGTTTTATGGTTTATGCTCTCGCTATTGTTTATTTTCTGTTATAAGATTCGTGTGTAGATAATTTCTTTTTAGGGTTAAAACCTACATTTGGTATCAGAGCTGTTTCGGCTTCAAGGGGACGCCTTTGTTGCTGAGGGTTTTTTTTTTGTTCGGGCCTGAGGTAGACCCTGTTCAGTGGGAGATCTGCGGGATCGAATCTTGCGGTGAAAGAAGATGGTGAGCGGCAGAAATATAGAGATCGAGAAATTTAATGGTCAGAGTTTTGAGTTGTGGAAGCTCAAGATGGAGGATCTGCTGGTGGATAAATATCAGTGGATCGTGGTAGATCCAGGTACTAAACCAACGGAAATGTCAGATTAAGACTAGAATAAACTAGATCGGAAGTCTAAGGGCACAATACGGTTGTGTGTCTCAGATTCGGTATTGTTGAATGTATCTGGGGAAGCTACGATGAAGAATTTGTGGGAAAAACTTGGGAATTTGTACCAATCTAAGTCTCTGGTGAATAAGTTGTTCCTGCGGAAAAAGCTGTATAACCTGAGGATGAAGGATAGAGACTCAGTGACAGAGCATCTAAATGCCTTCAATACTATGGTAAGTCAGCTGTCATCTATTGATATTAAAATCTCAGATGAAGATAAGTGCATCAGTTTGTTGTGTTCTCTACCAGACTCGTGGGACAGTCTGGTTATTGCAATAGGTATCAATACAACTACCTTGAATTTTGATGACATTGTCTCAAATTTCGCCGTCGAGGAAATGAGACGGAGAAATATGGAGGGCCAGAATGGAGATGCCTTATCTATATGAGGAAGGTCCCAAAACATAAACAAGAATAAGGTTTCGAGTGGGAGATCCAAATCTAGAGGGAGATCTAAATCTCCTGGAAAGTTTGTAAAGGTATGTTGCAAATGCGGAAAGGAAGGACACTACAAAAGGGAGTGCAGATCTAAAGCTCCAGAGAAAGGAAAGGGATCTGATGATGCTCCTTCTGCAGAAGCAAAAACCACTTCGGATGAAGGTGGGGATGTGTATTTTGCTTCTTCTTCAAACACACATGTAGATCATGAGTCATGGTTGATTGAATCAGGTGCATCCTTTCACTTCACTCCCCATAGGGGAGTGGTTCTGCGAGTATGAGAAATATTGATGGTGGTGGATGTCTTCCTAGGGGATGATAGGAAGCGAAAAACTGAGACGTGGAAAGTCAAGTCAAGCCGCAAGGTGAAAGGATTAGAACACTCGTGTTCTGCACACACCTCTCATGATACGCAATCTATTTATGTAAGCAAGATGGATGATGCGTGTAAAACAATGTTCAGAATAATGCTCAGTATGGTTCGGGAAATCTATATTAATGCGGGAGTTCGTGATCGAATTGCATATGCTTACAAGGTAGCACTATTATTGAAGGGTGTAACAGTTATGTGGTTCCTGAAAATGGAGCGGAAAGCTTAGCTATCTCTGGAGAAAAGGCCATGCTATGGCATCGAAGGTTTGGACATATTGGAGAGAAGGGCCTTCGGATACTACATAGAAATGGTATGGTAGAAGGTATGTCTAATTTCTCTCTGGATTTCGATTTCTGTGAACATTGTGTATATGGGAAGCAGAATCGGGTGAGTTTTCCTTCTGGTGCTAAGAGGGTGAACAAGATATTAGAACTTGTGCACAGTGATGTGTTTGGACCTATGTCAGTTCCATCACTGGGAAAGTCTGTGTACTATGTTTCATTCATAGATGAATTCTCAAGGAATACATGGACATATTTCTTGAGGAGGAAATCTGAAGTCTTTGACAGATTTAAATAATTTAAGGCTCTGGTGGAAAACCAGACAGAGAAGAAGATAAAGGTGCTGAGGACAGATAATGGTGGGGAGTTCTGCAAGAAGGAATTTGAAGAGTTCAGAAGAAGTGTGGTATAGCATGTTTAAGACACCAGATACACACCTCAGCAAAACGGGAGCTGCGTAAAAGAATGAACAACGCCGATGGAAAAGGCAAGAAGCTGCTCAGTGAGACCGGGTTAGGACAAGAATCGCGTAGGTAGGAGAGATCGCATGTTGATGAAGTTGTCAGATCACCTTCTTAACAACGTTGGAGGCAGAGACTCCACATGAGGTATGGACTGGTAAGAAACCCTCTCTTACACATCTAAGGGTATTTGGATGTGATGCATATGTACATGTTCCAAAGGAGAAAAGGACCAAGTTGGATAATAAATCTGAAAGGTGCATCTTTATTGGGTATAAGGATGGTTTAAAGGGTTACAAGCTTTGGAACCCAGAAACAAGAAAGGTTGTGTACAGTCGAGATGTGGTGTTTAGAGAGGTGAAAGATGTTGTTACACATGAAGTCCTACCAAAGGAATCTGAGAAGATAGAGTTTGAGGTAAAGGAGGATGAATTAGACTCTACAACAGAAGAAGATTCAGAAAAGGAAGAGCCACAAACCCCAGCTTTGAGAAGATCAGTTCAGGAAAGAAGGCAACCAGAAAGGTATAGTCCATCTGCTTTTTTCTCAGGTTTTGCCTTAACTATAACTGATGATGATCCCAGAACTGTCAGGGAGGCAGTAGATTCAGAGGATGGAAAACTCTGGAAGGAGGCCATGGTTGATGAAATGGCATCCTTGCACAAAAATGAGGCATGGGATCTGGTGGAGTTGCCGGCTGGAAGGAAGCCCATCGAGAGCAAATGGGTGTTTAAAAAGAAGATGAATGTAGAAGGTGGAGAAATACAAAGCTCAGTTGGTAGCAAAAGGTTATTCCCAAGTGCCAAGAATTGAGTTTGGTGATATTTTCTCTCCTGTTGCCAAAGTTACTTCTATTAGATTACTTTTATCTGTTGCTGCTGCATTTGATTTTGAGATAGAACAGATGGATGTGAAGACAACATTTCTTCACGGGGATCTAGAAGAGGAAATATACATGAAGCAACCTGAAGGCTTTATGGTGAAGGGTAAGAAAGACCTGGTATGCAGGTTGAAGAAGTCGTTGTATGGGTTAAAACAGTCACCAAGGATGTGGTATCAGAAATTTGATACCTATATACGGGGACTTGGCTTCACTAGAAGCAAGGAGGATCACTGTGTTTATTTTAAATTAATTGGTGACCGTGTTATTTATTTTGTCTTGTATGTGGATGATATGTTGTTGATTGGAAATGACAAAGAAATTATCCAAGATTTGAAGACCCAACTGTTCTCCAAATTCGACATGAAGGATCTTGGTGCCGCAAACTATATTTTGGGCATGGAAATTAAGAGAGATCGGGAAAAGAGGATGCTCTGGTTAAACCAGAGGAAGTATGTCGAGACTATATTGCAGAGGTTCAATATGCAGGATAGTAAACCAGTGAGTGTTCCTATTCCTGTAGGTGCAAAGCTGTCTGCTGAACAGTGTCCCAAGACACAAGAAGAAGAGGAGGACATGTCCCGTGTTCCATATGCAAGTGCAGTGGGTAGCCTGATGTATGCAATGGTCTGTACTAGACCAGACATTGCACATGCAGTGGGAGTATTGAGCAGGTTTATGTCAAACCCAGGGAAGGAGCATTGGACAGCAGTGAAGCGGGTTTTCAAATATTTACGTGGCACTAGTGATTATGGCTTGTGCTACCAAGGAAGACCAGGATTAGAAATAATGTTGGACATTCATGGTTTTGTTGATGCAGACTGGGCTGGAGATCTGGACCAAAGAAGATCTACAAGTGGGTATGTGTTTAGCCTATTTGGAGGTGCAGTCAGTTGGATGAGTAAAAGACAATCTGTAGTGGCGCTTTCAACTACAGAGGCGGAATACATAGCAGCCACTCATGCAAGCAAGGAAGCAGTTTGGTTGCAGAGATTGTGTTCAAGTATGGGGTTGGTACAGCAAGCTATAAGGATAGACTGTGATAGCCAAAGTGCAATTTTCTTGGCTAAGAACCCTGCTTATCATTCAAAGACAAAGCAAATTGATGTTCAATATCACTTTGTTAGAGATATGGTTGAGGCTAAAAGGGTGTTACTGGTGAAGGTGGACACTTTGAAGAATGTTGCAGATGCATTGACGAAGTCTGTGAGCACTCAAAAGTTCTCTTGGTGTAGAGAAACAATGGGTGTTGAAGAATTGGCCAAATGACTAAGCTCTCCTATGGCCCCCCTGGAAAGAAAACAACAAGTGGGAGAATGTTGGGTATGTGTTGTATTCTTTCCACGACTAGCCCCATGCGCCGGGCATAGCAGGGGGGTCACAGGGGTGGCGGAAGCCCCCCCTGTCGGGGTCCGGGGCAGCGCCCCGGCGAATTTTTTTTTGGTATGCGTACCCACCCATGTTTTGTGCATGAGTTTGCACATGGTTTTGGGGTACGATGGTTTTTGGCCCCTGGTATTTTGTAGATCCGGTCAAGGGAACTACGGTTATGTTCTAATCTAGGGTTAATGGATTGGGGTTTATGTATGCTTCGACATGTATATATATGTGTTGTAACACTAAAAGGATTATAATGAAAAATCAAGCTAGTCGTCCCAATTTGGGATCCAGGGGAAAATCTCTGTGTTTATCTGTTTTATGTTTTATGCTCTTGCTATTGTTTATTTTCTATTATAAGATTCGTGTGTAGATAATTTCTGTTTAGGGTTAAAACCTACACTCAAGGGGTGTTGAATGAAACCCAACAGCTAACGTAAGACTAGTATGACGCCTGGTGCATGAGTAAATGGAATCTAAAGGAAAGAATATGACAACCAATTGGTTTAGTTGGGACCATTGGAATAAATGGAAGGTGGAAGGATAGTCATGAGAAAGGTAACAAGAAAGGTAAAGTGAATGGATTTGAGGCACCATTTGCCTTGACTATGTTGGGAACTTTTGTTATCAATGTTGTTGCATTGCTAAAGGGAGTTATCTTAACCTTGACCTTATGATATCTATTAATCATGTTGTGATTATGATTACATGACGTATATATATATGTGTGTATATATGTATGCCATTGTATGACAAGGTATTCAAGGATCACGATTGTTTTATGTTAGTATTTACATGTATATATATGTATGTATGTCGATGTCTAAGAGGATTTTCAAGGATCATCTTTGTGGAGGAAACATTTCTTTTGCAGGTCAATGGCATGAAGCGTCTCCTGGGTTCATGGAGAATCAAGTAGGAAGAGTTGCCCTGATAGGTCTATGAGGTTAGTAACGTGTGTATATGAATTGATATATGTTCTTATACTATGTCTATGTTTATGCTATGGCAGGTAATGTTGAGGAATACATCAGTAGAATGAAAGTAGTGCGATTTGTGACATCTTGGGACAATAATGGATAGTGGAAAGACACTAAAAGTGATGTTTCTTGGTAAAGACAACATGGTCTCTTGATGTGCAGTATTGGTCTTGTGTAAATGTGGTATATGCAATGTTGTGTACATATGGTGTTGTGTGCAAGTTGTATACATGGTGTTGTGTGGATGACGTATAAATTCGACGAATTTTGAGGTCTAAAATGGGCCTCCTAAGGAAATTATAAAATAATAGTGGAAATAATAAAATAAGATTAGATTACATCATCAAATTTTAGAGGGAAAAAAGGAAAAAACTACTTTTTCAACTCGTATTTTCAACTTATCTCCCTATGGGTTTACTCAAATTTTGAGCGGGAACACTTGTTGGATGCAAAATTTGATTCCTCGTCTAAGGAGTACCCATGTTGCATAATTTTGATGGACCCTGCTACACGAAAAATAAGAAATACATGAAAACCATGATTGCAATCACATTTTTTCATGTATTTCTCATTTTTCGTGTAGCAGGGTCCATCAAAAGTATGCAACATGAGTACTCCTTGTATCAGGAATTAAATTTTGACTCCAACAAGTACTCCCACTCGAAATTTGAGTAAAACCTTAGGGAGATAAGTATGGTGTTGTGTGAATGTTGCATATGTAGTGTTGTGTACATATGGTATTGTGTACATGTTGTATATGTGGTGATGTGTACATGTTGTATGCGCAGTGTTGTGTACATATGGTGTTGTGTGCATGTTGTATATGTGGTGTTGTGTGCATGTTGTACATGTGGTGCTCCGTGCTTGTGGTATTGTGTACATGTGGTGATGTGTACACGTTTTGCAAATGGTGATGTGTACATGTGGTGTTGTGTACACTTTGTGAAGGTGGTGTTGTGTACACATTGTGCAAGTGGTGTTGTGTATATGTGGTATTGTGTACATGTTATACATGTTGTCTTTTGTATATGTGGTGTTATGTTACGAGTGTTATGTAGTCTTTGTGTCACGAAATGTGTATTAGTTGTATTATACAATGTGTGTTGTACACCAGGTGTAGGTGTATGAGTTGTGCTATACCTTGGGTATAGGTGTTTGTGTGTTGTTGTACACCAGGTGTTGGTGTATGTGTTGTGTTGTACATTTTGTATGTGTATGTGTTGTACAATGTGATGGGACATGCAAATATGGGGCTGTCTAGGCCCTTGTTGTTGATATTGAGGGTTAAGATGTTTTAGTCTCTAGGTTCCCTTGTTGCTGATATTGAAGGCTATGGAAATTTAGTCTCTTGATGCCCTTGTTGCACTGATATTGAGGGTTGAGGCGGTTTAGTCTTTGGATTCCCTTGTTACAGATATTGAGGGTTGAGATGGTTTAGTCTCTATATGCCCTTGTTACATATATTAAGGGTTGAGGCGGTTTTGTCTCTGGATACCCTTGTTGTTGATATTGAGGGTTGAGTTGATTTAGTCTATGGATACCCTTGTTGTTGATATTGAGGGTTGAGGCGGTTTAGTCTCAGTATATCTTTGCTATTGATATTGAGGGAGAAGGTGGTTTAGTCTCTAGATTCCATTTTTTATTTGAAGATAAGAGAAGGAATTGGGTGATTTCCGGGTTTGGAAAGCCAAAACAATGTGTGTACGAGATTAAATAGAAGAGAAGGCATTGGGTGCTTGCAAGGTTTGGAAAAACAAACCAGTTTTTGTATGTGATTAAAGGGAAGAGAAGGTACTCAATGCTTTGCAGGTTTGGTGACTGATTGAGTGTGTGTACGAAAAGGAAAAATAACAAAGGCGGAAGCAAATAACCATTTGAAAGATAAGTATAATTATTTTATTTTAGTTTTAATTATGTGTGTGATCTATGATTCAGATTTATGATGGTTGCATGTGATATATGATTTTAATTTATGATGGTTGTGTTTTGAGCTAACCGAATGTGATATGTTTATACATGATGATTTAATAAAAAATCTAGTTTGACTTATTGTGATAGGAAGTAAGCATAATTGGAAGTGTACCTTATTGATTGGCCATCAAGGAGGTATAATTTGAATTAATTTTTAGTCTAATGGAAATTATGTGCTTGGTACAGGAAAGTAGGGAAGTTCCCAGTTTGGGTGGCTGAAACTGAAGACAATAATTAGCAGCAACAATAAAATGAAATGGAACATGGTGTTGTGTACACATTGTGCAAGTGATTTTGTGTATATGTGGTATTGTGTACATTTTATAAATGTTGTTTTGTGTCACGGCATGTGTATTTGTTGTATTGTACAATGTGTACGTATATGTATTGTGTTGTACACCAGGTGTAGGTGTATGAGCAGTGCTATACATCGGGAATAGCTATATATGTTTTGTTGTACACTATTTTTTGGTGTATGTGTCATGTTGTAAACCAAGTGTAGGTGTATGTGTTGTGTTGCACATTTTGTATGTGTATGTGTTGTACATTGTGATGGGACAGGAAGATATGGGGTTGTCTAGGCCCTTGTTGTTTATATTGAGGGTTAAGGAATTTTAGTCTCTGGGCTCCCTTGTTGCTAATATTGAGGGCTAAGAAAATTTAGTCTCTTGATGCCCTTGTTACACTGATATTGAGGGTTGAGGTGGTTTAGTCTTTGGATGCCCTTGTTACAGATATTGAGGGTTGAGATGGTTTAGTCTCTATATGCTCTTGTTAGAAGTATTGAGGGTTGAGGTGGTTTAGTCTATGGATACCCTTGCTGTTGATATTGAGGGTTGAAGCAGTTTAGTCTTTGGATACCCTTGTTGTTGATATTGAGGGTTGAGGTGATTTAGTCTCTGGATACCCTCATTGTTGATATTGAGGGTTGAGGCGGTTTAGTCTCGGGATATCTTTATTGCTGATATTGAGGGAGGAGGTGGTTTAGTATCTATATTCCTTTTTTATTTGAAGATAAGAGAGGGCATTGGGTGCTTTCCAGGTTTTTCAAGCCAAACAATTGTGTTTACATGATTAAATAGAAGAGAAGGCATTGGGTGCTTGCAGGGTTTGGAAAACCAAACTAGTGTGTGTATGTGATTAAAGGGAAGAGAAGGCACTCGATGCTTTCCAGGTTTGGCGACTGATTCAATGTGTGTACGAAAGGACAAAGAAATAAGGTGGAAGCAAAGAACCATTTGAAAGATAAGTATAAGTATTTTAGTTCATTTTTAATTATGTGTGTGATCTATGATTTAGATTTATGATGGTTGAATTTTGAGCTAACCGAATGTGATATGTTTATACATGATGATTTAAAAAAAATCTAGTCAGACTTATTATGATAGGAAGTAAACATAATTTCAAGTGTACCTTATTGATGGGCCATCAATGAGGTATTATTTGAATTTATTTGAATTTATTTTTAGTCTAATGGAAATTATGTGCTTGGTACAGGAAAGCAGGGGAATTCCCAATTTGGGTGGTTGAAACTAACTACAAGAATTAGCAGCAACAATAAAATGAAATTGAACATGTAACAATATGTTGGTAAAGCACTTCAGGGGCAGGGCCATTGTGGGACACTGGTACCCAATAGTGTCCATTTATTGCCATGAGCATGTTATGACGAATATGATGGTTTTGAGGTGGGTATATGCCTTCACTTTTGGACCTTTCGATGCGAGGAAACCTTGCCAAGGGATGGATCACCTTAGAAAGGGGATGTCATGGAACTTGGAAGGTGAGTGACTACATGGAAGGGAGTGACCAAATTTCCCAAGGGACTATGTAATAGATAATGGAAGGTTGGAGAATGTTTTTTTTTTGTCATTAGCATTGCTATATGGAATTAGAAGCATATTTGGAGTGTGCCCTGGAACAATGAGCCGATAAATGTTCACTAAGAGCACAGGTAGCGCAAGGATCATAGCATTGGATATTGGATGTAGGTTTGACTTTGGAAGTGGATTCTCGATTTACTGGGAAGGAGGTGAATCCTAGTATTACTTTGAGGGTGGAGGTGTGAGCCTTTGGATTTCCTTATTGATTGATGTAGGCATTGTATCCTTCTATTTGTTGGTTAGATCAAATGTTCATATGTGTATATGTGTATTTTATTGTGAATATTGTATCATTATGGATTTATAAAGCTCCATGAACATTTTTTTTATTTTCTAGTTGACACAAATGTGCATAAGTATATGTGGTTGTTATTGTAAATACCGTAATGAGTTATGTTATAAAGCTCCAGTAAGTGATATCTTTGTCATGTTGGTCATGCTTTTTATCAGTTGTTTATTGTAAATAATACAACGAGTTGTGTTATAAAGCTCCATAGGTAGTATGTTTTGTTTTCAACAGTTTAATGGTCATAGGTGTCATAGAACACTGAGGAAGGTGTTCCCCTAAGGGGGAGGGGTTTGTAACAACTCCGGGTTAAAATTGCATGTAATAAAGTTAATAAAGGAAAAATAATACCAAGGTCATGGGACACATATTCCAAGCAGAATGTTGGGAAAGACATCCTAGTGGGTGTCACTTTTGGTTTATTAATGGCTAATTAAAGTGGCAAGGGAATTGGAAAAGGAAAAGAGGCATTAATTGGAAATTATTTATGAAAATAAAGTAAAATAGGAGAAAATGGGAGATGATGGGTTAAAAATTTTCATGAGAGGGAAATTGAAGGAAAATGAAGAAAACAGAAGCTTGGATGATAAAAAGGATTTTGAGGATCAGTTAATATCTTTTGTTAGTTCAGTTTTGGATTTATCTCTATTCTCTCATACTATTTCACACTTACAGCATCCTTGGAGCACTCCATCATTGAATAAATGAAATATAGGGAAAGCAAAGGACAAGCAGGCAAGGTTGGATCAAGTAGATTCAGTAGGAGGACTTTGCGGGTAACAGGTTGCGTATGTGATTTCCTAGCTAATGTGTGAATGCATGATACATGCATTGGTTTATTTGGTTCATTTTTTTTCATTCGCATGGGTTTTGCGGAGTTTGAAAATGGTTTCATCCTTGCCTTTCCATTTCCTAGATAGCCATGGTGAGATGGGATTATTTTTTTGGTTGAGCTCTGGATTTATGGAAAGGTTTGGAACTGAGTGAGGTGGTCTTCGGAAAATTCCCAAGGTTTTGGTGTGGATGTGGTTTAATCTAAAATAATACCTCGATAGGTGGTTGAAGATAGGAAATTCCTGAAGGTAATAACGAAGAAACTCTAAGGCATCCAAGCTTGTTTCGGGCTTTGTGATCTCTTGGCCTATTTTGGAAAGATCGTAGTATCCTGAGGATGGAGATGGCTTAATCTTAGGGAAGGCTTGGTTGTTTATGTCTTTATATCCCACATTCATGCTTGGAATATGACACTGGGGTGATTGGATGAAATAAATATTTGGTTCAACCCAATCTATGGTCAGGTGGTACGTGGAAATCCCTGACTTGGTTGGATTTTGCATAAGTTAATAAGATCTATTTTCCTATTATAATTGATTAACACTTATAATTGGTATTATGGTGATTTTATGGTTGTTCTCTCATGGTTATTAATTTGGTTATATGCTAGTTATAAGCATGGATATACAATGTACTCTAGCTATGTCTTGTTCAGGATTTTATAAGTATTTGATGGTTAATGAATACATGGGCTTACAAGTGTTATTGAAACTATTATGAGAGGGAATTACACCTTCTTGGTGATTCTAATATAAGTTTTGTACTCCTATGATCAAATATGCATTCATGACTTGTAGTTCCGTATTTACCATATGTATGATGAAATGACTGTCATGGTTAGGCCTTGATAGGTCATGCCATTTTTCAAGTTTTGTATGATTAGCATTGCCATTAAGTCACTTATCATTATGGAAAGTCTTAGGATGTTATGGGCGGTGGTATGGAGGCTAACCTGGAATTGTGGCTCATATATCGAGACTAAAACCTATGAAATGGAGAATTTGGGCTGCAACCACAAGGCAGTGTTGTTCATGTGTTTGTAGGGTCACAACCACACTTATTCAAGCTTGTGCATGTGGTTTGGAGTCTAGGTCACTAAAAAAGATATCAAGCTTAGGTTTTGGTCACCTGGGGTGGTTATTTGTCCCCTTATCTTCCTGTATGTCCCATAGGATGTTAGTTTGTGGTCAATAAGTCTTAATTGTCAACCCCACTTCCTTAATTGAATCTTGAAGGTCGGGTCGTGTCGTAATGGAACTTCGCTTCAAATTTACCCAGAGCACTTGTAAAATAGGGTAAATGTGGGGAGGGGGCGCTACACCATTACTGTGTTTTTTACAATTTTCTTGTTTGGTATACACATTTTTGAATTTTTGATGATAGGATTTCTCATTGCCTTCATTTTAGATGGTATATTTCCCATCTCATAAAACTAGTAATCAACACATGTGACCAAGTCACCAACCTTTATGTCAATTACCTTATTTTTATGATTGTTTGATTGGTATACAAATTTCTAAATTTCTAATTTTAGGGTTTCTCGGGGTATTAATTTTGTATGGTAGATGCCCATATTTTAAAACTGATAATTAAAAATTTTGATTGAGCCCAAAAGTCCACCTAGAGTGGCAATGACATAGGGTGTATAATAGTTTAATTGATTACTTAATGTTTTATTTTCTCTGGATTTCTTAAAGGGACTTTCTCTTAATTTATGCAGCTAAATTCATTCCAAAAGAGAACCTCTTACTATCCCTAATGTCTTAGTGAAAATAATTATTCTACCAATATGACATTTTATGGAAGCAATACCACCTAAGAGAAAGCATTGAAAACCTTAGAAAATATTTCAATTTTTCCTAAACTCGACACCCTTCAATCTCAAAGAACATGTACTCATTATTATCTTATTGGTGCTAGAGCCACAATAGTGACACAAATTTAGAATGTAAAAATTTATGAAATATGATATAGACGAAATATTGATGTCCTAGTGGGGCTCTTACTAGTAAGGGAAATCTTAGGTGATAATAATTGATTGAGCTTCTTCAATCCATATTCAAAAACCATTTAGGGTCATCAATTTTTTTTTTTTTTTTTTTATGAGTAGCACAAAATATAAAATATAAAACATTAAATTTGGCAATTTGATGCCTCTTTGCACATCGATCAACTACATTTTTACCATAATAATAGTGCAATATAAAAATTAGGATTTGGATGGGTTGTCATATTCTCTAGGTATTTGGTAGATCTATCTACTATGTGGTGGGTTGAAAATATCGTCAAAGTCTCGTTATTCAGGCATGTCTCTAATGATGGGTAACACAAATTGAAGAGGGAAACATTAAAATTGGCATTTCCATAAATTTGATACCCCTTTACACATTGATCATTTATGTTTCTACCATAATAATATTGCATTGCCAATATTGGGATTTGGATGTGTTGGCATATTCCACAGGTATTTGGTAAAGCTAATTGATATGTATTGGCCTACAAATATTTCCCGAGTTTCCTTATTCATGCAGGTCTCTAATGTCTACATATTACAGTATGTTTTGATAATTTTTAGACTACCTTTGTGACACATAGGTATTTAGAAGAGCTAGCTACCATGTGGTAGTTTGTAAATATTATCAAAGTTTACTTATTTAGGCATGTCTCCAATGTTCAAAAATTACAATCTATATCAACAATTGTTAGACTTATTTCAAAGAGTATGTAGTAGGGGTAAAGAAATTGCATTCTTACTTGTTTAACCTTTCTCATGAGTTTTTTTGCATCAATAGAAGGATGATACCAACTATTGCCTCAAGAGAATAGGTTGTCAACATTCATCATGACCATATCATTTTCCATGAATCTAGAGGAAAATAATGACTAGCATAACAAAGATCTATTAGCTAGAGGGTGTACAATTTTTGTAGATTGAAACATTTATTCATTTGAGTATCCTAACCATTATGGAATTAATTTTCTTGTACAACATACTTTGTGGCATTATTGCACTAGATTTATGCTCTAAAACTATTATAATTTGGATTTTAGAGGCATAAGGTCATTATAAAAAAAATTATACCATAATTAATTTCCATTAAATATTCATGTGACAAGCTTCCAATGATACTTAGTGCAAGGCATGCAACAAATTTGCCCCTATTTTGAGAAAAATTAAACTTCTAGAAGTTGAGAATCAAGCAAAGGATATAAAATATATGAATTGTAAGAATAAATAACAACTTACAATACAATTACATTTAAAAGAGTAGGTCAACTATAGAGATAAAACTTTCACACCCACACTTAATGTGCAGAATATATTCTATAATCTCAACTCCTTTCTAATAAACCTCTCCTCCATAATATGATTCACATACGAGGGCTTAATACTATATGATAGTGACAAATTGATCTCTTCCAACACTATATATACGTACGTTCACAGATGTTACCCAAGCCTATTATTGAAATAATGTAAAACTATAGAGGGGGAATGGTATAATTAATAGAAAATTTTTAACTAAGGGAGGTGAAGGGATTAGGTTGACACATCTTAAACTATAGATCCATTTTATTCTATGTTTTCTTTCTCTCAAACCTCTCTTTCTTTTCATTTTTCTCAATCTCATCAAAAAATATAGAAAATTATTTAGGAAACCTTGTAGTAGAGATTAAGTCATGGGAATGATACTTGGAATCCTTAATATCTCTATGAGCATAATGTTTGTACATGCATATCATACAACATAACAATTTAAGAAATACTATAACACCCACAATTTCAATCACTAACAAAAGGCCCCCAAAATTATTCAAGTAACCTTACTAGAGTCTATTTGATTGCTTAATATCTCACATGAATAAAATTTCAATGAATTATGATGAATCCTCTTAAGTTCTCCACACTTAGAGAGGGACATGTTTGTTGTGGACATGTTGGCTATGAACGAGGATTTCTTTGGAAAATTCTCTTTGAATTCGAATATATTTATTGTAACAATTTTCATAATTCTATAAACAATAACAAGATGAGAAAATGAAGGTTAGAGAAAAGTTGCTTACAAATATCCATTCTATTTTGGTAAATTCTCCACTCACAATTGTAAATCCAGAGTTCTTAAATATAAAAAATGAATGTATGAAATCTTGTCCACAATTTCTACCACATGTTTGGTCACAAAGTCAATACTATAGCATAACTCTCAGGTGAATCTAAAGGAACTAGTCTAGATTTGGCTATATTGAACTATATTGCTAGATAGTTTATAACAATTATATATATCTATCTATATATATATACACACACACACACACATATATTATTCAATCCCCACCCAAGTTCAAATCCCCTTTAGCGACATGATCAATTATAATTCCTTGATAAATATTGTTGTAATGGCTTCGTGTATATGAATATTTTTTTATTAGCTTCAAGCCTTGTGAAATATTAAGTGAGTACACCTATGGGCTAGTCTGATATGAGAAACCTCCCTCTAACCCTTGAATTGTGAGGGAGGCTTATTTCATTCCTCAGGAAAAAAAACTAACAAATTATCATGTTTAGAACTATTCTAATAGATATTTATAATAAATAATTCCTATTTAAAACTGAGTAAATGAGACACGATTATATGGCTAATAATGTTTTCCTTTTATATATTTTTCGGGGTTAATTTCAATGTTTATTTATCTTGTTTTTCAGTTATATTTAATACACTCAGTAAATGGTTTTAGGTTCTTTTCAATCTACCTTCGTTTCTTTTTAATTTTCCATATAGTCTTTTTGAAAATTATATATGATGAGGGAATACACTGGCTATATAATGACTAACAAAGTATGCCTTAGCCTATGTATTATACAATAAAGTGAAATACACAACCACAAAGAAATGGAGATCTATATGTTAAGGAACCACAAACAACAATACCTACTATATTTCCTTCATGGAAGGGTTACAATCATCTATAGAACTGTGGGATAGATGAAATTTTTGTTTCTATGAATTAACAACTTATTGTTGACTAGATGACATGGCATTTTCAAGTTATGTGAATATATCACTATGTGATAGTACTTGAGAAATTTCTCATAAATTATTATAATTTATTTTATGCTAATGATAATATTGAGCAGGATCATGGGGAGGCTAAAAATATGTGCAAGGATATTTTATTTGGAGGAATGTCATCCCCAATGAGAATTGGTAATCAACACTTGCATAGATGAAAATTACCATTATGTGAAATTAAATAGGATTACCACTATTGGTGCATATGCATGCTTCATTTTTATCTTATTCATTTTACTTTTGTTAATGCATTTCTTGATTTGAATACATAAATATATGTTTCCATATTGGATACAACATTGGATACAATATTCTATTTGAATGTTTATAATGAATATTATTTTAAGAACTCAAGTTTTTTGATGTATTTTAATACTTAACATTCTTGGGATTAAAATGAATCTATTAGGGTCCTAACCACCCTACTTTATCCTACATAGTAGTTAATTACTTGTTGTATATAGTAATCCTCTTTTAATAAGGCCCATTAGATAATAGTGGATAGTTATTCAATGGAACAAGGTCCACTTTATAAGGCCCACTAGGTAGGCAGTCACCATTCAATGATGAGATCACAAGTAGTTAAGTTTTTTTATATGTAACTTATATTTAAGGAGATAGGAGACAAAGATGTGTTTTAATTTTGTTGTGGATTTGGATCTCTAATCAATGAAAGGTCACCCCAATTTATGAGGAAAGTGGGCATTATATTTTTCTTTCCATTATCAATATATAAGGATATTTATACTACTTTTATCTTGTTGTCTTTTGTTTCTAGTTAATTTGTAATTATAATATTTTTATACCTTGTTATGTTTAAATTTTTAAGGGTAAAGGAACACTATAAGAGGTATCAGAGCTCTTTCTGAACCAATACACTTCTAAAGAAAAAAGAGATATATTTTTCAATGAGTAAAAGTACAATTGGGGAAGAATACATATAGGTAATACAAGTCGAATCGCCTTGTTCAAAACCCATTTTGGTACCCCTTCAAGTAGTATCACAATAGGTAACACATATATATGGAATATCACTTCGAAATATTTTCACATGTATACCTGATAAGTACCCTAGGTATACCTGAAGCAAAGCCTAGATAAACTAATTATCCATGTTATTTCTCTAGTACATTGAGAGCAACACTCAAGGAGATAATTGTCAAATACCTAGGTAGTATTTTTCTAGAAAAAAGGGCATGGTTGAGGCTCCTTATTTATTTCCTTTATTTATTAGGCTAAGTACCACTATTGGGGCCCCCAAGTATTTTAGGGAGATATAGACTGTAACACTCCTATGTCTCTATGACCCTACAAATCCTACCTTGTATAATTAACCAATGAAATCAATATCTATGCATGTAGGAGGAATTTGAATATTGCATCACCATAGTAATAACTAGCCAGGATTAGTTCTCCTATAGGAGTAGTACCTATTGACATCATTGAGGGAGATCTATCTAAAAATGTTCCTTGAATTGTGTTGATCACTTGAACCTCCCTCTCAAGTAAATTTTTTTGGAAGGACCCAAAAATACCATGATTTAGGTTATATACGAACATAATCATTTTATTCCATTGATTGTAGTGAGATAAGTGGAAAATAACACCTTCTTAAAATATTGGTGGTCCCATGGTTTCGAATCAAAACATGGCCAACTCAAAGAAAAAACAAATGAACCAACCTATTAAGTGCCAAGTTATGGATAGTAAGGTTGTTGGCATTGGGGATACATTCAATGTTAACAAGACATAGTCATGAAGCCTAAACCAAAATATTCAATATTTTTTTTTCACAAAAACTAGTAAATAATATTAGTGAAACCTACATTTGAAAATTCAACAAAAGGATTACAAAAAGGTTCTAAATAAGAAGATAATTATCAAAATTTGTGCTTTATTTATAAGTAGAGGATGATTATAGATAATTGTTTCCATTATTCATTAAAAAGAGATACATAATACTTATTAAAGGAAACTCCTGGAATATAAATAAATAAGAACGTCATAAATTATCTTGGATTGGAGGAACTTAGAACTCCCTTGCCGATCAAATTATCTGATGAATCCATTTAGTTCAGATCAAGGATGGAGCCATGTTTTTTATTTGAGTTCGTTGAACACAAGGATGTTACAGAGGAAAAAAAATTAGTATGAGCTACTAAAAACTCATCAATTTGCACCTACAATGCTTAAATTTCATCTTGCACTTAATGAAACATATCTAAATTTAGATTAGGATCTCCATGGATGTAGAAACATGGGAATGCATAATTTCTAAGTGAATCTGGAACTAATACATGGTCAATTGGAGGTTTTTCACATCATCTCAAAACCATGCTAGTGAAAATGGAGAGGTTTCACTCCCAAGTTCCACAAGGTCAACACATGTAGAGTAGAAGTTAAAGAGATGAGGGATAGGGTGCATAAAAGTATGGGGGTTAAGGAAGTTTGGAGGGAAGGAAGAAATCCCATATAATCCATGAAATTTTCATCTACTAGCTTAGGGGTCTCCTTAAATTCCAAAAATATATCATAACAACTCAAAATCAAGGATAACATCCAATCAAAATGATTATGACCTATTTGGACTGTCATATCTTGGATGTTTTATTATTCTCACAATAATTCATATTGTGGGGGGGGTTGTTGAGGTTGGGGTGAGGTACGGGGACTGAGTTAATAAGATGAAGAAAATGATATTATCTAACATGATAGGGGCTAGAGGAATCCTCCATGTGTGAGATTCATAAAGATTCAATGCCACATGGTGCACTTAATCATTAAGGGAGTTGGGATCATGACTTTAGGGGATGGGGTAAGATATGGTATGTACATTGATAATGAGATACCCAATAATTTTTTGCAAATCCAATTTAGATCATGATTTTGCAAGTCTATTATTAGTTCTAGGGATATGGAAAAATTCCATGGAGGGGGTATTTTGGAAGAGGAAATTAGTGCAACAAAATTTGGAGTGGAGCCCATATCATTGGGTTTGTTTTTGGATGGATATGTATAAGTTTGTTTTTAGAGTCTCTGATGATGGCGAGTTGGTGAATATAGAGTGGTAGGAACTAGTTGATTCCTAAAGGAGAGATTAGGATTCCACCTATTTTATAGTTTCCTCACCTATATGTCAAGAACATGTGAATTCAATATTTCCTTTGGGGTCAAAGAGGACCCCCCACACTTACCATCCCTAGGTTTTTATTCATTAACCCATAAAAATATAGGATATTGGAGTTTGTTGAGAATATGCATGCTTGAAATTTTGAGGGAGAAATTTGAAGCTACTTGGATGACCATGAAATGGAAATAGAAGGGGATGAGAAGGGGAGACCAAATTGATTAATCTAGTAGTTATGCCAATCATCAAGAGCTTCAGGGAGAGGAAGGGAGATACATCAATAGAGAGATTTTGATAGAAGGGATATAGCCCTGGTAGAAACACTTCCTACTTAAACCTTTTCTTCCTATAATATCGCTTTATTGTGAGCCAAGCATATTTCCAATAGACTAATTTAGGGAGAGCTATTTAAATCCTTTTGAGGGTGGATTTGTAGTGGAAGGGGCCCATGTAATGCTTATGCTAACTACCAAGAAGTTGTTTGCAAGAGGTGGGCTAGATGTATCTATCAATGATTCCTTAAGGATCATTTGCTAGATCAATTTTGTAAATTAACATTCTGGGATAGCTAGGAGGTTGTTTTAGAGACCACTCCACAAAGAACACACTTGGAGGGTTCAAAATCCATATTTTACATAATTTTTCAAGTGTAGGGATATTACCACAAGCCACTATCCAATGCAAAACATTGATTTTAGAGAGACAACCAATATATATATATATATATATATATATATATATATATATATAGTGTTAGATGCCTACCTTGTTACAAATACTTGAGGGAAACAATTGAGCTTTGTATCCTTTCTTGATGAAGAATTATTGAGTTCCATATCGCCAAAAAATAATTGATAATTTGTGTACATGGTTGCATCTTTGAAGATGCCTAAGGAGAATGGGAAGAATTCCATGAAAAAGTGGAGGAACAAAACCAATTTCCTAGTTGAGAGAGTTACCATAGGCTAATGATCATGAAAATATTTCAAAGAGCATGAATATTCTCTATTCATCCAACCAAGCATTTAGGGGTAGGAGAGGGGGGATTGATTGAAGAGGGGGGTTCCCATAATGCTCTATATGTTGATCTATTGATTTTTCCAAGGGATACAATTGAGATGACTTTGTATTAGAGGAAAGGAAACAATTAACAAATCTCCAAATCTAAAACCCCCTTTACATAGGAAGGGACTAGTCCATACAATGATCTTGATATTCATTCAAATATTTTTTGAGTAGGAATTTCTTCCAATAGTCTTATTTTTCTGAGATGATATGCCATAAAAATTTGGACCTCATATACACATTCATGATAGTTGGGTCTTTAATTCACAAGCCACCATGAACTTTTGGGGCTCATAATGAGTTCCAATTGACTAGATGTTTATTATTTGTCTATTCTCCTTTCCAAAAAAACCACTATCATTCCTTAGCTAAATCATTATTTAATTTGACCAAGGATATTAGGGTGTAGGATTGGAAGATGGATAGAGTAGATAACACTAATTTGATACACACAATTCATCTTTGTAGATTTCCATTTTTCCCTAAAATTTTGGAATTTTTCTTTGATTTTAGAGAGGACAGTCTGCTAGGACTCCGGGGAAGAATAAAGGCCCAAAGGAAATCCAAGGTACTCGAAATAATGTCATTTCTCTCAAAAATGGAATTGAATTATTCTGGTAATTGTGGATAGATGCCTCTTAGTGATGTTCCACACATATAAGTAGTTTTTATTACTATTAATAAGACCCCTTGGGGAACTAGTATATATATCCAAGGAATATTTGAATTTGGAGGAAATTATAGTGGAAGCTACTCCTATTAATAAGGTATCATCTACAAACTTGGAGTGGTTGATTTTTTTTCCTTATGAATATTTAAATACCCAACATATTCCCTAAATTTATTTTGTGTTCCAACTTGCAACTCAATGAATCCCCCATCATGATATACAAAATAAGGGATAAAGGGAATAATATCCTCAAACCCAAAGAGGCCTTGAAGAATTTGTAGGGTCAACTATTGACTAGGGGGAAATGTAGGGGGAGAATATGTAGGCTACCACCCAACTAATAATTCATGGGAAAATTTAAAATTTGTGGGGAATAAAAAATAAGAAACTATGTTGAATTTTGTTGAAATATTTATACATGTCAATTTTTTTTATCTACTATTTTCGTTTTCTCCACAAAGTCCCCTTGATTTGTTGATATGGTATTTGGAAGGAGAGGATTTAGGTGGTTGGATATGAATTTGTACATGATATTATAGGATACATTGCAAAGGGATATGAGCTATGACCTTAAGAAGGAAAGGTTGTTAGATTCCATTTGAATGAGGAATAAGAAGGAAGAACTTGTACACCACACAACCCGATGCCCACACCCCCCACCAAAAACCAAAGAAAATTGATCTATGAACATAGTGCAACATTTGGAGGAAGTTGAATTTGATTATGTGTCAGTATCTTCTATAGGAATATGTTGTAAATCCCTTTATGCATAGGGCCTTATCTAGATCCAAATAGATGATTATTAAATGTAGCTCTTATTATAATATAAGTCACTTGAGGAAATCGTTTTCCTCATCCTTGATTTTGGGGGAATAGGATCCAACAATTGGGT
The DNA here is from genome assembly GCA_034641835.2 of Pinus albicaulis. Classification (NCBI taxonomy): domain Eukaryota; kingdom Viridiplantae; phylum Streptophyta; class Pinopsida; order Pinales; family Pinaceae; genus Pinus; species Pinus albicaulis. The sequence continues at coordinate 1,455,993,976 of CM076575.1, read as the reverse complement.
GTACTCTCTTCTTGGACCACCCATGATTTAGTGTAAAAATCTTAAAAATCCCTAAAAGATACATCATTATTTTCTCAAAACAAAGACCACTTCCCCTTCCCTAGTTCATATTTCCTTGACATGATTTTTACATTAATGGGATTTTGTGTTAGGTCAATATAATAATAGAGTATTCCCCTTATTGTTATTGTTAGTGTAGCCCCCTATTTTTATTGTTTTCCTATGTATCCCCCATGTTGTTATTGTTGTGCCTTGTAGAATCAAACTATTGTTGTTATTATGGCCTTACATTATTATTTTTATGTAGGCCCTGATTATATTGTGGCCCATTAGACTCCTATATATACCAAGGAGGTATTATCATTTGTTTCATCAAATAATTGTTCATTTATGTACTTTAAAGGACGTTTCCCCCTCGAAGAGGCTAATTTTCAATTCGTTGATCTATCTTTTCTTTAGTTTGTGAGCTGGTTGCATAACATTTGGTATCAGAGCTTTGGATTCTAGGGTTTTGCTTCTTCAAACAGGTCATATTGGAATTTCCACTATAAAATTCTTTATATGAGGCATCGGAAGCTGAAACTGTAATCACATGGAGTCGAAATAGTTTTGAACTTTGTGTACGAATTTGAGATATTTTTTCACTACATTTTAAGAGATATGATGCAAGGAAGTTAGGGTTTTTGGAGGCTCCAGAATTCAATATCAAGCAGGCGACCTAGGGAAAATCATCATAAATTTCTCTCCAAGAAACATATTAGAATTTCGTAAAAAGTTACTGAAAGGTAATAGACTTTAGTTTTTTGTTTATAATTTTCATGGCCAAAGGTGGAAACAGTGACACATGGAACTTCGTACAAGTTCGCTCTATTGAACCAGTCGATAATCATGTCATTGTGGGATATTGGGAATAGCTATTTATTGAATAATCCAATCTTGGTGTGACTTGTGGGGTTGGAAATAAGACTCATAGGGCTAAAAAAATATGAAATTTAAGACCTTGGAGACCCGAAATTACACATTTACAACAGTTTCAATATCGAGCTCCTAAAAAACAAGAAAAAGGTGTGTAAATTTTTTAAATTTTGCATAAATTTTGTTTGAAAAATAAGTTTGAAGTGATTCAAAGGGAATAGAGAAACATTGATATCATTGCTGGATTCACAAATACCTAGAAACAAAAAAATGGACACACATAGTAAGCAACCATAAATATCTTCTATGACGCATGAAGAAGAGGAAGAAATGCAACATAATATATCAAAATTACGAGACCAAGTGCAACAAATTTGCATCTCAAAAAGAGTAACTAAAAATGAATTGGAAGTGATGATGAATGTTAATATTTATGCTTTAGAATTGAAAATGGAAGTTTTGAAGGATGGTTTAAAAGTATAAATGGAAGATTTGAAGGAAGGTTTTACAAATTTGCTACAAGAAATGCTTCCTAATGGTGACAAGGTATTCCATGAAACTCATGATGAGAACAAAAGGAATATTAGTAATGCTTTTAGAGACTCTAACTTTGGGTTGAAGACCTACCACATTCAAAATATCGATATGAGGAAGTTTGATGGCAAGGATCCAGTAGCATGGATACAACAGATGGAACAATATTTTGATCTACAAGATATACATCCCTCAAAAAAGGTACGTATTTCATCTTTATGTTTAGAACCCAATCAATTTTTATGGTATATATGGCTTTTTTCTCATAACCCACTTGTCACCCAGTCAAATTTTACAGAGGAGATGATAACACATTATGAAGATACAAAGAGAAACACCTTCTTTATCCAATTGATAAATCTCAAGAAAAAGTGGTCAATGGTGGAGAAAATTGAAGACTTCCAAAAATTGAATATTAGAGTAACTGATATTCCATATGAGCATAGGATTGATGTTTTCATAGGTATTTTAAAGGATAACATCCAACATGAGGTTCACCTTTGGGAACCTGATTCATTGGAGAAGGCATTTAGGGTGGCAAGAAAAGTTGAAATAAAAATTATGGAAGCAAGGAAGTCTACCACTCACAACTATAAATATGGAAGTGTTGTTGCTCATAGTCTTCCACAAACTACGAGGTTTATATTACAAAAATTGGAGGAAAAAATAGAAAAATGGAATTGTTATAGTTATGATAGAAAATACATTAAAGGTCATAACTGTGATGAGAAGAAATTATTCTACATAGATTGTGAAGAGGAGGAAGAAAATGAACAAGAAACATAAAAATAGGAGGATATACACGAGGAACCAACCTCAGAGATGGAAGAAATGAATCCAACCATATCTTGTAATGCATTGGCAGGAATTTCCACTCCTCAAACTCTCAAGATAGAAGGATATAGAAAAAATAAAAAGGTAATAGTTCTTCTTGATTCAGTTAGTACCCATAATTTTATTCATTGTAAGATATCCAAGGAATTGAATTGCTTCCTATATCCAACACCAGAGTGTTAAGTTATGGTTGCAAATGGAGGAGCTATAAATTGCTCTGGAAAGTGCCATAACATCAAGATAACCATGGGGGAATATGAATTGAATAGTCCAATGCTTTCTATTCCATTGGGTGGTGTTGATGTTGTACTAGGAGTCCAATGGTTACAATCTTTGGGGACAATAGCTTTTAATTTTCAAGAACTTTTATTGAATTTTTTTGGGAAGGAAAGGAAGTTGAATTAAGGGGTATCACAGGGAAATGAGGAAAGATAATCAACTCTAATGGAATGAAAAATATTCTGAAGAAATAACAAAAGGGCATAATTGCAGTATTATTCTCAGTAGAGGTTAAAACATAGAAATCATCTATTTCTCCAGATCTCCAAAATGTCTTGGAAAATAATTCCAAGGTATTTGAGACTCCCAAATGCCTCCCACCTATTCATGATCAGGATCATGATATTCATTTGATTCCAGGAAGTGTTCCTCCAAACATCAGACCTTACAAATATCCATATGCCCAAAAGAGTTAAATTGAACGTATGGTTGCATAAATGTTAGAGGTTCGTATAATTCAACCTAGTCAAAGTTATTTATCTTCTTCAGTTGTATTGGTGCACAAGAAGGATGGATCATGGCGTATGTGTCCAGATTATATGGAGCTCAAAAAGCTCACTATTAAAGATAAATTTACCATTCTCTTCATTGATGAATTTTTGGATGAAATACATTGAGAAATTTACTTCATCAAGTTGGATCTTCTTTCAGGATATCATCAAATTAGAATGAAGACAAAAGAAATTTTGAAAACAACATTAAGAACTCGTGAGGGTCATTATGAATTTTTGGTCATGCCTTTTGGCCTTACTAATGCACCTTCCACATTTCAAGGTTTGATGAATCTCATTTTCAAACCCTTCCTTAGAAAATTTGTGTTAGTATTTTTTGATGATATACTAATCTACAACAAGTATTGGAAGGATTGTGCTCAACATGTTAACAGGGTGCTCAAAATATTGGAGGAGAAACAATTATTTGCAAAAACCTCCCAATGTTTCTTTGGAGTAAAAGAGGTGGAATATTTGGGTCATATTGTATCTCATGAAGGTGTTGAGGTAGACCCTAACAAAATTAAAACCATTAAGGAATGGAAAATCCCCACAACCATAAAGCATATTCAAGGATTTCTCGAGTTGATAGGGTATTATCACAAGTTTGTTAAGAATTTTGGGAGAATAGCAGCACCTCTAACAACATTACTGAAGAAAGATGCATTTAATTGGACTCCATAAGTAACTAAGGCCTTTGAACATCTTAAAGAGGCAATGTGTCAAGCATTGGTATTAGTTGCGCCAGACTTCACAAAAACCTTTATTGTGGAATGTGATGCTTTAGGAAATGGAATTGGTGATGTTTTAATGCAATAAGGAAGACCCATTTATTTTGTAAGTCATCCAATCAAAGGAAAGTATTTACACATACATATTTATAAGAAGGAAATGTTGGAAATACTACATGCAATAAATCAAAGGTGACATTACCTAATGGGAAGACACTTCAAGGTAAAAACATATCATGATAGTCCTAAATCATTTTTGAAACAAATATTACATTCAGAAGCGAAGAAAAAATGGGTCACACAGATGTTGAGTTATGACTTTGGAATCATATACAAAAAGGGAACAAAAATGTTGTTGCAGATGCACTCTCAAGAAATGATGAGGATGTGGAAGCATTGCTTTGTGCCATTTCTATTATCCAACCTGATTGGATAACCGAGTCAAGGGATGAATAGAAGAATGAAGAAGAGGTGTGGACATTCATTCAAAATTCGCAGCAAGATCCCAATACATTTGATAATTTTAGTTGGAAAAATGATTCATTATGGTACAAACATCACTTATATATTTGTAATAATTCCCAACTCAAGACAAATATTCTTTTGGAATTGCAGACCTCCCCTTTAGGAGGGAACTCAAGTTTTTTAAAAACTTATCATAGTGTCAAGAAGGATTTTTTTGGGGATGGCCTTAAATATGATATTCATAAGTTCGAGGAAAAATGATTGGTTTTCCAACAAAATAAAGCTGAGAAAATTAAGACTCCGTTCTGTTACAACCTTTAGCCATTCCAAGTCAGCATTGGGAGGAGGTATCAATGGATTTTATTACAGGTTTACCCAAGTCTGAAGGAAAGAGTGTCATCATGGTGGTAGTTGATAGAATTACCAAGTATGCACACTTTTGCACATTATCTCATCCTTTTAAAGCTAATATAGTTGCTATTGCATTTATGGAAACAATTCAATTGCTACATGGAAACCCAAAGATTATTGTAAGTGACGTAGATCCCTTTTTCACTAGAAATTTTTGGATGAAATTATTTTATTTTCTTGGTACTCAATTAGCCCATAGCTCGTCTTATCATCCTAAATCTGATGGTAAAACTGAGATAGTGAAAAAATGTTTGGAAGGATATTTTCATTGCTTTGTATATGATAAACAAACACAATGAGTCAATTGGTTACCTATAACTGAATGGTGGTATAACACTTCCTTCCATATTGCAGTAAAAATTACCACCTTTATGTCACTTTATGGATATCATCCACCATCCATCACATCATCTTTAAGAGAAAATTATAAGGTTCAAGCAGTGGAAGATCACATAGAGCATAAACAACAAGTTCTCCAAATATTAAAGGATAACCTCACTCTGGCACAAAATTGAGTGAAACAATAGGTAGACCAGCATCGCAGTGAATGAAGTTTTGATGTAGGTGACCAATCGCGGTGAAACAAATGTCCCTCAAGCAGAATATGAAGGATAATAAATTATCACACACGTACTATGGTCCTTACAAGGTGTTGCAAAATATTGGTACTATGGCATACAAATGGAGTTTCTTGCTTCTTCCCGAATACACCCAGTTTTCCATGTTTCATGCTTAAAGAAGGTTATCAATGACAAGCTCCTAGTTCAAACAGTGTTTCCAGAACTTGATGAGGAAGGAAAATTCATATTTTAGCCTAAAGAAGTCAAGAAAACAAGAACCTGGCAACTACAAAAACGAATAATTTTAGAGTATCTCATTAAGTGGAAGAACTTATATATTGAATATTCCACATGGGAGGATGGGAATTATATATAGAAACATCCATAGCTACTCAAGTGTTGAGGAGAATTTTTTTTTGAAGGAGACGGTCATGTTACTTCCCTATAATACTAGTGTATTCCCCTTATTGCTATTGTTAGTGTAACCCCATATTTTTATTGTTGTGCCCATGTATCCCCCATGTTGTTATTGTTGTTCCCCATAGAAGCCCACTATTGTTATTATTGTGCCCTTACATTGTTATTGTTATGTAGGATTTGATTATATTGTGACCCCTTAGAATCCTATATATACCAAGGAGGTATTATCATTTGTATCATCCAAGAAATTTTAAATGTAATGTAAATGATGTTTCCCCCTCAAAGAAGCTAATTTTTAATTCATTGATCTATATTTTCTTCTATTTTGTGAGTTGGTTGCATAAAAATTTGACTATCTATGCAATCATTTTTCATTTTGATCCCAAGCCTTAAGCCATAGGATTCTTGACTTTATTTTTTGTTTTTCTTCTTCCACTCTGAGAGCTTTTTGGTATCTCAAAATTTTTTTCTTATTTTTCTCGCAAAAGTGACTCAAAGACTTGAGTTATATATATTATGTATTGAATTTATTTTAATTATTTGTAGAAATTATACAACATGCATGTATATCATGGATTCACCCAATCTAACAATGTACTAAATTTAAATACTGAATCGCTTCTACAACTCTTTTGTGGAGTTAAAAACACAATCGCCAATAAGATGAAGTAAAGAAGAATCAAATCAAACCGCAACACAGATAATTTCCTGGGGAAAGCATGCTGCTCAAAACCCCACTATATTCTATTGTATATTTAGCATGGATCATGGAAAAATTACATACAAACTCTTCTCACAAGAGCCCTCCAATACTCAGCTAATTTTCTAACACTGTCATACATAAAACTAAACAATACTTAGCCAATTTACTGCCTCTAGATAGCCTTCCTTGATTGTGCAATCCCTAATTAATGCAATCCCTAAAGAATAGGAATTTTGGCATTCCTTGATTGCGCTAGTATCATGGGCACTCCAATGGGTGTTTGGTTGCATGGGTGCAACCCAATAATCCTACAACTGATAGTCAACTTCCCTTTCACCTAGATCTCAAGTGGGTCTCCACTCGATCTGACATGCATGCAACTAATATTAGTAAATCCTTAGTTGCATGTGAGATCACTGATTGTGAATTAATTAATATTTAATTCACTTGATCTATCATTAGTGGATCAAGCAATTACAACTATCACAATTGAGTTTAAATTACTTAAATGAGTTAAACTCATTACAAACTACATTAACTAATGCACCACTACACTTTGAACTCTGTTACAACTATAATTATTTTGCATGCCTCACCAACTACTTCTAACCCGAAATCCACTAGCTAACTGAGTTTATCACTTTCAGCTAACTATTACAAGTTATTTTTGAGACTAGATTAAATTCTATTATCCATCTTAATTAAGGGATAACTAAAATAGACATGCACCAAAAAGAGCACTGTGGGCCCCACCCTAGTGTAGGTGCTTAATGCACTAGGCATGGGTGCTGAAATTTTCTTGTTGAATCTCAACACTCCCTCTCAACAAAAAAGGGATTATCCTTCACCCCGATGCTGTATGTATGGTATTCGAATTTTCTCCTAGTGAGCACCTTCGTCGGGATATCTGCATCCTGATCTTCCGTGGGAATGTACTGAAGAAAAATTATTCTTCTTTGCACACAATCTCTGAGATGATGGTACTGGATAGCTATGTTCTTGGAACTATCATGAAACACAAGATTAATCGAGAGTTTAATGCAACTCTAATTATCACAATGAATCATTGTCGGATCCATCTGAGAACCAAAAAAACCAACCAAGATTGTTCTCATCTAGATAGCCTCACATGCAGCTTGACTTTCTGCCATGTATTCTGATTCCGTTGAACTGAGTGCCACAGATCGTTGTTTAATGTTGTACCAGGAAACTATTATCGATCCTATGCTGAAGATCCCTCATGTTGTGCCCTTTCTGTCTAATGGATTGTCTGCCATATCTACATCCGTGAAGCCTTGAATATTCACTCCCTCTATCTGTCTATACCATAAACCATACTCTGATGTGCCCCTCAGGTATCTCAAGACATGCTTCCCCGCCTTCCAAAAGAGCTTGGTAGTCTTAACCATAGCGTGACTCAACTGGTTAACTCCATAGCAAATGTATGGTCTGGTGTTCACTAGATACATCAGTGAACCAACTAACTGCCTATAGACAGTAACATCCACTACCTCTCCAGAAGTAGCATCCTCTTTCCTCCAATTTCCTGGAAGAGGACTATCCATGGGTTTGCAACTCTCCATGTGAAACTTACCCAATATCTCCTTTGCATACTTTCCTTGAGACACAAAAACTTCATCATCCCGCTGCCATATTTCCAATCCAAGGAAATAATGAAGGAGTCCCATGTCCTTCATTTCGAACTCCCTTGCAAGATCCTCCTTGCATGAGTGTATCAGTTGCTCATCACCAGTAAAAATTAGATCATCGACATAAAGAACAATAATCAATATCTTACCCTCAACCACAATCTAGTACAGGTTTGCATCCGCTTCACTTTTGGTGAAGCCAGTCCAGTGAAATAGTTGTTTATTCGAGTGTACCAAGCACGAGGTTCTTACTTCATCCCATACAATGCTCCTTTGAGTCGACACACATGCAACTCACTTTTGAAGATCTCAAAACCTTCAGGCTACTCTATGTATACCTCTTCCTCAATGATCCCATTGAGAAACACAATTTTCACATCCATCTGATGAATGTGCCAGCCCATCTACGTTGAGAGTGCAAGGATGGATCTAACATAAGAGTACCTTGAAGCAGGTGCAAAAGTATCATCATAATCCATCCCCTCGATCTGTGAGAATCCCCGGGCCACAAATCTGGCCTTGTATTTCTCCACACTCCCATCAGCAGCTTTCTTTACCTTGTATATCCATCTTGATCCAACCACTGAATTGTCGACCAGTCTTGGGACAATTTCCCATGCACTGTTCTTGACAATGGAGTCATACTCCCCCACCATTGCATCAACCCAAGTTGGTTGTTGCATTGCTTCCTGAAAGGAATATGGTTCAGTCACAATACATTTTCTCATAAGAGCCATGTATTCGGTAAATCAGCTAAGAGATTATATCTATCTGTGCTGTGAAGTAGGGGCTCCTACATTCTCTGCAGTATCAAGTCTCAATCTATCAGCTTCTGTGGTGTGCCTTCTTCCATTTCTGATGGATGGCTCTGCATGAGTATTTTCCTCCACTCCAGGAACCTCCTCATGTGGCTGATCCACATCTTGAGGCTCATCCTTGGGAACCAATAGTTCCTACTCTGCATGCAAGTTCAACTCCCTCTCAAGGGACAACCGCATGGCTTTCTCCTCATCAAAATTTATATCCTGTCGCACAACAGTCATTCTGCTATTTGGAAAATACATTTGATAATTATGGGGTGTTTCAGTGTACCCCCAAAAAATCCCGATCTAGCTTTCAGTTCCAACTTCTTCCTGGCGTCCTTGGTCACATGCACATAAACAGATGAGCCAAAAATATTAAAGTGTGAAACATCAGGTTTCTTACCAGTGAAATCCTCTTCAAGTGTACTCATGCCAAGTATCCTATGAGGACAACAGTTCTGCACAAATACCATAGTGTTTCATGATTCTTCCCAAAGATGCATCGGTAAGGTTTGATCATGCAACATCGCTCTTGCTGCACCCACAATCGTTATGTTCTTTCTCTCAGCAGCCCCATTTTGTTGTGGGTTATGAGGTGCTATAATTTCTCTTCGAATTCATTACTTGCTGTAGAAGTTATTGAATTCGTTAGAGATGTATTCTCCACCATTATCGCTCCTAAGAGCCTTCACTTGCTTCCTCGAATCTTTCTCAACTAGTGCCTTAAACTAAAGAAACTTGGAGAATTTCTGATCATTCTTCTACATGAATAAGATCCAACACTTACGAGAAAATTCATCAACAAATATTACAAAGTACTTATGTTTTTTTGTCGAAGCAACAGAGAATGGTCCACACACGTCTGGTGAACCCTCTCAAGGATCCCCGAAGCTCGATTCTCCTTCTCATGAAAGGTGGCCTTTACATATTTTCCCATAGTACATCCCTTGCATGTGTCTGACTGCGCAAGTGTACCCTTGGGAAGACCAATAGAAATCTGTTGCATGACTTTCAAGGCTCCATGGTGAAGATGGCCCAATATTCTATGCCATAATTTTCCCTCATCCCGGCTCACCACTTGATCCGCCTTTCCCATCATTGCTACACATCCATCTACCTCTAGCTTGTAGAGATTCTTAACTCGAATCCCTATCCTCTTGGCTTGTCCCGTTGTTTTTTGTTGCAGGAAGGCTTTTCCTTCACTAAAAACAACACCATAGCCTCTATCCTCCAACATTGCGATTGAGAATAAATTTTTCTTCAAGCCTGGTACATGCAGTACATATTTTAATTGAAAGGGTTTACCTAACTTCCTTTGGAAGGTAATAGTACCAATCCTGGTAGCACTGTACCGCTCGTCATCACCCATTTCAATATGCATCTAGAGATCCTTCTCCTCCAAGTCACTAAAAAGTTCCTCGTCTCCCGTCATGTGAAAGGAAGCACCACTATCCAAATACCACAAAGATCCCAATGTACTTGAAATCATGCATGCGATAAATGAGAAGTTAAGCTCAAATTGCGAGGCCAAAGCCTCACCAAATGCAGATCCTCCAGCCTTCTTGTTCTTCTTCTTTTGTGGATAGTTAGTATCAAAACGCCCATGCTCATGACAGTGAAAACAATTCACCTTGGACATGTCCTGCTTCTTTCCATTCTTGGACTTGGATTTGGAATGGAATTAATTCCCCTTCCCCTTCTTTGCCTTGGCATCCAAATCACAATCTTCTTCATCCTCATGCTTAGATGAAGATCCATCTCTGGTATTTTGTCTAAACTCCTCCTGCACCAAATCCGACCATAGTCATTCCCAATCTAGAATTTTTTCCTGTCCATTGACAAAGTATTCATCTGTGACTATTATTCCAATGCTCCCCAGGTCATCCCAACATTGGACAAACTTTGTTAGATATTTTGGAATGGTGTCGCCCTTTTCCATCTTGATCTTCCTGAGTTTATCTTTGAGCACCAATTTCCTATGGTTGTTGCTGCTCTGGAATAGATCCATAAAAGCCTTCCACATTGCATATGGTGTGGCTTTCCCATAGAGGCTTGAGATACTGTGGTCTCTTACTCCCACCAATAGGATCCTCCTCACCTTTTCCACTTTTTTTTTCAATGCATCAAGATTTGCAACATCTGTCGCATTGGATTTAGGAACATCATTGTCAATGAATTCCTTCAAGCCATTGTCTTCGAGTACTACCTCCATCTTTTCCTTATAAGAAATATATTTTGAGCTTCCCTCGACTGCATACTCCAACCTCAAGCCATTGGAATCCATTTCGATCTTGAATCAATTGTAGCACCAAGAAAGTCCTTCTGCAAATTCGAATTCTATCCAATCACAAACTCAACTCCTCCTTCACAATTGTGATTTCTTGTGCTTTGATACCATGTAGAAATTATACAACATGCATGTATATCATGGATTCACGTGATCTAATAATGTACTAAATTTAAATACTGAATCGCTTCTACAAATATTTTGCGGAATTAAAAACATAATCACCAATCACATGAAGTAAAGAAAAATCAAACCAAACCACAACACAGATAATTTCTTGGGGAAAGCTTTCTGCTCAAAACCCCACTATCTTCTATTGTATATTTAGCATGGATCATGAAACAATTACATAAAAAACTCTTCTCACAAGGGCCCTCCAGTGCTCAGCTAATTGTCTCACACTGTGATACATAAAACTGACCAATACTTAGCCAATTTACTGCCTCCAGACAGCCTACCTTGCTTGCACAATCCTTGATGAATGAAATCCCTAAAGTATGAATTTTAGCCTTCCTTTACTATGCAATTACCATGGTCACTCCAATGGGTTTTTGGTTGCATGGGTGCAACCCAATAATCCTGCAACTGATAGTCAACTTCCCTTTCACCTAGATCTCAATTGGGTCTCCACTGGATCTAACATGCATGCAACTAATAATAGTAAATCCTTAGTTGCATGTGAGATCACTGATTTTGAATTCACTTAATCTCTCACTAGTGTATCAAGAAGTTACAACTAGAAAAACCGAGTTTAACTCACTTAACTAAGTGAAATTGATTACAACCTGCATTAACTAATGCACCACTACACTTCTAACTATGTTACAACTAGAATTACTCTGCATGCCTCACCAACAACCTCTAACTCGAAATCCACTAGATAATGAGTTTAACACTCTTAGCTAACTATTACAAGTTATTTTTGACACTAGATTACATTTTATTGTCCATCTTAATTAAGAGATAACTAAAATAGACATGCACCAAAAATAACACCGTGGGCCCCACCCTAGTGTAGGTGCTTAATGCACTAGGCGTGGGTGCTGAAATTTTCTTGTTGAATCTCAACATTATTTCTTGATGGAACTAACATCTTGGTATGGATAATGAAAACTTTCTTTATGCCATTCTTTGATGTATAACTTGGCGGCCTTCAATTTTTGTTCCTAGATAAATACGGGGATCCCGTGATCCAATGAAACAAGGCATGTGAGACTAAAGGGAGAAAAGAAGGGTCATACAAGTAGAGAGGGTTTGAATAAATGGATTAGGAAAATTTTAATGAGTCTTAATAACACAAGGATATAGGTAAATTATCTGACCCAAACCATGGAAGGATAGAGGCAAGGGAGAAGGAGTTCTCAAGAACGAATTGGGATACCAAGAATCTGTCCAACCATGCTTCGATGTGACCTAGCCTTGTTCTTTTGTTATTCCAATTGTAGCATAATTTTATGGGATTGACATCATATAGATCTAGATAAGATATCAAATCTTCCATTCTCTCCTAGAAGGGATTTCTAGCTAAACTTCCACTCCTTTTCTCATTTTGGGCGAGAGTTGAGTTGAAGTCTCCTACAATTATAATTTCTTCCCCACTTTTCCTCTCTAAGACTAATCAATGGTTTCTTACAATATTATTTTCTTAATATGTTTCAAGCATACAAACGTTAATTACCAAGATGAAAACACTTGATGAAAGATGAGTAATACTTACCAAAGGATAGGGAAGTGTAGAATAGTTATAGTTTAATTAAATCAAGTTTGAGTTCCAAGGGTTATAGAGGTTATTAGATACACCTATAGAGATGACTTCTAGACCCATTATTGAGCACCAAAAATTATGAATTTCCTAAAGTATATCTATTTCCTTTAGTTTCATCTCCTAAAGTAAGAGGATTTGGCATTTTTTTTAATTTATTAGTTCCTTGATCAGTCAAATATTGTGGTTTTTTCTCAATCCTCTACAATTTTAGGAGACCAGTTTCATAATTTATGAATGGATTTGGAATTCCTCTGCTTTGAAGGGACTGGGGCCCTAGTTGGATTGCAAGATTTCCCTTATTTTTCTTCTTCCAACACCAATTAATCCAATGTAGATTGTGTGCCTAAGTTATTTTCCATATTCGATTCTAATTCCAATGTTATTTTATCGATCTTTCAACTTGATTTCCTTACTGGTATTTCTTGGAGGGATTATTTTTTAGATTATTCATTAGATGGTGCCAAATGGGACTATTAATTAGAAATAGGAGGTGGATTTTGTGGGGGTGGGGGTTTGTGGAGAATTGAGGAAGAGGACTAGTTTCTTCCTCACGATCAAGAGAAACGCCATCAAAGTGGAAGGACTAACCTTGGGGGCCCTCAGGGTCTTGGGGGACACAAATTCCCATTGAGGATACCAGGGGATCAAAGATGAGGAATATTTAGGAAGAATAGAAGGGTGTCAAAAAACATCATACATATTGTAGGTGTTCATAGTCTTTGATACTTGATTAACTTTTGGAATGAGGGGGAGCACCATTACTATAAGGCTCAGGTTTTATGGAGGGGGACATTGATAAAAGCTAATCAATATGGGAAGAACTCACCTTGGGGGTGGTCATATTATTTTTTCCCTAATTTCCAATACTCATTTTTCTCCTCAAAAAGATATTTAGAAACCTTATTTGGGTATTTATTTATGAAGTGACCATACTCATGGAAACCCTTGCAGTTGAAAGGGTGTGTCTCATAGTCAACTTGCTGAAGATAATTTCAAGTCTCAAATGTTAACTAGACCACTTTTGGTAATCCTTTATCCAGATCCACCTCTACATATATTTGGGTACAATATTGGAGGCCATATTTTGTATCCACTTGATCTATATACTTACATGTTGTATTTCCAATATTTCAAACTATTTCATTGTTCCAACAATGAAGTGGTAAATGGGGCAACCTAACCTAGACAAGAATTATAGATGAAATGTCATGCTCTAGGTTGAAATCCAACATCCACTGGTTTAGGTTCTTACTATGATATCCCATGACGTAAGGGTAGCGATGAAGTATGACATCATTGGATTCTTTTAGTTCAAATAGGAAAATGAAAAAAAAAAATCCAGTCGAAGGAAAATGAGAGTTGGCCTCTAATCAAGGGATTCCAAAGCTTGTTCACTTAGAGGTTGATGGATTCCAAATATGTCTAGATCTGCATGAATTGACCAATCATACACCTGATTGTGAGATTTATATCTAGAGCATGGGAGGATGATGGATGGGTTGGGACCTTGGCATCTCTTCCATTCTTTTGATGAATTTCACTAAATGTTCCTTGATTTGGATTGGCATGTAGATGTAACTAGCTTATGGAAAGCCATAATGTTAATGAAAAGAGGGGATATTCCCCACATGAGGCTAAATCCATAAGAATTCCTAACTTATGAAGAGAATGCCTCACATGTCATTTTAGGATAACCGACACCCATGCTTTCATGATCATAATCCATGACATCAATTTCCAAAAGTAGGCATGAAAAATTTGATGGGTCCAATTCCTTATGGTTGGCAACCCAATGGAACATTAATTATATTGTAGTGGAATTAATAATGACTCTTAGTGAGAAGTAGAGTCATATTTCATCCCTTGTAGTGCTCAATTTCACAACACCTAGACCCATCTCCTCAAGCACTATGCACTGTACATTCTTAGTGATTAAGCATTCATCCTCTTTCATTGACATCGTACACTGTGCATTCTAGTGCCTAGTCCTTCACTCCTTTCCTCTTGGTCCTATACATTGTTAGTGCCAGTATTTGATTCCTTCCACCTGTGATCAAATAAACTCTTTCATGTCATGTTAAGAGTCCCATTCTGAAATTTTTGTCATTCCATTAGGTCATCATGCAAAAATTTGGTCACTTGGTACAAATTTAGGTCAAACCTCAATCTTTTCAAAAATTTCATTAGTTGCTCGCTTATTTCACCACTTTGCTAAGTGTACATCAGTCATGAGTTTTCATCATCATTTCAATATTTTCATCATGAAGTTCATTTAGTCAGAGTCTCCATTAGGTCTTAGGATTTTCAAGGTCCATCAAATCACCATTTGCATGCATAAAAGACCAGGAAGTAAAAGAGTGACAATAAACACATTTTATTATGAAAGTTTGATTTGTAAATTTAATTTCAATTCAATATGTAATTTTATGTTTCTTAATATGTAATAAGTTATCATGGTTCTAAGGTAGCTGCATACTTAAGGTTCCATTATCCAAATAAGTCAATGTTCTAAAAGTAATAGTGTTCCAAATCCACCAAAAGATCAAATCCAAAGATCAAGTTGAAAAGGTAAATTACAATGTTAAAGTTGAGTTCAAAGGGAAATGTGGGTCCCAAAGCCAATTATTAAAATTCACCAAGTATAAAGAGCCATCAAAGACCAAGGAGACACTCATTTGTATCCTCGTGCATCGAGCTCTCAGACTCCCAAGTAAAAAATCAAATTTCGAGGAAGAAAATCAAGTTTTTTGGAATGCATTCTGCTCCTACTTGAGGCACTACACTTTTGATAGAGAGGGTGTTGCACTCCTGCTTAAGGCGCTGCACTTTTACCTAGGAGGCATTGTGCTCCTGATTTAGGCGTTGTGCTTTTGCCAGCTTTCTCCCACAACTTTCTCCCACAAATTCAAATCTTCTTTACAAGTGGTCCAGTCATCAAGCAAGGGTTTCCTCGGTCAATTGCAAGTAAGCTGCAACTCTCCATTTCCTCCTTTCACTTAGTAAATTCAAATTCATGGTGCAAAATTTCCTCACTCACCATTTCAACTTTTGAGCAAAGGATCCCTAGCTTTCACTATTGCAAGCCAATATTGTTTCCCCTAGACCCTATTTTCCCTTCCCACACTCTAGAATCACTCCCCTTATCCCTACATCACCTTATCTCTTATTCCCAAGTCCCATTTCCTAAAACCCTACTCCTAAGCTCCATTTTCCTAGGTAGCCACACCATATCCTTGTAATCAAATTCCCTACCCTATCTCCCTAGGTTTTTCTATCCCCCACCACTTCCCTAAGATCCCTAACTCCCTTCCCCACTTCCCTAAATTTTCCTACACTTATCCCAAATCCCTAAACCTACTTCCTAACTCCCTTTCTCTTCCCCTTTCCCCTAGGGTTTCAAAACAAAACATACACTATGGAGGAGGAAAGAGCTATTATGGAGGAGGAAATAGAGGAAAGGAGACACCACAAAGGAGGGAGGATTTTGAGGCTTGAGCCATCCAAAACTAGAGAATTGTTGGCCTCACCCATGACAGTCAATCACTTCAAACATGTGGGTTGTTTTGACTTCTGTGAGATGGTCCAAGGAGTATAGCATCACCCTGCTTTGACTAGATTTTTCATCTCTAACCTCCAAGATAACCAAGTGACCATTGCAAGGGTGACCTTCACCGTCTCCAGAGATATTATTGTTGCAGCCACAAGGATACCCAATATGGGTGAAAAAATGTTTAAGGACAAAGATGTAGATGCCAAGCATTATGAACCATTTCTCAAGCCAAGGTACAAAAATGACAAAAAGAAAGTCTTTCCTTTTAGTCACCTACTTGATATATTTTCTCACATGATGAAGATCATCATGAAATATTTCACTTGTGAGGGTAGATTCTCCAAGCTATATTCCTATCACATCAGGTTGCTCAAGCATTTCACTAGGGTGAAATTTCTCAACATCCCTCACTATTTGTACAAGAGTATTGATAATATGTCCTACATAGTGCAGAACAGAGAGTATGAACATCAGATGAACAATCTCTTCCATCACTCTCTAATCAAAATAATTTTCCTTCATCACCTCAATTAGTTAAAAATTGCATGGGAGACCTTCATTGATAATGATGTCTTCATTACTTCACCACCTACACTTGCTAGACCAATTCCACCACCAATATCAATGTATCAAATACAAATAGATTCATCTTACAGGGCTACAGTTAAAGAGGCCAAAGAGGCCAAAGAAGTCAAAGAAACCAAAAAGTTCGAAACCTACTAGAGGGGACCTAGGCAAGTGTTTTCTCCACAGATTGTGGAAGGGTCCTTTCTTTCTTCATCAGTAAAGCAGGAACATCAAGACGAGCAACAAGAAGAGACAATAGTCCATGAAGAGGAACACCTTCATGAGGAAGAAAGAGACTTTGAGTGGATGGACTTGGATGACCAAGCTAATCATGAGGCCTCAAAGCTAATCATAAAATAAAAGGATTCCATAACCAAAGAACTGCAGGACAACATGGAAAGAGCCCAATTTGTCATATCATTCCTTGAACAAGAGAAAAAGCAGCTGAAAGACAAGCATGTACTCATGGAGCTAGAGATGCTAAAGGAAAAAAGACAAGACATAAAGCGTAAGGCAATGATGGAACCTAATGACTATGACCATGATGATACTCAAACCATCAATTCAAGAACAAAAACAATAGGTCTTAAGAGAGCTTTAGAGCAGGAGAAACATGGGGTAGAGAAACTTAGTTTTGAGGAAAGGATTGCAAAGGAAATTGAAGATGACAGAGAGTTATGGCTTGATAGATTTAACCTTCACCTTGATAAGCTCCTCCATATGGAAAAAAAAAGACAATGAGATGCTCAGACACATGTCCAACAGGTACATCACTAGAAACAAGATCTGTAACATTAAGCGCAAGAAATTAAAGGACAAATACAAGCAAACCCTAATCAAGAAAAAGGAGGAGGATAAACTTGAGATTCTTGTTGATGCCTCCCTGATTGCTTGAGACACTTCATCAGCACTCCATATACCAATTTTGAAGGTTTTTTGGTAATTTTTTGCAATTTTGAGCATTTTGAAAAATTTTGACAGACTTTCAGCACAATCCACCTCTAAAAAATGCAACGCTTAGGGTGTTGTGATTTTTATAGGAGCCTCAAAATGAAAAATGGTCAACACCATTGGATTCAAAAGGCCCTCTACCTAAAATTTTGACTATTGGCACATAAAATTTGGATATTATAATAGGGAGATATGGCCATAAACACCCAAAACATCACCTTTCTGCTTCATTTTTCAGGTTGGCGCTGCGCTTTTGAACAATCTTGGGAGATTTCACTTTTGAGGGCCTTAACTTCATCATTTTAAGAATTTAAGGGAATTTTTGGAAACTAAACAGGAGAAAATTTCCAATGAGCTATCTTGGGATCAATTTTGACTTCAGAAAGTCCTCCAAAACTTACCTTGAAGTTCTCGCTGCGCTTTTGCTTCAGGCATTGTGCTTTTTCCAGTTCACTGATATTTTCCAGATTTTGAATTTTTCTCAGTTGGTCAATGGATTTGATTGATTTTACTAATGTAATTGATTCATTTAAATGTAGTTATGTCACTTTTAGTTACTATATGTAGATACATTGGGTAAAAGTGTATTTTTGGGACAAATGAATCAGTTTCACCAAAGTTAGGGATGAGTGTTTTGACCTCCCTAGTCTTTGGGTTTCCAATTGAGCACTTTGTGGATTAGCTCCAAAATTCAGGGATTCGACCCCTAAGAGTGGGAGAAGTAGTTTTAAGCCTATATATTTCATTCTTTTTTACATTTCAAGGGTTGGATGTTGTCGGATGTTGTTGGATTGATCCTCGAACACTTTTTGCAATCAGACTTTTGGCAAGTAATAACAGATTGAGTTGCAACTATTTTGATGGAATTATTGTGGTAAAGTGATTTGACATTGTTTCTTCTTATGTTATGAAAATGTGTGAATGTATTGTGATTCATATTCATTCCATATCTGAAATGTAATTGTTTCCTAAGTCAGAAAGACATAATTCATTAAGCTTATGCTCTGTTTTGGAGGAATAGTTACAGTTTGTTTCATCTTCTTCTTTGTAGAAAATAATCCATATTTATTATTCTCTTTTCTCAAACCCTAGTATTCTAAACCACTTCATCATATATCCTCTTGTGTTGAACTGCTTACCTACCTTGCTCCATCAAATCCCTGCAATTTTGATCCTTGTTTGCCCTGACCTAGTTCCTTCCCTGACCTATTCACCATCCAGCACCTCAAAAATCAATAAATAAAACCCCTGTGCTACTATACCTAGCCAAATATCTCATTGATCCATTCATATTGGCTAAGATCCATTGGACAGATCCCTCTCCTGCCTAGTAGGGCTAGCTGCTTGGCAAAATCTTGGTCTGTGGTTACCTTTGCTGGTCTCTTTTCAGCCTCAGAGATCCAGTGGAGTGATAACACTATACACTACACCCAAGAATGCCTATATCTCTATCATTGCACATTGTCCTATCAAAATAAGTTTTTTTCAAGAGAAAACAAGATAGACTAGGTGATTTTTGGATTGTCATTGTCTTGTCATGAGTGGACTTCAGTTGTAGGTGCTAAAATCCTAACCTAGAAAAAATATGTTCAAGGAGATAATTGAGCAGAGGTTATAAGAAGGATACTTGTGGAAGATAAGTCACAATGACCATCAAATAAGCAGATAAAGGAACTATGAACTACGATAGATGGATGAAGACCGTTGCAACATGGAAGAATCTAATACTTATCCAAACCCTTTGGGGATTAAAGATGAAGTACAAGTTAGGAATATTATGAAGTATTGAAGACATAGAAAAAAAAAAAGATAAATTGGCATTAATGCACTACGATGAAGTCTTGTGTCACATTCGCCAAATTATGGCTTCTCAAAGTGTCATCATAAATTCCTATGTTGTCCATGTATTTTGGCATGATTTGCGGAATGTAATTTTGTATTTCCAAAAAATGAGAAAATTTCAAATGTGTGGAATCCCAAGGGTCACAAATGGAATGTGGAAGGTTAATAGAAAGTCCTAGATTCATGTAGAAGCTCAAAGGTCACATATTCATGGGATCTATGAGTCACGAGGGAGGTCAAGAGTCACAAGGGAGGTGTAGATTCACCTCATTTTTTATAAGTACACGCTCATAGCTCAAACAAATGAATTTTCACCTTTAATTCTCTAGCTCAACATAGGAAATAATATCATTCTTTAGAGGAGCAATTGGTGACTTAATGTTCCACTATTTGAGCTAGTGTTTCATCATTATAATTGTGTATCTTGGAACTTTCACTTAATGATTTGAAGCTCTTAGAGCCATCACACTTTCATGCATGTATCATGGATGTTGGAAGACTATTATTAAAATGTTTTTGTTCATACATACTAAAGAAAATGAACTATTTCAATGGATTTGGTATACATCTTATTGCATGTGTGTTGTTACTTGCTTTTGTGCTTGTTGTTACCTTGTGAATTGTTTTGCAGGTTAATTAATGATTCTTTATATGCTTATGTGTATATTTATTAGTATAGTACTATTCCTTTTATTAAAATGCTCACCTTCTCCCTTCCCATCTGTGAAAGTACATTATATACATTACAGTTGTATGCTTCACAATTTCAACTTACTTTCTTGTTTCAAAGGTTATGTGAATACTCTCTTATGTTGTTTATTGAAACCAGGGCAAAACTTTAAGTTATGGCAGTCAGGTCTATTATATGAATGTGTCTCATACTCCAAATGGGGTGAGATATAGTTGGGAATTCATACCAGGGAGACCTCCTACTGTTGGTGGCATCCAACACCATCAACAACATCCTTATAGGCACCCTTTTGCACAAAAAAATAAAATTGAAAATGTTTTTAAGGAATTGTTGGAGGTAGGAATCATATGTCCTATTACTAGCCCTTAATCATTTCCAATGGTTATGATATTAAATAAGGAAGGTACTTGGTGAAGGCATCCTAATTTTCAAACTCTCAATAATTTGATAATCATTAAGGACAATTTTCCTATCCCAATTACAGATGGCCTATTTGATGAACTTCACAGAGCCAAGTTTTTCACTAAACTTGATCGTCACTATTGTAGGTTTTAACCCTGTACAGAAATTATCTGCAAACGAATCTTAAAAATAGAAAATAAACAGTAGCAGGAGCATAAAACATAAAACAGATAAACATAGAGATTTTCCCCTAGATCCCAAATCAGGACGACCAGCTTGATTTTTCATTATATTCCTTTTAGTGTTACAACACATATATATACATGCCGAAGCATACATAAACCCCAATCCATTAACCCTGGATTAGAACATAACCGTAGTTCCTTTGATTAGATCTACAAAATACCAAGGGATGAAAACCATTGTACCCCAAAACCATTTGCAAACCCATGCACAAAACCATGGGCGGATTCACCCACCGGAAAATAAAGAACAAATTTTTTTTTCGAGGCGCTGCCCCAAACCCCAACAGGGGGGGCTACCACCCCCCCTGTGACCCCCCCGCGCGTGATTAGTCATGGAAAGAATATAACAAAAACCAAACATTCTCCCACTTGTTGTTTTCTTTCCACAGGGGCCACAGGAGAGCTGAGTCATTAGCCCAGCTTTGCAACACCCATTGTTTCTCTACACCAAGAGAACTTCTGAGTGCTCATAGAATTTGTCAATGCATCTGCAACATTCTTAAAAGTGTCCACCTTCACCAGCAACACCTTTTTAGATTCAACCATATCTCTCACAAAGTGATATTGAACATCAATGTGCTTTGTCTTTGAATGATAAGTAGGGTTCTTAGCCAAGAAAATTTCACTTTGGCTATCATAATCTATCCTTATAGCTTGCTACACCAACCCCATACTTGAACACAATCTCTGCAACAAAAATTCTTCCTTTCTTGCATGAGTGGCTGCTATGTATTCAGCTTCTGTAGTTGAAAGTGCCACTACAGACTGTCTTTTACTCATCCAACTGACTGCACCTCCAAACAAGCTAAACACATACCCACTTGTAGATCTTCCTTGGTTCAGATCTCCAGACCAGTCTGCATCAAAAAAACCACGAATGCCCAACACTCTTTCCAATCCTGGTCTTCCCTGGTAGCACAAGCCATAATCACTAGTGCCACATAAATATATGAAAATCCGCTTCACTGCTATCCAATGCTCCTTCCATGGGTTTGACATAAACCTGCTCAATACTCCCACTGCATGTGCAATGTCTGGTCTAGTACAGACCATTGCATACATTAGGCTACCCACTGCACTTGCATATGGAACACGAGACATATCCCCCTCTTCTTCTTGTGTCTTGGGACACTATTCAGCAGACAACTTTGTACCTACAGGAATCAGAACATTCACCGGTTTACTATCCTGCATATTGAACCTCTGCAATATATTCTCGGCATACTTCCTCTGGTTTAACCAGAGCTTCCTCTTTTCCCAATCTCTCTTGATTTCCATGCCCAAAATATAGTTTGTAGCACCAAGATCCTTCATGTCGAATTTGGAGAACAGTTGGGTCTTCAAATATTGGATAATTTCTTTGTAATTTCCAATCAACAACATATCATCCACATACAAGACCAAATTAATAACATGATCACTAATTAATTTAAAATAAACATAGTGATCCTCCTTGCTTCTGGTGAAGCCAAGTCCCCGTATGTAGGTATCAAATTTTTGATACCACATCCTTGGTGACTGTTTTAACCCATACAAAGACTTCTTTAATCTACATACTATTTCTTTCTACAATAAAGCCTTCAGGTTTTTTCATGTAGATATCCTCTTCCAGATCCCCGTGAAGAAATGTTGTCTTCACATCCATATGTTCTACCTCAAAATCAAATGCAACAGAAACAAATAAAAGTAATCTAATAAAAGTAACTTTGGCAACAGGAGAAAAAATATCACCAAAATCAATTCCAGACACCTGGGAATAACCTTTTGCTACCAACCGAGTTTTGTATTTCTCCACCTTGCCTTCTACATTCATCTTCTTCTTAAACACCCATTTGCTCCTTATGGGCTTCCTTCCAGCCGGCAACTCCACTAGATCCCATGCCTCATTTTTATGCAAGGATGCCATTTCATCAACCATGGCCTCCTTCCAGAGTTTTCCATCCTCTGAATCTACTGCCTC
The DNA here is from genome assembly GCA_034641835.2 of Pinus albicaulis. Lineage (NCBI taxonomy): Eukaryota > Viridiplantae > Streptophyta > Pinopsida > Pinales > Pinaceae > Pinus > Pinus albicaulis. The sequence continues at coordinate 1,455,970,921 of CM076575.1, read as the reverse complement.
CTTGACAGTTCTGGGATCATCATCAGTTATAGTTAAAGCAAAATTTGAACAGAAAGCAGATGGAATATACCTTTCTGGTTTTCTTCTTTCCCGAGCTGATCTTCTCACAACTAGATTTTGTGGCTCTTCCTCTTTTGAGTCTTCTTCTGTTGTAGAGTTTGATTCATCCTCCTTTAGCTCAAACTCTATCTTCTCAGGTTCCTTTGGTAGGAATTCATGTTTAACAACATCTTTCACCTCGCTAAACACCACATCTCGACTGTACACAACCTTCCTTGTTTTTGGGTTCCAAATCTTGTAACCCTTTAAACCATCCTTATACCCAATAAAGATGCACCTTTCATATTTATTATCCAACTTGGTCCTTTTCTCCTTTGGAACATGTACATATGCATCACATCCAAATACCCTCGGATGTGAAAGAGAGGGTTTCTTACCAGTCCATAGCTCATGTGGAGTCTTATCCTCCAACGCTGATGAAGGTGATTTGATAACCAAGTAATATGCAATCTCCATTGCCTCTGCCCAGAATTCTTGTCCTAACCCGATACCACTGAGCATGCTTCTTGCCTTTTCCATCAGCATTCTATTCATTCTTTCTGTAACTCTGTTTTTCTGAGGTGTGTATGGAGTAGTCTTCTGTCGTGCTATACCACACTTCTTACAGAACTCTTCAAATTCCTTCTTGTAGAACTCCCCACCATTATCTGTCCTCTGCACCTTTATCTTCTTCTCTGTCTGGTTTTCCACCAGAGCCTTAAATTCTTTAAATCTGTCAAAGACTTCAAATTTCTTCCTCAAGAAATATAGCCATGTATTCCTTGAGAAGTGATCTATGAATGAAACATAGTACACAGACTTACCCAGTGATGGAATCGACACAGGTCCAAACACATCACTGTGCACAAGCTCTAATATCTTGTTCGCCTTCTTAGCACCAGAAGGAAAACTCACCTGATTCTGCTTCCCATATACACAATGTTGACAGAAATTGAAATCCAGAGAGCTATTAGACATACCTTCTACCATACCATTTCCATGCAGTATCCGAAGGCCCTTCTCTCCAATATTTCCAAGCCTTTGATGCCATAACATGGTCTTTTCTCTAGAGACTGCTAGGCTTTCCGCTCCACTTTCAGGAACCATAGAACTATTGCACCCAACAATAACAGTGCTACCCTGAAGCTTGTACAGATTTCCAATCCAAACTCCCCGCATTAATACTAGTTCTCCCCGAACCATCTTACAGGTATCTTTCTCGAACACTATTTTTACACCTGCATCATCCATCTTGCTTACAAAAATTAGTTTTCTAGCCAATGTAGGAATGTGCAAAACACCAGGAAGTGTTCTAATCCTTCCACCTTGTAGCTTCAGTTTGAATTTTCCACGTTCGACGATTCTGGAATTCCTATCATCACCTAAGAAGACATCACCACCATCATATTTCTCATACTCACAGAACCACTCCCTATGGGGAGTGAAGTGAAAGGATGCACCCGAGTCAATCAACCATGACTCATGATCTACATGTGTATTTGAAGAAGAAGCCAAATACACATCCCCACCTTCATCTGAGGTGGTTTTTGCCTCTGCAGAAGGAGCTTCATCGGATCCCTTTCCTTTCTCAGGAGCTTTAGATCTGCATTCCTTTTTGTAGTGTCCTTCCTTTCCGCATTTCCAGCACACCTTTACAAACTTTCCAAGAGATTTAGATCTCCCTCGAAACCATATTCTTGTTCATTAGGTTCCTCGTCTGAGATAAGACATCTCCATTCTAACCCTTCATATTCTCCGTCTCATTTTCCTCCAACGGTAATTTGAGACAATGTCATCAAAATTCAAGGTAGTTGTATTGCTACCTATTGCAATAACAGTTGTCCCATGATTACGGTAGAGAACACAACAAGTGATGCACTTATCTTCATATGAGATTTTAATATCAACGAGATGACATCCCGACTTCCTGATATTGAAGGGCGTTCAAATGCTACACATCACCAAGTCTCCATCCTTCATCCTCAGGTTATACATCTTTTTCCGCAGGAACAATTTATTCACCAGAGACTTAGATTGGTACAAAGTCCCTAGCTTGTCCCACAAGGTCTTCGTCATAGCTTCCCCAGATACATTCAACAATACTGAATCTGAGACACACAATCGTATTGTGCTCTTTGCCTTCAGATCAAGCTTCTTCCAGTCTTCATCTGACATTACCATTGGTTTAGTACCCAGATCTACCACGATCCACTGATCTTTATCCACCAGTAGATCCTCCATCTTGAGCTTCCACAACTCAAAACTCTGACCATTAAATTTCTCAATCTCTATCTTCCTGCTACTCGCCATCTTCTTTCACTGCAAGAATTGATCCCACAGATCCCCCACTAAACAGGGTCTACCTCAGGCCCGAGAAAAAAACCCCTCAGCAGCAAAGGCGTCCCCTTGAAGCCGAAACTACTCTGATACCAAATGTAGGTTTTAATTCTGTACAGAAATTATCTGCAAACGAATCTTAAAAACAGAAAATAAACAGTAGCAAGAGCATAAAACATAAAACAGATAAACACATAGATTTTCCCCTGGATCCCAAATCGGGATGACCAGCTTGATTTTTCATTATATTCCTTTTAGTGTTACAATACATATATATACATGTCGAAGCATACATAAACCCAAATCCATTAACCCTGGATTAGAACATAACTGTAGTTCCCTTGACCGGATATACAAAATACCAGGGGACGAAAACCATCGTACCCCAAAACCATGTGCAAACCCATGCACAAAAACATGGGCAGATCCACCCACCGGAAAATAAAGACCAAATATATTTTATGGGGCACTACCCCGGACCCCTACAGGGGGGCCTACCGCCCCACCCTGTGACCCCCCCACGCGTGATTAGTCGTGGAAAGAATATAACACAAACCCAACAATTATAGCTACCACCAGATTTGGATGAAAGAGGAATGTATCCCTAAGACAATTTTTCATGCACATGAAGGTAATTGTGAGTTTTTAGTAATGATTTTATACCTCCACAATGTTCCATCAACCTTTTGAAGCCTCATGAACAAGATATTTTTCTCATTCCTCCACAATTTTATGCTGGTATTTTTTTATGATAACTTGATCTACAACAACCGTATGGGGATACAAAATAGATCATGTATACTAACTTCATATGGGGAGAATGGCCATTGAATTTACCTCATTCTTGGAAATCAAACACCCAATATGCATCCTTATAGGAACCCTTTTGCACAAAAAAATAAAATTGAAAATATCCTTAAGGAACTGTTGGAGGTTGGAGTCATAGATCCTGGTGCTAACCCTTACTCATCACTAATGGTATTGATCTGGATTTTATGCAGGAACGCAAAAAAATACAGAAATAACCATAAACATAGAGATGCAGCAGAAATAATTCTTCATTTCATTAATATCAAATAACAGAAATATGCGTACAAACATAATGGAAATAAAATAGCTAGGGTGCTGGTAGCGAATCTCTAAGAAGAGATGTGGCCGCTACAGACCTCTGAATTGTGTTACAATGAGGCTCGAGGGCCTATTTATTATTAAGAAACAATGGAAAAACTGCAACATCCAAAAACCTAACCCTAGGAGATGAAGTGCAAAAACTGTGGGTCCCGTTTGGGTAAATTGGTGTTTCAACTTCCTGGGGACGTAACTTTGGCATCCAATCTTCGTTTGACGCACTCAATAGCTCATTATAAATATCTATCTGAGGATTAAAACTTTCGATCTGAGCAACATGGGTCCATGGACCCATTTTTCTCCCCGTTCTCCAAAAAAATGTTGTTTACGGCCTCAAAATGGCTCCAGAAGTTCAGGACCCGAAAAAATGCTAAAAATAGTAAGTTGTGCTACAACTTAAAAACTGAAAGAACTGATGGTGGGGGTTCAAATGGAATAGGTGGGTGGCCACCAATTTCCACCTGGATCATTAAGGCCCCAAAACGGCTTCGGAAGTGCAGGACCCGAAAACCTGCTAAAAATAATAAGTTGTGCTGAAAGTGAAAAGCTGCAAGAATTGATGGTGCAGATCCAAATGGAATATGTGGGTGGCCACCGATATCCACCTAGATTAGGTATGGTATTAAAAAAGGAGAGTACTTGGTGAATGTGTCCTAATTTTTAGAATATATAAATTTGATAATCAAGGACAATTTTCCTATCCCAATTATAGATGACCTATTAGATGAATTTCATGGAGCTAAGTTTTTCACTAAAGTTGACCTTCATCATAGCTACCACCAGATTTGGATGAAATATGAATATATCCTAAAGAAAAATTTTCATGCACATGAAGGTCATTATGAGTTTTTATTAACGGCGTATTGTTGTTGCAATGTTCCATCAACGTTTCGAAGCCTCATGAAAAAGATATTTTGGCCATTCCTCCACAATATTTTTTTGGTATTATTTAATGATATCTTGATCTATAAAAAAACATGTGAATACAACATAGAGCATGTTGATGAAGCCTTAAAAATCCTATAGGACCACTAGCTATTTTTTGAATTCTCAAAATGTGCTTTTGGGTCTTATAGGTTGAATAATTGGGTCACATTATAATTCTAGGAGTAAGAATTGATCCTAGGAAAGTCACAACCATAAAAGGTTAGCCCCATCCCAAAACCTTGAAGAGATTGCATGGATTCTTGGGATTGACAAGGTACTACAAGAAGTTTTTGGAAAATTCTAGAAATTTTGTAGTTCCTTTAAGTTCGCTACTAAAAAAGAATTCATTTTTTCTGGAATGAGGCCACAAAACATAACTTCTTGGTTTTAAAAGAATCCACGTACACAAATATCATTTTATACATGCTAGATTTTACTAATAATTTTGTCTTGGAATGTGATGCCTCAACCAGAGGTCTTGGAGTAATAATAATGCAAATGGAGTTCCCTTTAAATTCACCACTAAGAAGTTATGTGACTACAATTTTAGTAAATCCACATATGAAATAGAGTTGACGGCCATATTGCATGTACTAGAAACTTTGCACACATACCTCAGCAAATGATGTTTCTAGATCAAGAATAACCATCATAATATGAAATACTTGCTTAAATAAATGTTACCTTCACTAGAGCAATGAAATTGGGCCACCAAGCTACTAGGATATTCCTATGATATTATCTATAAGAAAGGTAAAGAAAATGTGGTACATGATGCCTTATAATAGCAATTTGAGGAGGAAAAATCCATTTTCTCCTTATATTTACCTACTCTAGGTTGGTTGGAAGAAAATACCATAAAACATGGTTGGGTAATCGTCTTATCTACCAACTCATCTATTGGCTTCAAGATGATCTCAACCCTCCGAAGGGGTACACATGGTTGTTGAATACATTAAGATATAAAGGGTACAATGTTCAAGTAAATAATTCTTAATTAAAACAAATGTTTTAGAATAATTTCATTTATCACCTATAATAGGCCACTCTAAATTTCATAAGACATATGAATAGATTAAGTGCCCATTCTTTTGGGAAGAGATGAAAACTGACATCTGGTATTTGTTTTACACATTCGAAACATTTCAAAGAAAAAAAAAGAGATTGATATATATTAGATCACAATACAATTTTTCATTTGTATTGGTACTTTATGGGTGGAAAACTTCAAGGAATTGTCATGTAGGGCCCATTTTAGTGGTAGGTATCAGTTTAGAAAATTGGGTTCTAGAACCTTCCAGAGCCATTTTGAGACATCAAATTACCTTTCTGGGGATTGTAACATCTAGGACATGTGTATACACCCTCATAGTTGGTCTTCACATCAAGACCTTTCTAACAATGTGAAAATTACCTCAACTAGAGCTCATTTGAAAATGTTATGCCTCTCACATGTTGACCTAGCTTGTTGACCACAATGGTGTGAGTGGATTCCATGTTAGTCCCAATTACTCATAAATATAGAGCTAGACATGTGTGGACTTTCAAGAATATTCTAGAATATTTAAAACATCATCACTAATTGAGGGTTGAGGAAGTCAAAACCCCAACCTTAAATGATTATCATACTATGTTAAATATCATGCTACTAGGAGGAGAACAAGCTCTATTCTTTAGAAATGTACTTGTTCCAAAACGAGGAAGAGGATTCTGTACTATCCATCTAAACTGCAATGTCAAAAGGTAATTCCATAGTGAGTTCCCATTCTTTTGTATGCGCATTTTATAACCAAAGAAAAGAGAGAAGAGCATAGGTATCTCCTTCTATATAGGTTTTATTCCATAATAAGTTTCCCAAGATAAATCATGCGTTCATTTGTGAGTATGGTTTGTACATGTTCCTATTATCTTTTTTCCTTTTTTTAATTATTTCATAAATTCAAGAAAATCTAGTAATTAATTAATTTAGGATATAAGAAAAATTAGTTTGCATAGTCTAATATTTCAAAATATTAGAAGATTTGTTGTGAAAATTTGTTCAAGTCAAATATCCACAATTGTTTATAGATCAAATATACTAAATACATCAAGGAAAACTCAATCACTACATATCCCAACACGAATACAAGTCAACATTACTATGGATTTTATAGTGAGACTTCCAAGGGTGGGAAAAAAATATATGATCATGGTGGTAGTTGTCCATCTCTCCAAATATGCTCATTTTTGTGATGTACCACATTCATCTACCCCCACCTTATTTTCCCAAGTATTTCTTGATCAAGTTTTTAAGTTACATAACATACCTGCTTCCATTTTCTTACTATTGGGGCCCTACCTTTACTAGTAAATTTTGGCAAGAACTATTAAAATTTTAGGTTGTCTAGCAAAAAGAGCATTGTATATCACCCTCAAATAGATGGTAAAACTGAAGCGGTCAATAAGTTCCTAGAAATCACCTCTTAAATATTGCAACGATGGGTATAATTACTTCCCCTCACTAAATGGTGGTAAAATACCTCTTATCACGGAGGAAACAAAATGAGCCCAAAGCCAAAAACCATTTTCAACAACTACTTCACATTTACTGGTTGTTTCCAAGGTTTAAGTAGTGGATCACACACTCCATAATAGAGAAGCCATTATTGACATCCTGGAGGGAGATTTGGAAATGGATCAACAAATATTGAAGCAACACGTGGAGTAGCATTACTCAAGACTATCTTTTGTCATAGGGGATACGGTATTTCTTCAACTTCACCTTTATAAACAAACATCACTCAAAGACAAAAAAACCTTATAAATTATCACCCAAGCTCTATGGACCCTATGAGATCATCCAACACATTAGAAAAGTAACCTAAAATATATTTATTCCATCCCACTTCAATATTCATTTAGTATTTCACGTGCCCTTCCTTAAAAAGTTCAATGGATATAAGTGCAAGGTGAAAAATAGAGTATCAGATATTGATGACGAAAGATCTATTTGAATTAAATAGTGTTGGGTATAAATTAATGTTGATTGTGCTAGTATGTGATTAGTGAAGTATTGATTTAGTGGAAATACATTCCAGTTAAAGTTGTTTCATGGGAAATAGACATGCTCCTGCAACAATTTTCTCATCTCCATCCTTTAGGACAATACTACTTATGAAGGGGGAGGGCATGTTATGGTCCTACTCTAACCTCCCTACTTTTGGCCATATAGAAGTGATTTAATTATTGTATGTGGCTATCCTTTTTTAATAAGATACATCGGATATCAGTGTATAGTTAATGAAAATGGGTCCACTTTATAAGACCTACTAGGTAATTAGCACCCACCAATGACTGTGCCACAAGTAGTTAGGGTTTTTTTCTTCTGTAAAGGCTATTTAAAGATATAGGAGAATAGGGAATGTTTGTCTTGTGTTGTGCATTTGGAGAATTTCTTAGTGAAATATCACCCCACATTAAGAGGTAAGTGGACATCATATTCCTCTTTGCATTAACAATATACATGGGTATTTCTGTAGCTCTTATATTTTTCTCTCTTACTTCTGGTTACATGCATTTATATTATTTGTATACCTAGTTGTGTTTCAACTCTTAAGGGTTAAGGAAAACTATAGGATATATGTTAATAATGTAAACTATGATAAGTTATGAAGAAGAAAAGTTATTAAGAAGGTAGCCAAGACAAACCATACTATTGGAACATATATAAGAATTGACACAATTATGATAATCTTCATTCATATAGAGAGCTTGTAATTTGTGAAAATAATAACAATATAGCAATACAATTTTCTCTCTTACCTTTTTTTATATTTAAATACATATGGTATTTCAACCAACCTCCAGACTCATTTTTTACTCATAATGATGTTGTTCTAACAACTTGAGAGTTTATAAATGGTTTGCACTCCCCCCCCTATCTTGTAACTTTACATTCAAATTTATAACACCTTGATTTAATTTATCTATCACAAATGCTATTTTGTATCTAACTATTTTTGACATGCTATTTCATCTCAACATTACAAATTCATGTTAAATAGATTTTTTGTGTATTTTACTTGTATGTATTTGTCTGTGTCACAAATAATCCCCACATGAACCCACTTTTCCCTTGAAATGATGGAAGTGATTTCCATTCAGCACAATAATTTCTCTTTGACTAGCCTTGGAGATGCACTTGGTAGATTTGTGGAAATTACCACACCTGTAAAGGTTATTGATGACTTGGATATGTGTCTCATTTGGTGAACTCAATAGCCCAAATGAATTGGCCAACCTATAACGTACCTTCATACTTTTTCATCATAATACGGTCCATTTCTTTTTTATCAAAATATGAGTGAAAATGTCACACTCAAGTAAGTCAAATGTCCAAGGGATAAGATCCAATGTTGTAGAAGAATCACTACTATCTTTGGATTGCATTAAAAATTCTATTCATTCTAAGTTGTGAAGACTATCAAAGGTATATGTACCAAGAATTAGTAAATATGTATATGACATGAATATGTTGGTAAATTAAGAGAAGATAATTTCCATTCATGTTCAAGTGAAATAGATCCTTTTTGCACAAATGGAAATATAGGAAATGCTATAGAAAACTAGGAAAGATGTTGAAAATCCTACATTAAGAACAATTGATAATTAGTATGGATTTTTGATGAAATAGAAAATGTTTTATAGATTGCATGAAATGAATAATGAATGAAAATAAGAAAATGTTAGCCACATTAAGTTGATCAATTAGCGAAAAAATAAGTTATGATAGAGGAGTTATGCAATACAATGAGCAAGTGAGAGGGAATAGAAATGCTTGTACATAATGTCAAAAGGAATTGGGATAGAGGATATTTATAACCAATGTATTGAGCTGGAGGATATTTGCAACCAATATTAGGAATATTGGACATGCACAAAATGATGCAAGGTAAAAGTTGGCTTTTCTAACAATTCCATAAACTTTTACAAGAAATTTCAAACAATTATACACAAAGTGATTTCCTTTAGGTGCGTGAATGCATATGAAATAGTATTGGAAGAGTACTTATCATATTCCATTATACATTAGGCTTTCACCATTCACTTATGGTACAAATAGGATGAAATTTCTAGGGTTGCGGATTTTAGTAGTAGCAAATCTTGAGAACTAGGAGTCCTAAATTGATGAGCTATTCATAAATCCATACACAAAGTTTTTATAAAAATAAATTGAAAATTCAAACAGTTCAACTCTAAAAATATTGATTACATGCAAAGAACAACAAGATGCATAATTATGTATATAATCTCTACATAATTATATCTAATATAAGATTTCTAAGATTGGACTCTAAATTTTGGAAATGTATTACATAAACAATCTTTTATTATATTAAATGAGACACATAAAAAATCAATTCACCAAAACTTCTCAAAATTTATTATTGATAATACTCACCTTTCAATGCCCACAACTTATCACTTTAGTTGTTCCACTTGAAGCTTTCTTAAAAAAATATTAAAAAATAATAATCCTACATTACCAACCATAAAAGCATTAAATGCTAGTATAGCAATGAAATTTTAAATAAAAAAAGTTTCAAAATCAAAAAGTTGAGAATAACCAAGTTTGAAAATTTGTACTTCCCACCTTCACTTGTTTGATTTTATTTCATTTTCTCATGTAGTAGCTCTATCAAGTCCATTGGTAAGTTTTTTTCTCCTTCTGGGGCCCTATGTTTGTGGAGGAAAGTTTGTAGAACTAGATGGCGCATAAGAGCACTTATGAGTGACTATCCTTTCCAAGAAATCTCCATGCTACAAGGTATGCACAAATACTTCTTGCACTTGTTGAAAAGGCATAGTAGTTGGATGGTTGGAGTCTAAAGTAGTTGATGTCAATGTTGTTTTCAACTCATTCGTAATGTCTTCCATGCATTTTTGTAAGAAGGATATATGTGATTCTTCATGGGTTTCTACATAAGTGACTCAAAAATATCGCAAATATGTTATGAAACCCATACTTGTTGATTACTTGGATTAACATTAGTGAAAGAAGATATCTAACCATTAACATGATCATGTTCCTATAAACCAAGAAACAAAATACCATATCAATAGTGAGAGAATTGATAAAAAATATAAAACATATGAAGTTATGGAATGAATACCATGACAAAAACATCCAAGTTGCCCAAAAATTCAAGTTCATTCTTTTCTTTGTGATGATAAAAACTTGCAATGCATTAGACGAAAAAGATTATTATTTATTTCTAATGATCTAAATATTCAATATGAAATGCTCAAATCACTTCGTATGGGTTTGTTTCATATTTTATTTCTAGTTCTTTTTATTCCAACCCTTTTTTGTACTTCATCATGCTAACCTTAATTACATGCATGCATAAATAATCATTTTTTTCCTAATTGCAATGACATGCAACAAAGTTTGGGCTTGATTACCATATCGTATAAGTCTTGTCAATATTATGTTGACTTTTCACCCATGATATCCAAGGATCTTAGTAGTTTAGTGTAACATTATGATCTAGAATAGATTAGAATCTTAGCCATGAATGAGCTTCAATTTTCTCTACTACCTTATACTTTTTGTGGAAACTATTTTCCTTTTCACATTGACATCAACAATACAAAATGTGGACCATTCTTAATAGTTGATACACCAACGAGTCCATTCGAAAATGTGAATTTGCTCATATTGACTTTACTTATTAATTGTATAACCCAATAATCCCATTTTTTTGTTTTTTTGGTCTATGTTTTAATTTATGAGAACATTTTTATCCACATTTATGATGAACATCAAATAAAATACATTAATAATGAGTAGAAATTATAGCAAAAATCTAAAATATGAAACTTTAAAAAAAATTATGAAATTTGGAATAATGTGAAATATAAAATACAATAGAAATTGAAAATTGAAATATGAAATATATGGCTATAGTAAAATTATGTTAAAATTGTAACTATAGTAGTCAAATCTATTTTGTCCAATTATCATGCTTGAAAGTACTCAACAAGGAAGGTTTCCTCCTCAAAGTTATTTGGAAAATTATTGCAGTTCTCAAGAGTAGAATCTGCATTGTTCTCGGTGTGTATAATTTCACGTAAACACATAAACATGGCACATTTTGTAGTATCATATCTCACTTTCACCACAAAAATTTTTAACCATGCCCTTCTAACATGCCAGATACATAGGTAGAATTCACATCAAAATGTTGTCTTTTTTCACATAGATATTATAAAACATTAAAAATCTATGCCTATTTATATAATGTGTTTGTAATGATATATGATACATTACATTTTGAGATATGGAAAAAACCAGTGAAAATTTTAAGGATGGAAATTTATCTTAAAGTTTAGAAACCATGTCGAACCTTACTAGTATACAAAATACAAATTATAAAATGTCTGGTGATATTCTTGTAAAAGTATTCAAAATTTTGATGATTTTATATAGTCTTTACAAAATTTTGGTGAATTTTAAGGTAAAATAATTTTATATTATAAAATTTGGACGAATCAGTTTTATAAAAAAATTGAAATTGGCGAATATTTTTTTGGGAAAAAGCATGGAAAATTAGCCCACTTGCGAATATTAACCCCTAAAATTTTCCATGAAAAAAAACACCCTTATAACTATTTATCCCTAATTTCCCTAATATTTTCTCTTGCATCATCTACCATAAATGCATTCCAACATACCCAGGTGTACTTTACGTAGAGTTTCCATACATTTGACAATATAAAATGTTAAATATCTCAACACAAGAACCCATGCTATGGGAACACCATTATGTTGGGATTCAAATGCCAACAAATTCCAATAGTTAGAATTACATAAAAATAAATAAGACATTGCTCACATGATTAAGACATTAGTCATGTGCTTGGAGCCTCTTACAATAATGAATGATAGAAAGAAAATACACAACAATATAAACTTTCTTAAGGTGATTTGTTTTAAATGTAGAGTCCATTGCCAATATGTTATTATGATTGTATTATCTCACTCTTTCTTTCTTTTTCTTTTTTTGCAAAGAATGATGAATGATTAAAATAAAGGGATTGCATCCCTCATCATGTATGGCACTATCAAATTATCAGTAATAAAATACTTTATAATGATTTAGTACTTACCATATATGCACACTTTGAGCATCAATTTTATTAAACATATATTGGACATGTTTCAATATTATGTCGATATTTTTGATGTCATCATGAATAAAGAAATCATTGAGAAAAAACTTATAATTTGTCATGCACTAATTCACAATGTTTGTGATATACAAATTAAACTATGATTCCCAACAGCGAACATCCTTATACCCATTGAAGTATCTCATTGCTAGCATGGGGCACGTGGCATGCCATCGTGCTTACAAAATAATCAATATCTTGTCCATGGAAAGGTTTACTTGTAATATCTATATGATTAATCTCACTATAAATTATTAAGGTGAATTTTGGTGTCTTTTATGGTATGCCCCCATGCTTACAAAGTCATCAATGTCTTTCCCATGGAAAGGTTTACATGTAATATCTATATGATTCATCTCACTATAAATGGTTAAAGGTGCATTCTAGTGCCTTCTTTGGTATGTGAGCACTAAAATGACATGTGCAGCCACATTTTAGGTGCTTACAATGTGTATCACTTCCTATAATCCTTTTGAGGCACATTTGATATATCATAAGGTAGTGCATTAATATCTTGATAAATTTCTAGCCTGTATGAGCACAAAAACCTCCAAGAAACAACATGATATTAACACACTGAAATTTAAATTTAAAACAAAATTAATATAAGAAAAAGAAAGTAGCAGTCAAATGCTTACATTGTATGTTCCAAAAGGGTGTCAATTATACAATTTTGATTTCCAACATTTTCATTTTCTTGTTTTGATTTCCTACTATAATTTGTTGGATACAATAGATTCTTCTTGTCTCCAATAATGAATTCATTTATTTATTTGATTTGATCTAGTCAACATTGTTACTTTTGTGCAAATTAGAATAAGATTTAGTAATTTTCTAGATCCTATGGTGCAAAAACTTGAAGTTGTTTACATTATGAACACATTTTCAAGATGTATGACTTGAGTTAGTTTTTATAAAATTAGAAATAAAATGATGTTTACTTCCTAACTAGAGGTGTCCAACATTAAACCACATTTGGTGTTGTAATGAGGGTAATTTTATTATATATAATGATTGCATATTGTTGGTCATTCCTTGCAATTGATTGTAAATATGTATCAATCATGTTTCCTTAGAAAATATAGTTTCACATATGAAGTTTTTTATCTCACCCATGCAAGTAAGTCATTCCACTTGCATAAATAAATCGTTTCTTGCTTAGCCATAACAGGAGGTTGGTTGGTAGCCCCCCAAGGGAATCTTAATTAGTGATGGCCATGAAAATGAAGTGTTATGTGTGAGGATGTTTGAGGTTCAAATCCCTTTTATTCACCTATGACTATAGAAGGGGCATATTTAGACACCTAGATGCATGTAGGCACCTAGAGATTATAGTAGTAGCGTTTAGAATCAACCTCATGTCATGCAAGTATGAGACTAGCCCAATTAACGATTCCTCTAGATACAGAACAAAACAATAGGTTGGTTGTTAATTATGAAGGTTGAGTTTCTATTGTTCATTGGTTCCAATCTTGTGGGATTTAATGAATGTTGTGTTAGATTTTCTTTAAATTACAATCAAATTTTCCCATCACTGGTCATAGGGCTCTAATTCATCGATGAGTTTTCTTTCTTCTTATGAATGTGTCTCACTTGTAATTATGTCATCAAATTTTTGTTCCTTGCAAACATATCTTTCTTTAACTTGTGGGTTGCTCCTTTCAAATATAAATACCTCTCAATCATGATGTCCCATGTAACTTTCAAATGCAATTTTTCAATTTTAAATCAAAAGCCTTATTAAAAATGAAATTGAAGGTGTGGATTCCTTCCTTATGTGGATTCTTATAAACCCAAAATTATGGGTTTTCCATCACGTGACATGTACACCAATATATCTCCTAAGCATTGTTCATGATTTGATCTATAATGAATCATATTAGAAGTAGTTCACATGGAAAACATTATAGGTCGACCTAACTAACAAGCTTTCTTAGCATTAATATCCTTAAAGGCCAATTTTTCTTTAAACGTGAGGATGTTGGGAGAGAATGGGAGGAAGAGTGGTAGATATGTATGTAGAACTAGTGGTTTTTACTATAAATTTAGTGACAAGGAGATGAAAACAAGCTAGAGGTAGGAAAAAGGCTACATCCATAAGAGGATGCAACATAAGACAAAGGTAGTAGAACATTGATACCAACATTATGGTGTGAGAATGTTTTAGTTCTTTATTACCTAATATGTATAATACCATTTCCTCCATTAATATGACTTTGGAGTTTTTAAAACCCATAAAGGTTTTTCTCTAGTTATGAGTCCTATGAATCCATTTGTAATCTTGTGCTATAAACGGAATTTTTATTGTTTATATTGCATCATCTCTAGTCAATATTTAATGTGTTTTAATAACAAGCATAATATTAGCATCCATAATGAAACAAGAACATAATTTTTTTTACAATAGTTATGTATTCTTAGTTTGAATTACATATAAAGGGTTTTAATTACATTCATGATGGTAATATTTTAAACTAATATATTATAAATCATGAACCACCCGTATTAGAGAGTTTGGACTTTATTTATTACCCAATTTATTCTCTCCATATTGGTTTAAGCTTTTTAAATCAATAAAGGTTTTCTCTACTTATGATTCCAACATTATGGTTTTTTCATCATATGAAAAGTACATCATACTCTCTCATAAGCTTTATTCGTGATTTCATCTATAAATCATCTATAATGGATTGATGCTGTGTTAGTTTTTCTTAAATTGTAATCATTTTTTCCTATCACTAGGCATAACGCCCTCATTCATTGATGAATTTTATTTCTTCTTATAAATATATATCAATTGTAAGCATGTCATCAATTTGTTGTTTCTTGAAAATATATTGTGTTTTAATGTGCCAATTTATCCTTGCAAATATAAATTCCTCTCAATCATGATGCCCCATGTAACTTTCAAATGAGAATTTGCATATTTAAATCAAAAGCCTCATTAAAAATAAATTGAAAGTGTGGATTCTTGAATCCTTATATAGATTCTTATAAGCCCAACATATGGGTTTTCCATCATGTGACATGTACACCCATCTCTATCATAAGCATGGTTTACAATTTGCTTTATAATGGATCAAATTAAAAATAGTTCACATGGAAAACTTTCTAGATAGACCTAACTATCAATATTTCTTAGCAGCATAACCCTAAAGGCCATTTTTTTAAACTTGAGGAAATTGGGAGAGAAGGGGAGGAAGAGTGGTAGCTACATATGTAGAACTAGTGGTTTGTACTCTCAATTTAGTAATGAGGATATGGAAGCAAGCTAGAGGTAGGAAAAAGGCTACAATCATAGGAGGATGCAGCATAAGAAAAAGGCAGTAGAACCTTGAAACCAAAGTTATGGTATGTTGATGTTTTATTTATTTTGTCAAACACAAGCATGTCAGAGACAATAACAGGAAATATAAGCATGAGATTCCTTTATTATTAACAATGATACATATATAATACATTTGAGGGACCCTTGGTTTCAAATTCCAAGTGGTGTGTTGGACTCCTCTTGACACTAACCTTAGGATGATTAGGTGTCCAACATTCCCCCCCTTAATCCGAAGGGGTATGTATGACTCCAAGAAGAGAGATGTAATGCAAACGTGAAAATACACATGGCAACACTAGGCTGAATGATCTCTCTAAAATTTTGGCATAAGGAGGTGGTTTAAGGATGACAACCAACACTGGAACGCTTAGTGCAGTTCTCGGAACTCTTCCAAATCTAGAAAGAAGTTGAAATCTTCTGCTAGAAGAAGTGCTCCTAATGTTTTTAAGAGGGAGACCTTCAACTTGGAAAAGGGAGGTATACAACCTGCGATGGTTTAAGGATAACCAACAACTTTGGAATGCTTAATGCAGTTTCCGAAACTCTTCTAAATATGGTAAGAAGTTGATATATTCTACTAGAGGAAGTGCTCCTAGTATTTTGAAGAAGGAGACTTTCAACCTGGAAAAGAGAGGTCTGCAACCTGCGATGGTTTGAGGATGACCACCAACCAAAGGCATGCTCATGGGCATCTTTGTCTCTGGCTACAACTTTGAATCTGGAATGGCAAGTTGTGAAGCAGGCTTGCTTGATGTGGCTTTGAAGCTTGTAGATGGCCAAAATTCCTCCCCCCCGCCCCTCTATCAGATACAAGGTGAGATGATGGTGAAAAATCAACTGCAACACTGTTGAATACTCTAGAACAAGTTCTGACATATGACTAAAATATATTCTTGGTTGTTGAAGCCCATTGCCAAGGAGCGATCCAT
The DNA here is from genome assembly GCA_034641835.2 of Pinus albicaulis. Classification (NCBI taxonomy): domain Eukaryota; kingdom Viridiplantae; phylum Streptophyta; class Pinopsida; order Pinales; family Pinaceae; genus Pinus; species Pinus albicaulis. Next base: position 1,455,954,019 of record CM076575.1, on the reverse strand, counting down.
CCAAGCTGAATATTTGTTCTTGCAGGAGGCTTTTTTTTGAAGAATATATCTGAAGAACGAGTGTGCTAACCATAGTGCTTGCATGGGTGAAGATCAAAACAATGACCTTTCACATGGCCAACTCGGCCACAGTGTTGGAATTTAACATTTTGTTGTGGTTTTTGTGGAAGAGGAGAAGAATATGGAACAACTAAGGTGAAATACCATAAAAAATCTGGCACACTGAAATTTGATGGGCTTGGAGTAGTCCAGAATATGAAAGGACAACTCCTTGTCATATGTAAGACCTGGTTTGTGCTTGTTATGGACAAGATCTTCCCAAGGTTTGATGATGGGCTTGGGAAGTGCATGTTGTATTTTTTCTTTTGCATTCAAATCTGCTCTTGTACTGGGCTCAGTGATCTGAAAAATTTCTTGTTGCTGATGGAAGTTTGTCTCAATGTTCTGACAAAAAAACAAGTTCTGAATGAAAACTCTTTTGTTGTTAATGTCAAAAAGAGTATCTTTGCTAACATTTACTATCTCATCTTCAGTGGAGAGTATCATAGTATTTATTAATTCTTATAATTCTTATAACTCATTAATTCTGGCCATTTGATCAAGCTCAACCAATAAGTATAAGTAAAAAATTTGCCATAAAGATAGAAAATGACATCAACAAAGAAATTTTTTTATTTTTTTTTGTGAAACCCTCTAACCAGCGAGTCACATAAAATTAGAGGAAAATTTACAATAACAACAAAATCCCTTGAAAATGTTCAAATTCCGTAGAATCTCAAAAATATTTGAAATCTGGAATCAAGATACCCAAGAATTCACATTTCTAGGCAGTTGGATTACTTTTCCCAAATTTTAAGCATAAAGAATGGCTGTGGAAGCCCACTAGAAAGGGCACAGAAAGGAGACTTCCGTTATATCGTGAGCGAGCGGAGTGACTTCTCCCTCGCCGGGATCATCGTGCTGAATCAGAATCAAGACCTTGTCCCTGCATCCAAAGAACCTAACCTCCCTCTCAGCTACATGGCATTTACAGTGATCATGAACTTCACTGTCAATTGTAAGAAAAATATTGTCCCATATGAAGTTTACCTTTTCAAGCTTGTAGATGAAAGCAGACCCTGGCCCAGGCTTTCTGTTCAAAGCCTCTTCCTTTCTGTTACGACAAATTTGGATCTGGTCATGCGAGGAACCCTTTTGACGACCTTCTGCAATCACAAATCATTTTGCCACGCATTTTTATCATGGAAATAACATAAACATTTGAAGGTCCATTCCACAGAATCACGACCATGTCCCCTTACCCAACCCCTGACGTGCAGCTTGTCGGGAAACACAAAGAAAACGTCCACCTGAATCTCTACATGAACCTGGCATGCTCCTGGGATTATTCATTTACCACTGACTCCAACCGACTCATTCAACTTGATTTGTATTATTAGCTACCTCCCGAAAAGGTCACTCTTTAATCGAAACGTGAAGGAAAGAGACTGAAATCTAGGAATGAATTCAGAAAGGGCATCAAGGTTGATACCTCTCATTTTGATGAGCATTTCCCTTTGTGCTGTTTAATTTTATCTTGGTGGCTTATGTTTCTCAGAGAAAGAGAAATTAATTCTCTTGGAAAATGAAGCATCACATCTATCTCTAAAAGCAGACTGTGTAGTGGCCGAAGTAAAACTTGTGGCATTTAATGACTGCAACATTGAGTATCAAGATTACACTCCATCGATCGCCATGGAGATGGAAAATTTATAATCGTCGCCGATTTTCACTTATAGAACGCCATTGTCCTTCACCGTCCAAAAGATTTGAATGCTTAATCCATCCTTGAGAGGGCTATAAGATACCCATCAGATGGCCTCGCAGCAATTGTTGCAGATGAAACATCAAATATTCTGACTGAAACACCTGTGTCAGAGAATGGATTGCTCGAATTTATACTAGATAAGTTTCAAAAAGGATACTTAAGGCGTATTTTCGAAGCCTGTGGTATGCGACGTGGAGGGGAGGTAACTGTGTAGAGGAGTTGTGGAGAGCGGAGAGGCGTTAACCAGTGTTGGACTGTGGAGAGCGGAGAGGCAAGAGGCATTAACCGATGTTGGAAAACGTTATATGGGCAGCGAGCGTTATATATGGAGGTATTTATCACAGCGTTAAGGCATTAACCAACATCGTTTATATGGCAGCCTGCTATGGTGGTAGGCTAACATTATTATATTCTAGATCGGTGTTATATATTTTATACACCAACGTTCAACTTATGAAACAAAGGGAGGTCGTAAACTAGTGGCCGAGAGAGTTGTCTGTAAGGTGGAGTGTAATATGCATTGTAATGCACTGTACCAAGGCGCCGAGCGAATGGAGGGGGGCCTTAGAATGGACAAAGCATCAGAAAGGAGTTACCAAGGGAGAGAAAATAGTTGGAATTTAGTTGATAGGACATTCATCAAATGCAACATTGAACATGCACATAGAAACCAAAAAATCAGTGGCTCAAAATCGAGCAGGGCAGGACAACGCCTCTTCTGATACAATGTTAAACATATTCATGGTAGAGACCAGAATAGGAAAGATAAGTATGAGGTATATTTATTATTCACAATAATACATATATAATATATTAAAGTGATCACTGGTTTCACATTTAAGTGGTTCTTTATATTTTTCTTAACAGTTCAACTCCCACACTAATCTTAACTGTTCAACTCTCAAACTAACTCTAAGAAGATTAGGTATCTAATATATTTATTAACTAATATGAATACTATTGTTTTCTCCATTAATAAGATCATAGAATTTTTAAAACCCATAAAGTTTTTTCTCCAGTTTTGAATCTATGAATCCATGTGTAATCTTTCTAATATAAATGCAATTCTATGATGCATATTGCATCATCTCTAACTAATATTTAATGCACTATCAACATCCATAATGAAACAAGAACATAATTTTGTCTACAATAGTTATGTACTCCTAGTTTGAATTACATATAAAAGGTTTCCATTACTTTCGTGGTGGTAATATTTTGAACTAATGTATTATAAATCACGAAGCATACATAGTAGAGAGTTTTTTCATTTCTTTATTATGCAATTTTCATAATGCTTTTATCTCCATTAATGATCATGGTCTGACCTTTTTAAGCCCATAAAGTTTTTTCTCTAATTATGAATTCAACATTATGGGTTGTTCATCATGTTACAAGTACATCAAGCTCTCTCATAATATTTTTTCATAATTTCATTTGTAATAGATAAAATAAGAAATAGGTCACATGAAAAACACTACAAGTAGACTTAATTAGAAACTTTCTTAGCAGTAATAATCTTAAAGGCCATGTTTTTTTTTTTTTTTTTTAACTTGAGGAGCTTTGGAGAAAAGGGGAGGAAAAGTGGTAGGTACATAGGTAGCACTAGTGGTTTGTACTCTCAATTTAATAAGAGAGATATATAAGCAAGCTAGATATAGGGAAAAGGCTACAATAATAGGAAGATGCAACATAAGAAAAAGGTAGTAGAACCTTGATACCAACATTATGGTGTGGGGATGTTTTATTTCTTTATTATCTAATATGTATAATACCATTATCTCTATTGGTATGATCTTGGAGTTTTTAAAACTGATAAAGGTTTTTCTCCAGTTATCGTATGAATCCACGTGTATTCTTTATAGTATCAATACAATTTTTATTGTTCATATTCCATCATATCTGGTCATATTTAATGCATTTAGTAATAAAGGATAATATTGGCATCCATAATGAAATAAGAACAACATTTTATCTATAATAGTTGTGTATTCCTAGTTTGAGTTATATATAAAGGGTTTTCTATACATTCATGGTTGTAATATTTTGAACTAATATATTCTAAATCATAAGGCATATATATTGGAGAGTTTTGGCATTTATTTATTAGCTAATTTGTATAATACCACTCTCCATTAGTATTATCCTAGTTTGAGATTTTTAAACCCAAAATTTTTTCTCTACAAATCCAACTTTATGGGTTGTTCATCATGTCACAAATACATTAGCTCTCTTATAATAATTTTTCGTGATTTCATCTATAATGGATCGAGTTAGAAATGAATCACATGGAAAAAATTACAAGTATCCATAATTAACAATCTTTCTTAAGAATAAAAACCCTAAAGGCCAAGTTTTCTTAAAACTTGAGGAGGTTGAGAAAGAAGGGGAGGCAAGTTGGTAACTCCATAGGTAGCATTGGTAGTTTGTACTCTCAATTGAGTAAGGAGGATATATAAGAAATCTAGAGGTAGGAAAAATGATATAGTCATAGGAAAATGCAACATAGGACAAAGGTAGTAAAACCTTGCTGCCAACATTAAGGCGCAAGAGGGTTTTATTTCTTTATTACCTAATATGTATAATACCATTCTCTTCATTAATGTGATGATGGAGTTTCTTAAACCCATAAATGTTTTCTTTTTAATTTGTGAATCTATGAATCCATGTGTATTTTTGTGGTATATGTACAATTTTTATTATTCATAATGTGTCATCCTTGGTTAATATTTAATACATTTTATTAATCAAATATTATATTAGCATCCATAATGAAACAAAAACACCATTTCATCGATAGTAATTTCATAGTCCAAGTTTAAATTACATATTAGCATCCATAATGAAACAAGGACACCATTTTGTCCATAGTAATTATGTACTCCAAGTTTAAATTACATACAAAGGTTTTTAATTACATTTTTGGTAGTAATTTTTCGAACTAATATGTTTGAAATTGACAAGCATGCATATTAGAAGGTTTTGGCATTACCTTATTACCTAAGCTATGTAATACTATTCTCTATGTTGATATGATTCTAGTTTTTTTAAAACCTAAACATATATTTATTTAATTATGAATCCATGTGCATTTTTTGTGGTAGAAATGCAATTTTCTTTTATATATATTACATCATATCTAGATAATATGTAACACATTTTAGTAATGAAACACAATTTTAGCCACACCATTTTGTTCATAGTAATTATTTATTCCTATTTCAATTACATATGAAGGTTTTTCATTACAATTAGTTCAAAAATAAGGAAGTATGCATATGATTGAGTGTTGCATGAAGCATAGAGATATGATGCAATCTACACTTCTCCTCATCAAAAAGTTATTTTTTGTTTCATTTAATGTTAGTAATTGTATTCTTCAAGTTAGATGCCTGTTGTAGTAGGGTAGTCTGCACATAACAAGGGACTAGAAGAATATTTTTAATGTGGTATGTTCTTGTTAATTTCTAAAAAAAATTTGACTCGTTTTTATTGAGTTGAATAAAATATTGATTTGGATTGAATCATCATAAAATTTTTCATGCATTTTGATAATTTTTGGGCGGAAAATTTGGAAGAATTGGTATATAAGACCCATTTTAGTGGTAGGTCCCAAATTGGTGTTTGGAACATTTTAGAGCCATTTTGAGGCACCAAATAATGTTTTTGGAATTTCAACATCCAAAAATTATGCACACGCCATTGAAATCAATATACATATAGATACTTTTCCAAAGATGTGAAAATCACATCAATCACTCTTATGTGAATGTTATGCCTCTCAAAAATTGACCTACCTTGTTGACCACCATGGTATGACCAAATGCCACATCAGCTCCCCTTATTCACACATGTGTGCCTAGCCACTTGTGGAATTTCAAGAATATTCTAGAAGGTATAAAATTGTACCATTAATTGAGGGCTGAGGAAGTCAAAACCCTAACCCTAGATGGCTATTTGGATATGTTAAATACTAAGTGACTTGGAAGATAAGGGGTTCCAGTCTCTAGCACTATACTTGTTCCATAGCTGAGAAAAAAATTTAGGAGTGGTATTTTTAAATTAGAAAAATATCTAGGATTCATATTTTTAAATCATACCCGAGGAGGAGAAGGATTGTGTAGTAGTCATTTAGGTCACAATGTCGAAAGGTAACTCCATAGTGAGTTCCCCTTACTTTTCATGTTTATTTTTATAACTAAAGCAAAGAGAGAAGTGTATAGGCCTCAACTTCACCATATTGGGTTTCCCAAGACAAATATTGTGTTGTTTTGGTGCGTGGTGTGTACATGTGCCTATTCTTTCATTTTCATATTTTAGTTATATCATAAATTCAATCAAAACTAGTAAAATTTACTCGAGGATTTGAGGAAAATTATTCAAAATATTATAAGTTTTTTTTTTGACAAAATGTTCTAGTGGAATATCCACAATTTTTTATAGATAACATATCTTTGTAAATTTCTCTTCCCTCTTGCTTTGCTTTTATGTCTTTGCTTGTTGCAATTCTTGGTGCATGTAAGGGCCTCGGACTTTCCAAAGGTCTATAATTGAAATTTCCATAAAGACTTAGTCTTAAGCTCCCCACTAATATAGATATGGATGAAATGAAGGAGAATTGAGATGGACTAAGAACTACATAGGATAGAGTAGGTTCTGGTTGAGAAAGGCTCACATACCTAGTAACTAGGCAAAACAATTTTGGTAGAAAACAAAAATGTATGTCTATGTAAGTAAATATGGAGAGGCCCATTTTGGTGGGCCACAAAAATGGGTGCATGGAAACTAAACTCAACTTAAGATCAACCATATGCACTCTCACCAACCTCAGTTCTTAGTAAGTAGGTTTTTGGATTATCTGAATGTCTAGTTATATTGTTAATAGTTATGGATATGAATTCACGAGAAAAAATGCAGAATTAATCCCACTTTAGGCACTATAGGAACAAATAATACTAAATAAATAGTACCAATAGCTACTACATCAAGGGTTTAGGACTTGGGATGATTTAATGCGCATAGAGTTCAAATACTGCTACTAATGATGCTACCTAAGTAGGGGTAGTAATAGTTAATTTAGATAGGTGACACTTCATGTATTAATGAATTCATCAATAAATTAAATAGTTTTTTTTTTTTAATCTTTATAAAAATAGGATTTTATATTCCAAAATTTGTAAGATAATTCTCTTGGGTACCATATTCTATAAAATCACAAAAACTTTGTCTATTTGAATACTATGCATGTGTTGTGGTGATGATCTTCTTAACTGTGCTTAAGTTCTAGTTTTTTTTACTTATTTTTATAGATATCTATGATTGTTTGGTGTTTTGATTTAGTGAAATAGTTTGCATTAGTTCTCACATTGATTTATTGTATAATGGTTAATTATTTTGGTAAATATACAATACGGGAATAGGTTAATAGTGTTCATGGCTTTAGTGGTTGAGTCAAAGACTAGGGCTCAAATGAAGATGAATGAATAGTAATGAGTCTTAAAAATGAATAAACCAAAGATATATGGAGTGGGGTTAGACTGAATGATCAATCTTATGATCCTAGAAAAAGTCGCCACCCACCATGCATAAAGTCATTGGTCATTAAGGATTGGCCATATGGTTCCCATACTAGAAATGAAGGGTTGGGTGTAAACCACTCCCCTTATTTAGCAATAGGAATAAGGATTTTGGTCCTTATGAATAATCAAATTAAAGACTACACCATGTCTTGATCCTCAACAATAATAGGAAAAAAATAAGATGGTCACTTCTTATTTGAATATTGAAACTAGAGGACCTAAAACTCTCACTATTAGTGGATCTACTTAAATGGGCTTAAACTTGAATGGGAACTCTATAATTGATTGGAAAAGATGATTCTAGCACTAGCACATTTACTGGTTTAAGGTCATTCTCAACTTATATTGATGCCTCTTACATAAACTTAACCTACACCTACCACTACTTTTATTGGTGCTCTGTCAATCACCTATATCATTGGTAATATATCTACTAAATAAGTTAAATAATATTTTGGCCACCATATAATATTGCCAATTTTTTATGTAAAGTTGAATCTCAAAAATTTGAATATACTTTACATGTGTGAAATTTAAGCCCTTTGAGATGACCTTCCAATAGGTTATTGCTTAAGCATTAAGCATATCAAGAGCTTAACAATTGAATTACATGTTCTGATTGTAGTTGGACCCTTACTAGAGATGTATATAATTGCGACGATATATTTAGGCCGATAGGCCTTTTCTTATGAATTAGTCTAATTTTGGTTTCGTCAACACTTCTCGTCTCCATCTGACATGTGTTTACAAATTTTTACAGCCTCCTCTCCACTTACATCTTTGAGCACCATCTTTAGCGGAACCATCTGACATGTGTGCACAATTTTTTATGCGGCATGCTCTCTGCTTACATCTTTGAGCACCATCTTTAGCTAAAGTTCCAGTATTCAGTTTGAGTTATTCATAGTGCACTATTTTTAGGCCTAAGTTCTATGAGATTTCTGCATTTTTATGATTTCAAATATATAATCTGTTGCTGTATTTTTGTGCATAGCATTTCAAATTTCCATGATATTGGTTTGCAGGATGCTTTGGAGAGTTTCAGGGATACTGATTTTTGGTATGTGGACCAGGGGATGTTAGTACCAGATTCAGATAGTTGTGGTCTAGTTTAGCACCCACCTCAACGTCAAGAAGAAAAATGGTGGTTACCTATTCCTCGTGTTCCTCCATTTGGTCTCTCTGATAATGCAAGGAAGTGTTGACATCATCAACGAGAGTGTACGAATCATATTCTTAAAGCTGCAATGGCAATCACCATCAATGTCTTGTGTGAGATGGAGGTTTTGAAATTTGTTTGGAAGCTCTTCCAACAGTAAACATGTGGTCTCTATTGTCTGTCCAATGCACACTACTTATATCAATCCCTGGATAATGTCTGAGTTTTTTTCTATTTGCCCTATTTCAGAATGGAAAAAGAAGTCTTGGGGATATCATCTACCGGTACATAATAGCAGAAAAATTATCCCCGTATTGTCTTCTTGATTGCCTAGATTTGTCGTCTGAACACCACACTCTACACAAATCGTATTGAAGCTTCCATTCATGTCTGGCATCAGAATATTTTTGGGAAACAATCAAACAGTGGAAAGAAAAACAGACCAAATATGAAATCGTAGCTATAGCTTCCTGCAGATGGGATTATGTTTTTAAAGGATAGTTGAATGAAGAAAATGAGAGACATGCATGGATTTATTGTAGTAAAAGTAGAAAGAACTAGAGGTCAAAACTTTGTATGACTTGTAGAGTTTCTTATCGGTTCAACCAATTGGAATAACAGATGATTTTTTATCAATTGGAAACAAGCTTGTTATCAGTTATGTAATTTATTATTCTTTCATCATTCTTGCAGTTGAGCGCTAATACCTTTTTAAAGTTTCCTCTCTTTGTTTTTTTCCTATTTGTCATCCAAATCAATTGTATAGAATATATTATAACTTTGCGATTCTTTATGATATCCGACTTAGATTGGCTATGAGGCAAGAAACCAACATGCAAAACTTAAATAAGATAAAATAAAAGTTTCTACATTTGTAACATTTTTATCTTCAATCGACAAAGAAAATCATTTTATTATAATTTAAAGTAATTGCAATTCAGGTCAAGGAAAGCTTTGTTAGGGTTTGATGGTTATATGATTGTAAATGTAGGTTTTTTCACACGACAGCTATCCTGCAAAATTTATAGCGCCATGCACATTCTTGAAACACAATTTTTTGATATTCATCGACTTTGACTCCTAAAATTGATCTGCAGCGCTATCGTGGGGCATAATTTGAGGGCATGTTATTGCTCACCTGAGGAAATTGAATGAACAAAGTCTTCCAATGACTGAGTTTTTGTTGATTTAGTTGAGATTGCAACAAGATGATGAGTTTAGTGGAAAGGAGTCGCCTTCACTAAGTGGGCCCGCAGGCTATTTTTGGTGAAAAGTATATTTTTAGACATATGGATCATGTCCTATGAGTTGCAGGATGCTATTTGTGGATGGTTGTTCAAGTCGGAAAAAATAAATGGACTTCTATTTTTAGACATATTGGGCGGAATCTATTTTTAGATTGCCAGTCTAAAAATAGATATGTCAAATATTATTAGCTCTTAATAATATTTAGACTCTAAACATTATCTTATTCTCTTGGAGCACTTCTGTTAAGTGCACAGATGTGGCACAGGAGCTGACAGAAGGAATTACGTTATTCCTGAGGGTTAAGTGGAGCTATTGCATGGATACTTCAGTTAGAACTCATGTGACAGAGTTTGGTGGAGTTGATTGAGGAAGTTAGTAGAGTTGTATTCAGTTTAACTAATCTAAACATAGTTGAGATATTTGTATTCAGTTTAACTAATTGATACAATTAGTGAGAGTGGTGTGAATTAATTATTAATTAATTCACTAATTATAAACTCATTAATCAACTAAAAGAATGCATCAGTTAACTTCAGTGCATGGACAGTTTCAGTGGAGACCAGTGCAGAAATAGGTGAAAGAGCAGGTTAACTATCAGTTGTGACTATACAGTTGCTATTTGCAACACACAGATAGGTGGAGAAGCCCATGAGGATTGTGAAGTACAAGCCAGGTGGTTTATCTATTTAATGAAGCCATCCCATAACATTGAACATGCAATAGAGGCTGGCTATCAAGTGGCAAAATATTGGAGCATGTGTTTTGCTAGATCTAGCTTGATAGTGTGTAGCAATTGAGGGTGTGCATGAGAGCTTGTGAGGAGCTTTTGTACTATGATTGTTACATGATCTCTATGACATATAATATACAAATAGTTGGGGGTTTTCAGCTTTAAGCTTTCCCATAAATTACTGTGTTCATATGTGTGAATTTTTATGGTTTTAATGTGTGCATGCAATTGATTTTATTTCCGCAAGTAATGATCAATGGTAGAAGAGATTCTGTATTGTGCATGAAGTTAAAATAATGTGGTGATCAGGAGAATCTCAGTGAATAATATATCAGTTATTCAAATTTCTACATGGTATCAGAGCATATTGATCATTGGAGCAATTGAAAAACATTGAAGTGGTTGAGTTTTGTGCTGGTGGAATTCGAATTTGCAGTAGTGTTTTCTTGGTGTTGAAGTTGAGATGTCTTTCAACGGATTGCGATTGGAGTATGCCCTTGAGGGCAACTCGAATTATATTGCATGGAAGGACAAGATGGAGGCGGTGTTAGATGACAATGGGTTGAAGGAGTTCATAGATGCTGAAGTCCCAAAGCCTACTTATAGCGATGCTGCCGTACTTGAGGCTTGGAAAAAAAAGACAACAAAGTGTCGAAGGATTCTGTTGGAGGGCATGAAGGATCACATAGTGTCCAGCCTGCATGGTAAGGCTTCTCCATTCTTGATGTGGAAAGCCTTGACAAATTTATTCCAAAGCAAAAGCGACCAGAGGAAGTTGAGGCCAACCACAAATCATTAGAACATAAAGATGGAGAAAGGCTGGCGTTCCCTCGAGTACTCACGGTGTCTGCTATCCAATGGCAGGATGAGTCATGGGTGATCATGATGATGAGTAGGTGAGCTTGGCTCCCAGGTTTCCGGCTGGGCACTCTCTATCGTGACTCACAATGGTCGTGGCGAAAATTTCCTGTGATGGGAGCACGCTATCGGATCTGTGCAAGATGAGATAAGGCGAAGTATTTAGGACTGATTCATCAAAGAACTGATAGAAGAGAATTGCTTTAGCAATAAAGCAAAGAAGGGGAAGAGTTTCAACTGTAATGAAGATTAGCCATGTAGGTGAAGTGCTTTCACTGTCACCAACATGGACATTACGCCACTAATTGTCCATAGAAGAAGAAAAATAAGCAGGTTGCTGGGACTGCAGCTGGAGAGGCCTTAGCCTCGCAATTTGAGCTAGATTTTTCGCTGATCGCATGCTTGGTCTCAAGTATAACGGGATCAGTGTGGTTTCTTGATATTGGTGCATCTTTTCACATGACAGGAGATCGAGATTTGTTTACTGATCTGGATGAGAAATATCTTGGAGTGCACATCGAGATGGGCGATGATGGTAGATACAGTGTGACAGGTATCGGTACCATTTCCTTTGAGAGGGAGTTTGGTAACCCTTCGTATTGAAGGAAGTGATGCATGTTCCAGGATTGAAGAAGAGTCTTATCTTTGTGGCGATGTTATAAGACAAGGGATATGATGTTGTCTTTAGCGAAGGAAAGGATTTCCTGTGCAGTAAGGCAACTGGTGAGACTCGGAGGATAGGGGTTCAAGTTAAGAACCTTTATCAATTGCAGGTATATGGCTGTGCAGCAATGGCAGGCAAGGCAGAAGGAGTGGTGAGCCGGGATGATGGCGAGTTGTGGCACCGGAGATTGGGCCACTTTCACCATGGAGCTTTGAAGATACTGCAGCAGATTTCTATTGGGCTTCCTAAAGGCACTCTTGCGCAGTCAGATCAGTGCAAGGGGTGTACCTTGGGAAAATTTGTGAAAGCCACCTTTCACGAGAAGGATAGTTGCGCCACGACGATCCTTGAGAGAATTCACACAAACGTGTGCGGACCTTTCTCAGTAGCTTCCACAACAAAGCATAGGTATTATGTGATATTTGTTGATGATTTTTCTCGTAAGTGTTGGATCTTCTTCATGCAGAAGAAGAGCGAGACATACTCAAAGTTCTGTGAGTTCAAGGCACTGGTTGAGAAAGAATCGAGGAAGCACGTGAAGGCTCTTAGGAGCGACAATGGTGGTGAATTCATCTCTGGCAAATTCAAGGAATTTTGCAGCGCAGAAGGAATTCGAAGAGAGCTCATAGCACCTCATAACCCACAGCAAAATGGGGTAGCTGAGCAGAAGAACAGAACAATTGTGGGTGTTGCACGGACGATGTTGCATGATCAGGGCCTACCCATTCACTTGTGGGCGGAGGCATGAAATACTACAGTATATGTGCAGAACCGTTTTCCTCACAGGATACTTGGCATGAGTACACCCGAGGAGGCGTTTTCTGGTAAGAGGCCTGATATTTTCCATTTGAGGATTTTTGGTTCACCTGTTTACATTCATGTGACGAAGGATGCCAGGAAGAAGCTGGAGCCGAATGCGGAGGTTTGGATATTTGTGGGGTACACTGATACGCCCCACAACTATCGTGTCTATTTGCCAGATAGTCGTAATACTGTTGTGCGATGGGATATCAAATTTCGGGAGGAGAAAGCCATGAAGTATTCGCTTAAGAGGGAGCCACACATGCATGCATATGAGGAGCTATTAGTTCCTAAGGATGAGTCTCAGGATGTGGATCAGCCACAAGATGAGGTTCATGGAGTGGAAGAGACCACTCAAGCAACGCCAACCATCAGAGGGCGGAAGCGCACTACAGAAGCTGAGCGACTGGCTCAAGATGCAGAGAAGGTTGTAGGAGCACCTACATCACAGCGCAGACAGAGACAATCACCTAACCGGTATACTGGATACATGGCTCTTATGAGCAAGAGTATCGTGACAGAGCCATCCTCTTTCGAGGAAGCTGTGGAGGACCCCGCATGGGTAGATTGCATGGTGGAAGAGTATGATTCGACTGTCAGAAACAGTGCATGGGATATTGTCCCGAGACCGGAGGGGAAATCAGTGGTGGGTTAGAGATGGATCTACAAAGTGAAGCAGCCAGCTGACGAGAGTGTGGAGAAGTACAAGGCAAGATTTGTTGCCCGATGCTTTTCACAGATTGAGGGGATCGATTATGAGTAGACCTTTGCACCTGTCGCAAGGTATTCTTCCATACGGACGATTCTTGCTCTCTCAGCGCAGATGGGGTGGCACATTCATCAGATGGATGTGAAGTGTAATGTTCCCATTTTTGGTATCACCCGTTACAGGGCTAGGAGGGACTTCCAGAGTTAGGAGCAGACAGGTCACATGTACAGATTGGTGCTATCAGTGGGCTCAGGAGATTTTCGGAGGAGTTTTGAGGAGTTTTCATGGTGTTCGGAGGCATTCGCTTGATATACTCCACCATCCAGAAGTTTGGCTGCTCCGATGCATTCCGATAACTTTCGTGCACTTTGAATAATTTATGGGCTTGGACTCCTACTGACAGGCTCAAGGTGGCATTCCGGGAGGAATAAGATGGAACACCTAGTGCAATAGCTCATCGAAACCACGAGGAGACCTACACGTTGGGACAAAATGGGAGTAGAGATTTCGTGACTGGAGGAGGCGTGGTAGCCGATTTACCCTTTTTTGCATTAAAAAGGAATATTTTAATAAAAGGGAAAAAGTGCTCCATGAATAAAATAATAATAAAATAATGCTCTAGAAGGCTCCAAGATATCTATAAAAGAAAGGGAGGAGGCCATTGGGAGATATCCTTGGTGTAGATCATTTGCTTGTGTATGAGAGGTTTGAGGACGTGGTTCTCTACTTCAGCCGTAGCCCCAGGACGGAAACCCTCGGGTGATTTGTGAGTATTGGACGGAAACCCAATACTCTTGAGGAGGTTTCACTCAAAGATCTCATAGAGCTTTAGTGATATCTGAGAGAAGATCATTCAGATCTTCAACTCGGGGCTTCATCATTTCGGGTCTAAGGTCGGTTTAGAAAGGGAGAGTGCAGCAGTTTAGTTTGTGGCCAGCACCGTTCAGCAGCTTATCTTGGTGGCCAGTTTTCTATCTCAGCTCTTCTTGGGTCAGATCTATATGTAAACCCCTGTTTATTATCTATAATAAAAGCTGAGATTTTTCTTCTATTCTATATGGTATTGGATTGCAGTGTTTCCTGTCTCTTAATTTTACATGGCAATCTTCTGTTGAATGAAGGATTATTTTACGGCAAATTGTGGTATTCAGTATTTTTCTGCATTTTAGTTAAAATATCCCATCCGAGATATTACAGTGGTATCAGAGCTGGTGATCTTGCCAGCCTGAGGGTTTATTTCCAAACATAGATTTGTGGAGTGCTTCCAAAGGTGCCGAAGGAGAACAGCTTGGACTAATATTGTTTTTCAATTTAACTGGAGTTTAATCCTTACTTGTCGAACGATCATTAAAGATCGAATCTGCATATTTCTACTGGGTTATTTGAAGGCCAAGGACTTGAACGAAGAGGGTGCGAAGACAGAGCTTCTTCTCGTAATTCAAGCGTGAGCACCATTTGAAAATTTAGGGCCAAAACTAAAGCCGAAATTCTTCTGAAATTTTGAAACCTGTAAGCGGGAGTTTTGAGCCATGAGGGTGGCGTGTAGAAATTGAAGGACCGGTAAACAATTTGAAATTACAGGTGGACGCAGTCCAAGGATCACGCAATATGACGAAGGCTTTACCCGTGTGGTGAGGAGCTTCAGAAGACGCGCAAGCGTAGCCGAAATTTGGTGGGCCAAGACTTCCCTGCGATTTTGGGATAGCCGAATTAAGGCCATTACACTTGCTTGGGAGAAGTCGGTCGATTCCGAGTGAGTGTGGGAGCCGCTTGAAATCCCTCGGCGTCGGTAGTGCTCGCAGCGGAGGAAAGAAGTTGTGGAGCCACGCATTGTTCCAAATTTTATAGAGGCCGATAACAAATTTTCCAAGATAACGAGCTTGTATTGAATGTGGGAGCCGATTTCAAGAGATCAGGAAGGATCAATTCGACAACCGCGTTTCTATGTAAACGCAGTTGAATTTTGGCGGTATTTTTCTTGTATGAATCTGCCTGTTCAAATGTTGACTGGAAGTGTACGCTGGTGACAAGAAAATGCGATGCATTTTTCAATTTTGAAAGGCCGAGAGCACATGGAGTTAAGTTGGCGTGGAATTCCATGGACACATTTGATCTGTGTGTTGATTTAATTTTGTTTCAAGGTCGATTAAGCCACAAGAATTATGCAAAAAAAATTCGTCAGTAAAATTTTAAGGGTGACGGCATTCTTGTATATAAGCTGTGGGTTATTTGCAGAGGCCGAGTTGGGAGAATAGTTAAGCCTGAGACCAACAAACTTTGAGCGTTGATTTTTGGGAGTCGGAATTCTTGTAATGAAGCCGTGAGATCAATTTGCCACAAATATTTTGTATAGGGGAGAATATCTGCATGCGCGGGGCGTGAACCGACAGCAAGAAGCCAAAAATGAGAATAATTGACGTCATTTGGCATTATGGGAGCCGACGAGTTCCGGTTGAAGCAGATCCGAATTTGATGCACCGATAAGTGGTCGAGTGGTCAAGTTGTATACATCAAATCGGTCGAACGAAGGCGGGCAGGCATTTGAATTCAACCTTGCGGAAAATTGCAGCATGCCTTGTATCGATTAGTCCCATCACCCGATCAGGAGGAGTAGTGACACAATTCTTTGGGATGGAATCATGGACGCCACTCGCCATGAGTAATCAGAATAGTCCGTAGTGGTCGGATTAATTTATCAAAGAAGCCACATTTTAATTAAAGAATTTTGGGCCAGCGGATTTCTCTGTGAAAACGATTGGCTCAAATTCAAGGTTGCTGGAGGAGCTGCGTATTCTACGCATTTTCTGGAAGGACGTGTTATGACAGTTGTTATAAATTCTGCTGGAGAATGCAACCACAGTCCCACCAAATCTAAGTAACGTTACAGGCACTGCATTGTAAACGTGGGAAGTCCCAGTGAGTGTATTGTTCGTTGGCTTTCAGGGAATCTCTTGAACGGTTGTTGCACGTAAACCAAGTTTTTCTAAGTTCTGTATCATCTTGTTATGTTTTCTGATCATGTTATGCCTAGTACATCTTTGTTATGAATCTTTGCCAAATTTTCTGGGTTTGCAATAAGTGAAGATTGGTCTTTCTGGGAGGATGCCACTGTGCGTCACACATATTCCTCCTACAGTGGTACATATATGATGTGTCTGGTAAAACATCACACTGGAAAATATTAGTAAACCCAGAAATTGTTGAACTTCACAATTTACGCACTATTTGTTAAGAACTACAACAAGCTCAGGAAAACAGTGATCATACCATTGACTGAACGATGGAGGAACTCCTAAACAAATTGAGAAGGATAAAAATTGATTCCTTGAACCACCATGAATCAGAAAACCAGAGAACAAAACAGAACAACAGACCCTTCTCCAAGAAGGTACATAATTTGCTCCAACAAGAGCATCCGAGGAATTTACAAAAGGAGGAAGAAGTGGGAGATTGGTTGTATGCACTTGGGATGAAATTAAAGAGTGGAAGGTTAGAAAATGACTTTCCCATGTTAGAGAAACTAGAATCATGCCTTTCAAAAGTAGAGCAATCTGATTGGAGTTTAAATTGGGCTTTGAAGCCATCTATGCTTGCATTGATACAAGCCAGATTCTTGGGACATCCAAGTGAGAGAGTCCAGCTTATAGTTGCCTCTTGTTTCAGCGATATCTTGAGGATAACAACACCCTTCCCTCCCTACAATGATGATATTATGAGGAGAATTTTCAGATTGATTGTAGAGACTTTTCAGGATTTGGACAACAGCACAGGTTCTACCTTTTGGAAGAAGCTTGAGATTCTATGGAGTATGGCCACAATCGAGACTTATGTCATCATGATTGACCTTGGGTGTGATGACCTGATTTTGCAGATGTTCCAATGCTTCTTTAGCATTAAACGACATCATCCTAATACTGTCATAGCACACATGCAGTCCATCTTGTCGTCATGTATGAGAGACCATGAGACCATTGGCAGAGAGTTGCAGACCCGGTTGCTGAGCATTTGGAGGAGAGAGAAGTTGGTCTTGCCTGCTGCTTATGAGCTAGCCCAAGGGCTAGTTGAGCAGAACATTGAGTTTCTCCGGAGACAGTTGACCCGGGAGGAGCAGCTCCAGTTTGGTGGGTCAGGCAGCAGAAATGATTTGCTTCATTTGCAAAGAACCTTGGGGGCCTGATCACTCATGTTTGAGAGATGCAGATGAGGTGGCAGAGGTAGAGCAGGTAGACGTTCCTTCTGTATGCCAGGATGAGGACTCTTCTTCAGATGAGTCCATGGGATCATATGAGGATGCTTCTGGGGAGCGAGTGTAGCCATGCAAAGAGGATGATGACAGTAGACCAGAGCTGTGTTCCAGTGTGCAGGGTGAGCAGTCAGGAGACTCTATGAGAGATACTCTGGGTGATGAGTCACTGGTGACGATTCATCCAGAGCAGCATATGATGGAGCCTCAGTCAGCAGAGGAGGATACTATGGACATTAGGCATGACATTTCCTTGAGCGAGGTCCCGATGGGCGCCCACATTGAGCCTATGATAGATATGCAGCTAACATTGGGGTCAGCCTTTGAGGAGGAGCAGTCAGATGCACAGACACCAGTTGCAGATCCATATCCTCTAGAGACGATGGAGGTCGATGGGATAGCTCTGCAGGGAGCTAGGGGACAGCAGGAGTTTTACGTCCCCGATGAGAGGGATGAGTTGTTGGAGATGGTGGAGCATCCATCTTTGGGCCGACACATTGATGAGGTACAGATATATGTATATACAGTCGGCCGAGCTGCAGTACTTTCAATGAGTAGTACTCTCCAGGAGTACATCGATGGGGCTCGCAGCATGTCTTGCCCACTTTGGCCCACTATAGAGAGAGGGGCTTCCTTCTATAGGCAGTTTCCATTGGTAGACAGGGCAGAGTAGTGGGAGTTGACTACGGGCTGGCGACAACACCCTGGGCATGTTCCATGTGTAGTTGTTGCTACATTGGATTCTTCTTCCAGGATGGACTGGAGGGAGATCATGAGTTGGTACCCTCTTGATGGTACGGTATTTTTCGTGGGGAGCACATCAGAGCAGGGGCCCTTAGACACAGTAGATGTTACAGATTCCAGTTGGCAGGAGGGCACCGGTTGTCGTTACTTCAGGACTCCTTCCCGATTCTAGGAGAACAGGATCAGCATGGGATTGAGTCAGGACTTGGATTGAAGAGAGGTGATGAGTTGGTATGCAGTTGGTGGGGCAGCATATGCAGTTACAGGTACAGCACAGCAGGAGCCCGTGAGCATTGATGCTTGCTGGTGGGCTTCACCTCTGAGAGCATCAGCTATAGCCAGAGACAGTGCGCAGCCTGAGCCGTGGGACTTGGGTGATGATTGGCCATGGTGGCATTGGGATCCGAGAGGATTGTTTGTTGAATGGGACAGAGAGAGATCAGTTTGGGATCCCGGCATTGAGGGGTCTGTTCCGAGAGGTTGGACACAGGTGCATAACAGTACCCCGAGGTTGGTATGGGATCCAGGCATTGGGTCTGAGATGCAGCGGGCCAACAGAGTGGCCCACATATTTCGATTGCTTGAGGGCAAGCAATCTTGGGGCGAGAGGTCTGTAATGTTCCCATTTTTGGTATCACCCGTGACAGGGCTAGCAGGGACTTCCAGAGTTAGGAGCAGACAGGTCACATGTACAGATTGGTGCTATCAGTGGCCTCAGGAGCTTTTCGAAGGAGTTTTGAGGAGTTTTCATGGTGTTCGGAGGCATTCGCTTGATATACTCCACCATCCGAGCAGTTTGGCTTTCGTTCCGATGCATTCCGATAACCTTCGGAATTTTGAGTTATTTATGGGCTTAACTCGGCTGATTATGCTCAAGGTGGCATTCCGGGAGGAATACACGATGGAACACCTTAGTGCAATAGCTCATCTGAATCGGGACGAGGAGACCTACACGTTGGGACAGTTAGATAGAGATTTCAGTGACCGGAGGAGGCGTGGTAGCCGATATACCCTTTTCTGCATTAAAAAGGAATATTTTATAATATTTTAATAAAAGGGAAAAGTGCTCCGTAAATAAAATAATAATAAAATAATGCTCTAGAAGGCTCCAAGGGATCTATAAAAGGAAGGGAGGAGGCCATTGGGAGACATCTTTGGAGTAGATCATTTGCTTGTATATGAGAGGTTTGAGGACGTGGTTCTCTACTTCATGCAGTAGCCCCAGGACGGAAACCCTCGGGTGATTTGTGAGTATTGGACGAAAACCCAATACTTTTGAGGAGACTTCACTTAGGAGTTTCACAGAGCTTCAGAGTTTGGTGTGAGGATCATTCAGATCTTCAACTTGGGCTTCATCATTTCAGTGGGTTCAGTGTCAGCTGTTGCCGGAGGGAGAGTGCAGCAGTTTAGTTTGTGGCCAGCGCCGTTCAGCAGCTTATCTTGGTGGCCAGTTTTCTATCTCAGCTCTTCTTTAGTCAGATCTATATGTAAACCCCTGTTTATTATCTATAATAAAAGCTGAGATTTTTCTTCTGTTCTATATGGTATTGGATTGTAGTGTTTCCTGTCTCTTAATTTTACATGGCAATCTTCTGTTGAATGAAGGATTATTTTACGGAAAATTGTGGTATTCATTATTTTTCTGCATTTTAGTTAAAATATCCCATCCGGGATATTACAGGAAGACTGCGTTCCTCAACAGAGTCATTGAGGAGGAGGTGTACATAGAGCAACCCGAAGGTTTTGAGATCTTCAGCAGTGAGTCACATGTGTGCAGGCTCAAGAGAGCACTGTATGGGTTGAAACAAGCACCTCGTGCTTGGTACACACGGATAGACAGTTATTTCACCGGACTTGGATTCTCCAAGAGTGAGGCGGATCCTAACCTATACCAGATTGTGGTGGAGGGTAATTTGTTGATCATTGTACTTTATCAGTAGATGATTTGATTTTGACAGGTGATGAGCTGTTGATACACTCATGCAAGGATGATCTTACAAAGGAATTTGAGATGAAGGACTTGGGCCTCTTTCATTATTTCCTGGGATTGGAAATTTGGCAGCGTAGTGATGGACTGTTTTTTTCTCAGGGTAAGTATGCCCGGGAGATACTAGAGAAGTTCAACATGCATGGCTGCAAGCCTGTTGATACTCCTCTTCCTGGTGGATGAAGGAAGGAGGATGCTACTTCGGAGGAGGTAGTGGATGCCACTGTTTATCGACAGTTGGTGGGGTCGTTTATGTATCTGGTCAATACACGACTCGACATATGCTATGCAGTTAACCAGCTTTCACAAGCTATGGTTAAGCCTACCAAGCTCTTTTGGAAGGCGGGGAAGCATGTATTGAGATATCTCAGAGGCACATCGGGATATGGATCATGGTACAGATAGGAGGATGAGTTGAGGCGGCATGGCTTCACGGATCGGTATCATCATATCAGAGATTGTGTGCAGCGGAAGATCATGTTACTTTCATACATTCCCACGGAGGATCAGGATGCTGATATCTTGACGAAGGCGCTCACCAGGAGCAAATTCGAATACCACAAAGGCAGGATAGGGGTGGCAGATAATCCTTATCTTGTTGAGAGGGAGTGTTGAGATTGCAACAAGATGATGAGCTTAGTGGAAAGAAGTCGCCTTCACTAAGTGGGCCCGCAGGCTATTTTTGGCGCAAAGTCTATTTTTATACTATGTCTATTTTTAGACATATGGATCATGTTCTATGAGTTGCAGGATGCTATTTGTGGATGGTTGGTCAAGTCGGGAATAATACATGGACTTCTATTTTTAGACATATTGGGCGGAATCTATTTTTAGATTGCCAGTCTAAAAATAGATATGTCGAATATTATTAGCTCTTAATAATATTTGGACTATAAACATTATCTTATTCTCTCGGAGCACTTCAGTTAAGTGCACAGATGTGGCACAGGAGCTGACAGAAGGAATTACGCTATTCCTGAGGGTTAAGTGGAGCTATTGCATGGATACTTCATTTAGAACTCATGTGACAGAGTTTGGTGGAGTTGATTGAGGAAGTTAGTGGAGTTGTATTCAGTTTAACTAATCTAAACATAGTTGAGCTATTTGTATTCAGCTTAACTAATTGATACAATTAGTGAGAGTGGTGTGAATTAATTATTAATTAATTCACTAATTATAAACTCATTAATCAACTAAAGAATGCATCAATTAACTTCAGTGCATGGACAGTTTCAGTGGAGACCAGTGCAGAAATAGGTGAAAGAGCAAGTTAACTATCAGTTGTGACTATACTGTTGCTATTTGCAACACACAGATAGGTGGAGAAGCCCATGAGGATTGCGCAGTACAAGCCAGGTGGTTTATCTATTTAATGAAGCCATCCCATAGCATTGAAAACGCAATAGAGGCTGGATATCAAGTGGCAAAAGATTGGAGCATGTGTTTTGCTAGATCTAGCTTGATAGTGTGTAGCAATTGAGGGTGTGCATGAGAGCTTGTGAGGAGATTTTGTACTATGATTGTTACATGATCTCCATGACATATAATATACATATAGTTGGGGTTTTCAGCTTTAAGCTTTCCCATTAAATACTATGTTCATATGTGTGATTGTTTGTGGTTTTAATGTGTGCATGCAATTGATTTTATTTCCGCATGTAATGATCAATGGTAGAAGAGATTCTGTATTGTGCATGAAGTTAAAATAGTGTGTGATCAGGAGAATCTCAATGAATAATATCTCAGTTATTCAAATTTCTACAAAATTTTCCGCATAATTCCAAGGGCAATCTCTATGCTTGTGGTTCAGGTCTACTTTTCTTCAATGAATAGTCAATAAGTATTAATAAGTATTGTCATTTTGCATTTTATTCCAAAAAAACTATCAAACAATCTCACTCTCATGGTTGTGACTTGAGATAATCAATAATAGGTAATATAAATAGAATAAGAATACAATACACATTTTGAATGTCACCAAAAAAATAATTAAATGTTTTTCATCAAAATTTCATAAAATGCTTAAAATGATGCAAAAGTAATTTGTACCTTCATTCTCTTCGTAAAAATTGTCCATTCTAGATAATAATTATTTCTTCACAATGGTTTTAAATATTTCAATGGTAAAATAAATGGTAAATTATATCTCTATTCACTTTCATCATCTCAATATTTGAATTATTATTTTAATGTATATTACCAATTTAATACAAATACACTAAAAAACCTGAATCTAATACAAAAAATTATTATTACAAACCAATTATAATTTTTCCAATTCAACAATTCCAATTTAACAATCCTATCGGCCTTTCTTTGCACCTTTTGGGGAAACTACTAGTAAGTATGACTATTTCATAGTGACTTTGTTGATCGTTACGCTTTGAAATCTATAAACATATGTTCAAAAAGGTGTGGAAAAACTTGTAGACTTAGTTGAATTACTTAACTCGTAATTTAAACAATATCATTATTGTTGGTAGGGAGTAGAATGTCAAATCAAATAAAATATTTAGAGATAAGAGATAACTATTCATTCATTAATCTGCAAAAACAATATTTGCCTATTCAAATTTTAGTCTTATCTTATCACATGTAAGAAATAAAACCATGAAATCCCATGAGCTAATACCACAATTTATTCATTTGCTCGTGAAGTGAGGCTAATCAGTGATTAGCATTGAAATACCATCGAGATTTCAAAGCAACATAAGTTCAATGAATTATGCCCTAAGAGATAAATAACTATTTCATTTTGTTGGCCCTATATCAAGACTCCAAGGGCCCTATTTGACCCATATACATGAATAGATGCAACAAGCTACCTCTACAAAAGCTTAGAAGTTAAAACATGAGCAAAGAAAAGATTCATTTGCATGCTAAAAGCGCGAGCAAAAGCGATACAAATGGGCAAAGATTGCCAACACAGGCAAAAAATCATTGGAATATGGGTGTAGCTAGGGCAATACACGATTGCTTTTGTAGGAACAAGTGCATATAAGATATAAAAGATGATTAAGATAATTTTTAAAAGAAACAACCGAACAAAACACTACTTGAATCCCATTCACTTAATGCAACTCAATCTATTAAAAGTTTTATATTAACATAACATAATATAATAGTTATAGTTACATTTGATAATGTATGAAAATATTTAATCAAGAAATTCTAATCAATATCAAAGTATAGAGTAAGGAATAAAGTTGTATAAAAATATAGAAGCACAAAAAAAATGATACACGTTAAAAAGATAAGGTGTATAAAAATAGATAATATCAACTTATCCACATTAAAACATCACTAAGCTTCCAAAACTAGTAAAAAATATTTGATGTTATACCATTTCACTTTTTTTTTTTTAATAAACTACCAATATTACAATAAAATTTAACTAATAACAATAAAAATAAATTAAATTTATTTTAATATTTTACAATAAAATTAAAAAATTAAAATTTATATTAATATGACATACATTAAAAAGTCAAACAACAGTAATGAGGTGTATTTCAAGTTTGTCCCTCGCTAACCTTCGTTGAAAATGCTCGCGCAAGCAAGCATTATCTGTTATTAGTTGTCCGATTTAATAATGGTTGGCGGATGAAAATGCTCGCGCAAGCAAGCATTATCTGTTATAAGTGCGTTCCCCTGTTCCCTAAAGTTTGCATTTGAAAATTACGAAGGTTCATCCGTTGAAAATTTATAAAACCTTTCCCTATTGTACGTGTAGCGTCTTTTCTAAGCGGCCATTAACTCTTAATGATTTCGATTTCAAGTTTGTCCCTCGCTCACTTTCATAGGAGGTTAGTGAGGGAAGCAAGCAATCTGTTATTAATTCTCCAATTTTAATCGTTGTTGGGTACTCTCAAATTCAAATGCACTGAAATCTTTACTAATTTGTATCAGTAACATCGTAAATATTAAACACCATGCACTAAGTTAATAGTTGATTTATTATTTGAAAAATGCTCTCCATATTCCACAGTTCATGCCATGTGTGAAGACTTTGCTATTCAAACTCAGCATGTTGGAGAATGCTGGCCATATTCAAAAGTCATGCCATGTGAGAAGACTTTGCTTTCCATCATCTTTATTTTATTAATTAGATAATCACCATCTTTATTTTATTAATTTGATAACCACCATGATGTGCTATTAGAAACAATCTCCACTGCTAATAGTATAAATGGTAGCCACTCCTCTCCTGATAGCAGAAAAGTTTGGATATCAGAGCATACATACAATTAGCCTGGTCTCCATATTTTCCAAACCAGAAATTGATCATGAAGATTTCCACACTTGGGTCTCTCACAATCAATTCCCCACTCTCATCCCCTAGAGGCCAAGCCCCTCTGATGATAGGGGAATTGATCTTCCCAACAAGTACCACCAGCAGCCCAATTTCAAGTAATCAGATTAGTCCTGGCAATATGGTATTAAGGGCTTCTCACAGCTTCAATGGCAGAACCATCAGTGCCAGTTTTGCAACAGAAGAAAAGAGGGATATTGCTTTCAGGAGGAAAAAGGATCACTATGCTCTTTTGGGTGTCCCTTGTCAGGCC
Organism: Pinus albicaulis; assembly: GCA_034641835.2. Lineage (NCBI taxonomy): Eukaryota > Viridiplantae > Streptophyta > Pinopsida > Pinales > Pinaceae > Pinus > Pinus albicaulis. The sequence goes on along the minus strand of CM076575.1, from coordinate 1,455,928,925 downwards.
TCCTGCAATGATATCAGGGTTGCATACAGAAGACTAGCACTGAAATGCCACCCTGATGTCATGCCTCTGCACCAGCTTGAGACAGCCACTGACCTTTTTTCTGAGATAAATCAGGCTTATGATACTCTGTCTGATCCAAGAAAGAGAAAAGCATATGATGATCTGCACCTCATACCCAAGTTTGACACCTCCAGGGCTGCAGCATCGACATCCTCTTCCTCATTTGGGCATTGGAGAGGAAGGAATTGGGAAACAGATCAATGCTGGTGTTGAGGGGAATTGTGACCATGTTCTTATTTCTAACTCCAGCGCGCGGATTTTAGTTATGTATTAGAGATGAATAAGACCTTTCAAGTTCGTACCTTCTAGAGAAGGCAAAGGACCAAGATCCGTGGTGAAAATTTTCAGGCTGCTTGAATGTACCCTGCTACTCTGCTTCCTATTTATGTAGGGTGTGATGCAATTACTTTTCTGCAGAAATTACTTTCTCATCCTGAATTATAAATGTGGAAATCTGCATACATAAGTTTAATTATTGTATACTCTGTTCTTATTTAGTTAAAGCTTTCATCTGAATTGATCACAGCTAGCAGAAAAGTGATCAGCCTGTAGTTCAATCTCCAAGTGACTTATTATTTAACTTTTTTTGACTTCCCTTACAGTTTTGTGTTGAGTATGAAAGTAAATTCCCATTGAATGAAATGTGGGAATTTTAATTAGTGAAATTCCTTTGCTTTCCAATAAAATGATTAGTCATAAATCCTTATGAAACTCTTTCTCTGTAATTGAAGTTTGTTTATTACTTCAACGTAACTTACATCATGATATGCCAGCCAGGAGACCATTGGTTTCAATGGACCATTGTTTAGTTTACACAACTAATATTTTCAATAATTTTCTCTTTACCTATATACCATGCTATACAGCGAACAATTTGAAAAATCTTGGCATTGGACACCTATCGGTGATTCATGTAGATTTGCATTTTTGCCCCGTTTATGCACTTGCCCATGTCCATAATAAAATTTGCATCTCCGATAACCTTTTAAACTTACATGATGAAGATCAATTCATTTTTTAAGGAACAAATTTTGAAGCCTGAGCCTCAAAAGCCATTTCAATAATCCTAAAAGGGTTGTGGATAGTTATTCTTGCATGTGCAAGTGGATGGTTATTCTTGCATGCGAATCACTTGGCAATGACAATAGATTTATTTGAGATTTTTTTTATAAATTGGGTAGAAGTATTTTCATACACATTTAGAGAAAAATATTATATAAAGGGTAAGGCACATAACATATATGTATTTTTCTAGTCTTATTTCAATTGGTCAGATGTATGTGATCAACAATTCAAGGATATGATTACCATTTACATTGAAATCATTGTATCTAGGGAAAACAATCCTACAGGATTAGAAATCAACATCTACACTGAAATTAATGGATCTAGTGCAAACAATCAAATAGGATTAGAAATCGACATCTACACTAAAATCAATGCACCTAGTGCAAGCGATCAAATAGGATTAGAAATCAATATCTACATTGAAACCAATGCATCCGATGCAAGCAAATGAATAGGAGTAGAAATCAACATCTACACTTAAATCAATGCATCTAATGTAAGGTATTAAATAGGATTAGAAATCAACATCTACACTGAACTCAATGCATCTAGTGCAAGCGATAAAATAGGATTAGAAATCAACATCTACACTGAAATCAATGCATCTAGTGTAATGTATTAAATAGGGTTAGAAATGGACATCTACACTGAAATCAATGCATCGAGTGCAAACAATCAAATAGGATTAGAAATCAACAACCACACTGAAATCAATACATCTATTTTAGTGAAAAACCAAAATATTCACGACTTTGTAGATCTAACTTCTACATTTGCTTTCGTCTATGTCTGTCTCTTTCTTCTTCCCTCTCTCTCCACCTTCCATTCTATCTATCTCCCTCCCTCCCTCCTTATATCTCTACCCCTCCCTCTCTCCCTCGTCTCTCAGCCTCTCCCTCACTTTCTCTATCTTTCTCTTCTTCCCTTTCTCCACCTACCATCTATATCTATACCTCCCTCCATATTTCCTTATTTATCTCTCTATCTCAGCCCCCTAAACACATGTCACTCTCTCTCTCTCCTTCTTTCTCTCCTTCTTTATCTCTCAATATCAAGCCACAAACATGCATTCTCTCTCTCCACTTTTATCTATTTATCTATCTCTCCCTCTCTATCTCTTCCCCTTCTCTCTCTCTAACCCCTCCATCTATATATTTATTGCCCATTATCTCTCTCTCCCATTGTCCTTCTATCTGAGCGCCCAAACATAGACACTCTCTCTTCATATCTATCTATCTTTCTTTCTCATTGTCCCACCTCCAACTTCCTCTCCCTCTCTCTCTCCCTCCTTCTTTCTCTCACTCTCTCTCTCTTCTCCCCCCTCCTCTCTCTCTCTTCTACTTCTCTCTCCATATCTATCTCTCTTCCTCCCTCCCTCTCTTTGCGTCTATCTTCTTCCCTCTCTCCCCCTCCATCTATATCTCTGTCTCCCCTTGTCTCTCCTTCTCACCCCCAAAACATACACACTCTATATCCATATATATCTATCTATCCCTCCCTTCCTCCCTCTTCCTCTCCCTCTCTCTCATGTCCTTCTCTCTCTATCCCTCTCCCCCTTCTCTCTCTCTCTCTCTCTTTTTATCTTCTCTCCCTTGCCATCTCTACATCTTTCCCATGTCACTCCCTCTCCCTCTCCACCTTTATCTTTCTATGTATTTCTCCCCCTTCCAATTCCATCTGTCTCTCCCCCTCTCTCTCCTCTCTCTCAAGTTCTCTCTCTCTTCCTTCCTCTTTCTCCTTTTCTCTCTCACCTCCCTCTGTATCTTCCCCCATCGCACTCTCTCTCTCTCCACCCTATAAATCTATCACTATCTCCCTCCCTCTCTTCTTCTCGCTCTCCCCCCCTCTCTCCTCTCTCTCAAGTTCTCTCTCTCTTCCTTCCTCTTTCTCCCTTTCTCTCCCACCTCCCTCTTTATCTTCCCCCATCGCACTCTCTCTCTCTCCACCCTATAAATCTATCACTATCTCCCTCCCTCTCTCCTTCTTGATCTCCCCCTTCCATATCTATGTATATATGTCTCTCTCTTCCCTTTCTTTCCCTATCTCTATCCTCTCGTTTTCTCTCTCTTCCCTCATCTCCTCTCTCCCTCATTCCATCTTCATCTCTCCCTTGTCACTCCTCCTCTCTCTCCACCTCTATCTCTCAATGCATTTGTTCTTCCCTCCCTCTCTTTCCCCCTCCAAATCCATCTCTCTCTCCCTCCCTCTCCCCTCCTCTCTCCCCCCTCATCTCTCTCTTCCTTCCACTCTCTCCCTATCTCTCCCACCTCTATGTCTCTCTCCCCCACTCTATTCCCCCTCCATCTCACTCTCTCTATTAAATATGATCCCATTGTATTGTATTTAAGAAAGTATCTAAATTGAAAAAAAACATAGTTGGTTGTAAAATATTAAACCTATATTTTGGATCAATGATGTCAAAGAAAATACAACTAGCAGTTGCACCACATCCACTTGTTGCAAAGGAAACGACGTAAGGAGGTGGCATATTAAATAGTAGCATAGAAGAAAGTAAAAAATTGATGCCATTTGTTTCTTTACTGGAGCTTGTCTGAGAAAAACTTTGAAATTTAAACTTTTAGTCTAGTTGTGCTTGCAGCTCTGGAATGTTTGTCGCTCATGTTACCAAAAGTTAGTGTTTTATAAAGAGGTAGCCTAATCTACATAGAAGATATATTTCCCTTACAGGTTGTAGATCAGATAAATGCATAATATTTTTTGAAAAGTCCTCTTCGTTTGTCAGCAATGCTCCAAGTCCAATGTATTGGATCCATACGGTGATAAAGAATTAGAAATAACTATCTAGTTTTGTCCATAGAACTATAAATCACGTAAATTTGAATACAAACAGAACTCCAAGTTAATTTGTTTTTATCATAAAATACATGGTAACGGTCCAATTTGTTTGGACTCTAGAGTATTAACAAATCATGCTATAGTGTAAATGCAAGTCGTTACTTTTTTTATAAAAATATATCTACTATGATCAAGTGATTAAATAACTCATGATCATACTAATAACACTAACTTTATACTCAATAATTATATTACAAATTAACATAATTTCATATACCACATTACTTGTATTACATAAGGTTGATCCAAAAAACACACAAAACATGCATGAATATCGTGGTGAGTTGGAACTCTTGCAACAACATAATACAAACATAATTTCAAGTCAGTTTGTTTTTATCATAAAATACATAGTAGTGGTCCAATCACTTTGGCGTATTATAGAACACGCCATTATCTTATCCTCTATCTACTTGGCACCTCTAACAAAATAAGCCAGCCACCAAAATGTGCAATGGCACCCAACAAAACTTAGTAGCAATATATATATATATATATATATATATATAGCCAAAGAAGAAAATTAAAATAGCCAAGATTAGAACGAACTCTCATGAACTCCATAGTGAAACAGGTCATTGGACAGTTCCTAAAACACCATGGATGGAAAGGATCTGCCATCTCTGTGAGAATATGAACATCGAGGATGAAAATCACTTCCTCTTAGAGTGCCCCATGTACAACTACATTAGAGCTCAATTTCATAATCTTTGTTGCAATACTGACCTTCCTAGCCTTTTAAGATGTCAAAATTATAGTGAGCTCGGGAGGCTTCTCTCCAAGCTTTTTGAGCATAGGAATAACATCTTAAATCAAACTAAATAAATCTTTTCTTTAGCTCTGATAGACCAAATATTGGTCTCAATGGACGTTAACCATCATCATCATAAAATTGGGGTGTTATTTCACTGTGGTTGACCTACTCATTTTCTTATTACGAGGCCTTAACATATAAGAATATTGTCCAGATTGATTAATATTAATATCTCATGCCGCTTTCAATTTTCAGAAAATAATTGAAATACAAACTTATTGAATTTCAATTCCTCAACACACCTTGGTGTTATGTTGGACTAATCCCTCTTGTGGACAAGAACGATCTCCCTATATTTCCAGCAAAACCTAGTAACAATCAAACAATCAAACTACTCTTTCCCCGAGTTTATCTTTGCTTGAATCATAAACTAGAAAGGAGGGAAATGGAATCCATACCTTTTTACGACATGCATGATGAAGATCCTTGATATGCCTCGATGTAGATATTCAATGCTTGAAACATACCCACACACATAGAAACCAAAGGATCAAAAGGAATATGCAACACATATGATTCAATAACTCAAACTAATGATCAATGAGATTATTAACTAGCATCATTTCAATGGACAAATAAAAATAACATAAACCATTCATTATTAAATCCATAAAAAAATGTAGTGGGAAAAAGAGCTCAATTAATTTAATTCAGAAATATAAAAGAGTCTCACAACCTTTGCCTTGATGAAACGAAGCTCCTTCCATAAGTCTACAATCCTTTCCTTGGATGATAAGCTTTCCAACCTAATTTTACTAGCATAAGTCTACCTTCAAAAACCTATCTTAATCCTCTAGCTTGTAATTGATTTATAGGCCAAGAGGAGGAAGTTTCAGATCCATATCAAAAGGATGAGATCCACTAAAGGTGGGATTAGGGTTCCTTGAAGAATGGGAATTAGCTCCATGATGGGAGGGGCTAGGCTCGAATATGCATGACCTCGAAGCTTTCAGTTCAGATATATTTGCCCAATAAGGCTTCTAGAATTGACTTTTTATTTTTACTTTTTGTTGATTCATGTGTGCAATCTATAGTGGATGACAAAGCGCAGTTCTATGCAGGTAACAATGGTAGGAATTGCGAATGCATAGAAAGTGGCTAGGAAAATGCGCAAGTGACTAAAAAGTAGGTTTTTGGCCTTATAACCCAAAATGCTTGCTTTCTTCAAGGTGTTTAAGTTGTTGACTTGCAAGGGAGTGCTTTGGAACACATGAATTAGATGGCAAAAGATCCATTTTAACGCCTAGTTGTCATGGCGTGTAACACTTAGAAGCCATAATAATAATGAAGACATCTTCACAAATAGTAAGAATCAAACAAGGTAAGATATATATCATTATGAAAAGAGATGAAATAAGGTAATGCCACACATCATGGAACAAAAATAAACTCATTAGCAAATGGAAATGTACATTGCACTTTATTTTTTCTGGCCATCATCATCATTGACTGCAAATCTCCTTCATGTTTGTTGAGATAACATCACATCCTGAAAAATTGAATGGAAAAAAAAAAAAAAATTAGAATCCAAAAATAGTTAGATACAAATTACAATAGATAAAATAGTTAGCTACCATTCTACTGCGATATAAAATTTAAAAGCTCATGGTTATTTATGTATTAAGAAGACATTAATGATCAACACATAGTTACTATATACATGATTAAAATTGTGATGGTAAGGATAAGCATGCATGAGTGGAAAGTGTATCCCTCTGTAAGACCTATTTTGTAGGAGGAATCCCAGCCCAGTGTCCTCTATATTCCTCATCCTGCAAACTAATCAATCCTTAACAATTAGATGACGTGATTAAAGTTGAGAATTATTTAGCCACTCACTTGAAGTTTTAGTCCATAAGTCATTTGGGAGCCTCAGTCCACAAGTCCTTTGGGAGTTTGATAACCTCCTTGAGGAAATTATTCTATGGGAGCCTCAGTCCCCAAGTCCTTTGGGAGTTTGATAAACTCCCTGAGGAAATTATTCTAGCATCACTTCACTCATTTCACTTTATCATTAGTATAAAAATTATTTTGATTCCTTTCAGAGAAAATATTGTTTTAGTATCCAAGTAGGATGTAAAAAAAAATCTGATTCATTTCAAGGAAAATATTGTCAAGTAGTATCCAAGCAAGATGTAAAAATGAATCTCAAATAAAATGGTCAAGTTAGTATCCTAATAGGATGTAAACAATAAATAAGCAATAAGCAAAAATACCTCGAGTCTTTGTTTGATCATTGAAAGGAGTGGTTGGCCCTCTATCTTCTCTGATATTATAGACCTCTCTGTGTGAGCTATATCTCATGCTAAAATCACTTCCACCCAACAATTGAAAACCTCCTTCAGACCCCCAGAGAATCGCTAGAACTGAGAACATACATATGTGATTCCTTGGCATCATCATCAATCTTAGGAGAGCTTATGGAATCTGGAATTATCTTGGTCAATTGCATAGCATTAGGTGAAAAAATCACTTCCAAATGATTTCCGTTACACAAACTGCTACAACCAAAATTGATGAGACCATTGCCAAGTAGTTGTTGTATTTCTATGCTACTCCCATGTACCGAACCTCCCTGTATACCATTCTCCAAGGGCTCTGAAGTATTTATGTAGCTCTTGTATCCATGACATAATCCTCCATTACAGTTTGAATTGTATTTTGTAGTCCTAATCCCAGAATTAAGGTTTCTGTAATGATCTTCGTGGTAGTTTAATGTTCTCGGTATGTGGTCTTGTGAAGAATGAAGGGAATTGGTATCCCAGACATGTGGGTTGTTGTTGTTGCTATTTTCATTGTTTGTATTTGATCACAGGGGGCTCATTGCTCGACTTGACATCATAGAAACATAATCTGCTCTATTGAATTTGGAGTCCCTGGGAGTCAAATTCCTGGAGGATTGAAGAGAATACATATATGTATTATGATTCCTATTTGAACTTCCAAGAGGGAAGGATTTGATAGAATTTAATGGCTGAAATCACTAAGAAGCATGAGCATAATTCCGTTGCGAGGAAGACAATTTCCTCATTATAATGTGAAGTTTTCCATCTTCAGCCATTTTGGCATCAGTCTACAGATGTTCTATTCCTTCCAGGGACATAACATATTATCCAACTTTAAAAGAACCAATGGAATTAGCAAGCCCAAGAAATATTCAGCTATGAGTATCTTGGCACTCATGTATTCAAACAAAACAACAAAAGTGTGTACCGGATAATACATTGCAAGAAAACAGTCTGCACCATCAGAAACTGGAGCAAAATTGTTCAATTAGTGATTCTTAAAGTAATGAACAAGGGTTTTCAATGAGTGCATGAGAAATACAAATTCGGTTATTTCATGGAAACCATTATGAGGCTCCTTCCTTTGTTGATATGTGGGTGACCTTGTGGGCAGAAGCGCATAACAGAAGCGCATAACAGGGATGCTACAGCCTTTTTGGAGGAGCATAAAAATCCCTCGATAGCTGTTCATTTGATACGTTGTGAACACACTCCCTCGATTTGCTGTGTAAAACATGTCGAACGGGTCTCAAACGAAAAGTAATAATGATTACCAAGGGTAAGCGACATGGTTGAAACACCGTGGCCTGAGACTCGCTGAAATAAAACATGGTTGTATTCACGTGTTGCATAAGTATTATTTAAAAATAAAAAATAAAAAAATACCGTGTTATTAAAAGGTATACGACACAAATTCGAGGTGACCTTTGAAAGTTATGGTGGAGGGTTTAGATATAGTTTAAAAAATAAAAATAAAAATAAATAATATTAAAATTAGAATTGATAACCATGGGTTTATAGGAAAGAATAAAAATAAAACCTAGTGCAAGATCACATTATTAAAAAAGTTTATATATATATATATAAACCCTAGTTCAAGATGAGTTACAAGTTGAGGTGCCAAAGACAAGTTACATATGTCGAGATGACAAAACACAAGATGACGTCGAGATGACAAAAGCAACATGAAGAAAATTGTCAACAATATAGCTTTGAGGACAAAGCTTTCGAAGGAAGGGGCAATATTATGAATATAATTTATAACAAATAGTATAAATAGAATAACTGTAAATAATAAATAATTAAGAAATGGCTATTTAAATAGTCATTAGTTAACTAAAAAGGCATGTCTAAAAGACATGCCTAGTCATGAAAGGCCACCTGTGTAGGTATATAAGCAGGGCCTCATTGTAACATTTCTCATCACTTACACATTTTATATATAATAAATTATTATTACAAATATCTCGTGTATTTTACAATTAAAGTCAATAAGCCTATAGTTTTGTTGCTTCACTTTCCCACACTAGCAGTCGGTCGGTGGAAGTCTGCATTTAAAAGTTTGATTCTTAGTACATTTCTCTGTGAATTTTGCTTGAAATTCCCTCATTGGGTTATCAATACCACATGCCAAAAAACTATAACTTATTTCAAAATCAAAATATTTTACAAATACTTTATTTTAATTTAACTTTATAACATTTTTTAATTAAATCCAAAGCAAAAAGGTTATAATTACTTTTGAGGTATATCTAAACTCACCATCCTCACCACTACTAAAAATATTCCCATAGAGGTTAAATCGAGGTTTTAATAAATAAAAAATGTGAATACTTTTAAATATACAAATGTGAAAATTATATAATATAAATAATATTATAAAGAACCAATATACTATAAAATTTCCATGCAAAGAGAGATAAAAGTGACTAAAAATGATGAGAGGGATCAAATCTCTTGATGTGCAAACATTTCCTCAAATTTTGAACTAAAAAAAGTGTTTTGCACTTAAAAGATTCATGCACTATCTTTCCTCTATCATTGTTAATCACTTTGATTTCTATCTTCACTTGGATCATTGGTTAAGATGCATCGATCCTGGTTCTTTATAATATTATTTATATTATATAAATTTCACATATGTATATATAAAAGTATTCTCATTTTTAATTTATTAAAACCTCGATTTAATCTCAATGGAAATATTTTTAGTAGGCGGGAGGATGGAGGGTTTAGATATACCTCAAAAGTAATTATAACCTTTATGATTTTAGATTTAATTAAAAAATATTATAAAATTAAATTAAAATAAAGTATTTGTAAAATATTTTGATTTTTTATTTTGAAATAAGTTATGGTTTTTGGACATGTGGTATTGATAAGCCACGGTATTGGCCCATGGTATTGTAACAAAATAATTAAAAGGCTAGATCCATAATATAATAATAAAAAACTTAGATGGTGAAAGTTTATCTTAAAGTTTAGAAACCTTGGCGAATCTTACTAGTCCCAATATGTCAATTATAAAAATTGTAATGATATTTTTGTAAAAGTATTTAGGTTTTTAATTATTTTATATTAGTATATATAAAATTTTGGCAATTTTTAGGGTAAAATAATTTTATACTATAAAATTTGGGTGAATTAATTTTGAAATAAATGGAAACTGGCGATTTTTTTTTTGGAAAAAGCATGGAAAATTAGCCCACCTGCGAATAGTAGCCCCTAAAATTTTCCTTGGTCCAGGATATTGATAAACCATGGTATTATCTTATGGTATTATGATTTTCTTCCCTCCTCTTCCTCTCTCTATATTTCTCTTTTGTGTATTGGCCCATAGTATTGTAAAAAAGCCTATTTAGAATGAATAATATCCATGGTAAATATTCATGATTAAAAATCTTGTTATATTGTAAATATTAAATTTTTAACCGCTTATTAATTAAATCTAAAGATGGTTATGGAATCATTATTTTAATTTATATGGTAAAATGGATGTTAATTTATAAGTGCTATTTATGTGCTATATTTTTTAATGTGATATGTATATTATATTTTCTTTTATCTAAAAAATTATTCGTAATTTATTTATTGATAAAAAACAAAATTACAATATAAAAAAATTTGAATTTAGAAAACATCTCACATCTAACATCTAACAAATCTAACACCCACACGTCTACCCCATACTGGGCCGTAGAGATCTTGGGCTCAACAAGTCTGTGACAAGATCTATTTATCTAATATGGAATATAACACTTATTGAATTAACTTTATTATTTTAGTAAAAAGATTCTAAAATAACTTCATTAATTTAGGAAACTATCCAACTAAAAAACTAAATACACTTTAGGATTATCATGTTAACATTCCTCCCTTTAATCTTGAAGTTTATTTTGAAAAATACCAAGTTCTTCTCTAATCTTGGTGAATTTTATTTTTCATAATGGTTTAGTGAAAATATTTGAATTTTGATCTTCAAATGGATAATATTCTGGCTTGATGTTGTTGATGAGAGTTCTCATGAAGTGATACTTGGTGTCGACATGCTTGGTTTTATTGTAAGACAACAAATTGGAAACCAAAATAAACTATATTAAATATGGATCTCAATGAATGATGTACAATGTGTACATATTAAATTATACATTCAAGAAACCGTTGAATCATTTTCCAATTCTTCTTGGACTCTGATAATCAGTCACCCTAATACAAACTAACCCAACCTTAATCCCAAAGATTAATTGTCTAACATTCCCCCCTTAATCTGAAGGGATGTATCAAATTCCAAGATTACGAGATCAAAATGAAAAAATGCATCTCAGCCAAGAGTTTAATGTCTCTCAGAAATGGTTTTTAAGGATGACCACAACCAATATGGGAGAACTCAAGGTCTCAACCAAAATCAACTTTGGAACCTTCATAGCAGTTCTAAAAACAACCAAAAATGTGGTTTAAAGGTGACCAAAAACTTTGGAACAATCAATGTAGTTCCTCGAACAATTATGAATCTGGAAGTGCTCGTTGACAAAAAACTTATTGAGTAAAAATCGAAGTCTCTCTAGCTAAAACTCTGGCTCTTTCTGTTACAGGTTGTGGCTCAGGCTCACTTGTGGATCTGTGACTCGGGCTCACTTAGCTCTCGGAAAATATTCGAACCTGTAGCAGACCATCACAACTCTATCAATCCCCCCTTGTCGAATATAGGGTGAGAAGATGCAGTATTATTCATCACTACAAGGCTCATTAACACTCTCTCACATATCTTGATTGTGATTTCCACAATTCTCACACGATTGAAGATCAAAACACCAACATTTCACATCTCCAAATCTACTACACTGTTGACATTGATCAATTTTTTTTGGACCAAAAGGATAAAAAAATCCAACACTTCGAAATTGTATAAGTTTAGAAAATTTAGGAATATAAAAAGATACACCCATGATATGTGTTATAACCCAAACTAGTTCTGTGTTTATAATGTGTAATTTCTTCCCATAACTAGATTGAGTTATAACAAAGATATCATGGATGTATCTTTTTATATTATAACCAAGTTACATTCATGATATCTTTGTTTGCACCCAAATTTGATCCTGACGTGACTTCATTACTCTTCAACTGTTGTTTGGAATTAGGATCTTCTCACTGTACTTGAGAATCGTTCTGGAGAAATTCAATTGTCTCATGCATCATGTAAACTGAATCTAATATCAACAAGACTTATTTTGCCGACATTTACACTTCCATCAATATTATAACTAATGAGATTGTTTAATATTTCTAATACATTTTTAATTTGAGCCATGGGTGTCAGGTTCAACCGAAATTGCACCCATTTTACAAAGTAATTTCAACAAAAAATTATCAGATAAAAAATGATGACATGCTCAAATAAAAGTGAAATTGTTGCATACAAAATGTCTTCCTATGAAAACTTCGAAAAAAATATCTTCCAAAATTGTCTTCACAAAGATTTGAATTTATGATATTGTGATATTTACCATACCAAATGAGATCTTCTAACCATAATGTCTTTTCTTTCATGGATTTTATAATAAAAAAATTTATAATTTGAACTTCACTTGACATACACATGAAATCACATAGTCAATTCTTTCATATACCAAGCAACCAAAAGATTCTTTAAACAAATCCTTTTCAAAATTTCAAATATGTGAAGTACTCTAAAAGAAAATATAAACATCTTTCTCCTTTTGTTTTAAATAAAAGTTAGCTTAGTGATTTGATGGTGGGCTCCAAAAATAATCTAACAGAGAACTAGGTTCAAATTTCATTGTTTCTACCACTTTTAACTCCAAGTTAATTAATTTCAAAATTAGCCACTTTAACTTTAACTTTCTCATTTCACCTTTCTCTAACCGTTTTCTTTTTCTTAAATAAAATAAAAGAAATGAGAAATATTTTCTTTAATCACAATTTTTATAGAGTTTCCATTCACTTGATACTCATCAACGTTTTCTCCTATTAACTTTCATGTTTATTTGTTTATTTCTCTATTCACTTTCACCTTTCTGGCTCTGCTTCTTTCTCTGTTCACTTTCACCTTTCTGGCTTTGCCTCTTTCTCTGTTCGCTTTCACCTTTTTGGCTCTGCCTACTTCCACAAAATTATGTTGATTATGGAAGTAATATAAAATATATGGGAAATGTATTCACCTTACTTGTGGTCTCATATTCTGGAAAATGTCTACATATACAATTAATTTTTACAAATCCTTGTCAAAAAATTCTGTAAATATGTTTTTTTATATACTTTCACTTTCATGAACCTTAAAGTAATAATAAAAATCAAATAAATATATTCCTTGACCTAAAATTCTTGAAAATACCTCATATACTGTGAATTTTATTTTACCAGCTTTTACCCTTTGATAAACCTTTTCCATATTTTCATGACCAATTCCAGCATGCCAAATATCTTTAAAATACTACTTTCAAATATCCTTTTAACCTCCAATGTCCATAACATTATATTAAAAAATATATTTCTTGAAAGGGATTTCCCACTCTTCGACTGCATTTTTTTTTAATCACCATGCTTCTATGCCAAACTTCCTTTTTAGTTGAATATTAATAAAAATTTAATTCGATTAAAATAATAATTCATACATTTTCTTTATGCTACAACACTATTTCTCCATTATATACTTCTCCAGGTAACTGGTTCTTCTCTCTTCAATATAGATTCAAGTTTTCTATTTCCCTTTTTAATTCAAAGATGCAACAAGCTCTCCACACATTCTTAGTCATCTATCTTTTTCACAATGCCATATAAAGACTATTCAAAAGGAGTTCAAAGTATGTGAAAAGAGTGGCGCCCAGGAAGGCCATAAAAAAAGTGGTTCAAAAAAATCAACAAAATAGATAAACCTCCACCCTGATACCACTCTAAGACACACAATACTGGAAACCAAATTCAACTATATTAAATATTTATCTGAATGAATGATGTACAATTTGTACATATTAATACATACAAGAAACTGATGAATCAGTCTATGGGTCTTCTTGGACTCTAATAACCAATAACCCTAATACTAACTAACCCAACCTTAATCCCAAGGATTAGTTGTATAACATTTATTATGAAAAACTAGATTCTTGTTCATTTTTATTTCTTTATTAATGATTGATTATCAATTAATAATGTAGTTGGTATTTTAATAACACCAACATATTTTAAAATTCTACGTAGCCAAATAGTTTCACATGTTGCTTCCCAAGCTGAAATGTATTTTTCCTCTACTGAAGAATTTTCCATTGCAGTAGGTTTTTTACAACTCCAAGAAACTATTGTTGAAACAATATTCATTAAATAACATGAGGTTAATGCTATATCATCAATATGTCATGTAAATTTTTCATTTGAATATTCAACAAGTGTAAAGTTGTTGATCTTCTTATAGTGAAGCCCAACATCTTTTGTTCTATTTATGTACATAAGGACCCTTTTTGCTACATTAGGATGACTTTCTTTAGGTTCTTGCATGGATATGGAAATAATGTTAATTGCATATGACACATATGGACATGTAGTTATCAAATAAACTAGGCTACCAATCAACTCTCTTGCATTGATCTCCATAATCATAGTGATCTACTGGAAATTTAGAGCAGTTTCTATCCTTTGAGAATAAACTAAATTAATGTTCTAAGCTCGTGCTTCTTCCTTTATCTTCAAAATTGCAATAAATGTTGATGCTCATGCTCATGTTCATGTTCATAGTCCCCCACTAGGAATTTGTTTCTACCGCAATAGCATCCTACGTGCCATCTCAACATTGTAAATATCGGTTGTGAGATCCCTATGAGTACCTCAAAAGGAATTATAACATTTTTTCTTTTAGATTTAATTAAAAAATGTTATACAATTAAATTAAAGTATTTGTAAAATATTTTTATTTTGAAATTATTTATGGTTTTTGGGCATGTGGTATTGATAAGCCATGATTTTGTAACTAATATGAAAATGGAGGAGAAATTATCCTTCCTAAAAATTGACCGTCCTCTGATGCTTTGCAAGTAAAAATGGGTCTTATTATAACAACAAGTTTGATGGTATCTTCAAGGATAATGGGTTATCTTCATGTTAAATTTAAACAAGATACATATCATCATTTAAATCATAAAGGAAACATGAAGAGAGACAACAAAAAAATTAGTGACGGAGTTCACCCCTCTTGGGCTACATCTTTAGGCTTGCTAACATAACTAGACCACTCCATAGATTTCGGTGATAAAGAATACATAAATTATGCTGGCAATATGAGTGGCTAGTTTCCCCTTCAAGGAAACATTCTTCTGCAAAGATCTCTCACTCAAAAAAACATGACAACCTACAGTCAGCCATGAAAAATTCAACAAGAAAAGGGCTCTCACATCAAGATCTTGTACTCTATCTGAAAATGAGCATAACAAGTACAAAATTCCACATTGAAGTACACAAGAGAGCTTTCCTAAAAAATACATAATGATAAAATAGAAACATGAGTTGCACCATGATATCACAATTATTGCAGATAACATATGAAGGTTGGAAAACCCCTACAAGGTCCTATCCATGCTAAAAAGCCTTCAAAAACTGCTTCAACCCACTGATTGATCCTAACACCCATAGACTAAAATCAACAAAAAATCTCTTTATAAGTGCTCCAATCAGTGAATAGAGGCTTCCATTGGATTCATAATGTCCAAAAACCCCTATCTAGACGCTTCTTGGGCTCCAAAAGGCCAAAAACCCATCAAGTTTTGACTCTCCCCAGTTTTTCTTGTTATTCGTCCTCTAAATTGGATGAACCTACTAACTGAGCGACAAATATGCCCTTTAATCAGCTCAGGAGGTGATAAATTCTACCACAATAAGTGAAATTTATTGGATGGTTAATTTTTCCAATGACCCTTATACGCTAAAAGAGGGCCACATGGCACCATAAAGCGAGGGGCTAGGCCAACTGTCCGCCCCCTTCGACCTAGGCTCCTTATTCTCGGGGTTGTTGGTAATATGTGGGTGATGTGGCCAGAAGCTAGGGCTAACTGCCTACCCCCATCATGATAACCCTCCATTATTCCATCGACGGTTTTGTGCCATCAATGTGGCCAAGGGCTAGGTCTGATTTCTCGCCCCTGCCATCAGAGCCCACTATCTCTTTGTCGGGGTCACATGGAATATGATGGGACCTGGGGCTAGGGCCTACAACCTCACCATGTTGATTTTTGAATAGATTTGGAGGTACTCCAATCCCTGGAGTTCGAGATTTGGAGGGAAAGGAGCCAAAAGAGTCACTTGTGGGCTTGAAACCCAAGGTAGGGGTTTTGCACCCATCGTGATTTGGGCCAAAACCATGAGAAAATTTAGACACATGATGGATAAGGATGATATATCTAGTCGAGATGAATCCAACACAATGAGATTCATCTGATTCCGAGTTGTAGAAATCGAATTGTGTTTTTGAATTTTATGGTTTTGTTTGTGCAAAATGTGTTAGGGTCGACTTGATATAAATAAGCCTCTAACAATTTGAAAAGTGTCGTGATGGATGTTGGAGGAATCCATTCTTATGATTATAAATAGAAGGTGTTGTGGAGTCATTTAAGACATCTAAATTTGTGCAACGCAAGGCAAAAAATGAGATAATGTAACTCATTGAAGAGGAGGGAAAAATTCTATTTTGGGCCACAACAAAGGAGTGTGACCTACGTTGAGGAAGAAGGTTATTTCAAGGCCTCCTTCGGTGACCAAGTTGTTGTGATAGAAGGCCAAGGCAGAGAAGGTGCGTTTAAATTCCGTGTCAGGAGTGTTTGTGGGTGGATAACCCTTGGAAGAGGTAGTCAAAACCTTAAGAAGTTTGTCGTGGGTAGGAAGCATACCCTAGAAACTTGTTTGAGGGCTACGTAGCAAAGTTTGAGGGTTTTTTCTTGCCCATAAAAACAACATAGGAGGAGGAGAACCTTCTAAGGAAATGCTGTAGTAAATCAGGGACTATTTGAGTATTTTCGCTAGGGCTCTTGCAGTATACCTGGTGCCCTAACCAGGTATAATTAGGAACAATAGTGTATCAGACTTGGAGCATAATTAGTCTTATGTTGGATCCTTGTTTTTGGTTCAGTTTTGGATCAGTTTCGTGGGTAACCTATGAGTGCCATGAGTTGAGGTCAATTTGGGGAGTTGGTGGCCTCAACTAGGAGAAAAAATTATAGTGAATTATTGGGTGTCATTGGTCTGGTGAAGGGTAGTGTATTGGCTACCAAAAGTAGCCCTAGATAAGTAGTATTTAAGTGATGAATATAGTTGAAGGTTGGGTGAATTTTGGTGCCTAATGTGCAACACTTTGACGGAAAAAATGACTGCTATATTGGCAGATTGGAGCTCATGGATTTTCCATCTTAGAGAGAATATTGGATCATCCTGTGTATGCGCAACAAAAGTGACTCTATAGCAGTGTTAGGTGGAAGCCCTCCTAGAGTCTCAATGTGTTTTCCTTTGAAGAAATAAGGGGAAAATAGAGAGAAGTATGGAAGCAAAGGATCGAAAGGACAAGATACGACATAGAAGGTGCATTGCATATTGTCACTATATCTTGTATTCCATAGAAATTTGTATTAATATTGGTTTAATATAACAAATATTGGGTTGTACATTTTTTATGAAAATAGCTCACAAAATAGAAGAAAAGAGAGATTAATGACTTAGAAATCAGCCACCTCGGGGGGGAAACCTCCTTTACATTACATAAATGAACAATTATTAGATGATTCAAATGAAAAAACCTACTTTCTATATATAGGAACCCATGGGGTCACAATATAATCCTATCCGACCTAAAAATAATAATTTAAGGGCACAACAATAACAATAGTGGTTTATTATGGGGCACAATAATAACAATATGGGGACTACAGGGGTACAAAATAACAATAGGGGGGCTACACTAACAACAATAAGGGACTACACTAGTAATAAAGGGCCCTAACATGCCCCTCTCCTTCAAAAAGTGTTGTCCTCAATGCTTAAGTAGTTTTTAATGCTTCTGTATAAAATTGTCATCCTCCCATGTGGAATATTCAGTGGGTAAGTTCTTCCACTTGATGAGATACTCTGAAATTAATCGATTTCGTAGTTGTCGAGTTCTTGTTTCCATGACTGCTTAAGGTTCCAATATGAATTTTCCTTGCTCATCAAGTTCTGGCAATATTGTTTGAACAAAATTTTTTTCACTTGTAACCTTATTTGAGCATGAAACATGGAAAACTGGTTGCACTCAGGAAGATATAGGAAGCTCCAATTTGTATGCCATAGTACCAATCTTTTGCAACACCTTGTAATGACCATCGTACTTTGGTGATAATTTATTATCATTCTTAGCTTGCTTGAGGGACATTTGTTTGTATGGTTGTAGCTGTAAAAATACCCAGTTGTTTACATCAAAACTTCTCTCACTGCGATGTTGATCTACTGGTTGTTTCATTCGATTCTGTGCAAAATTTAGGTTATACTTTAAGAGTTGGAGAACTTGTTGTTGATGCTCTATGTGATCTTCCACTGCTTGAACCTTAGAATTTTCTCTTAAAGATGATGTGATGGAAGGCGGATGATATCCATAAAGTGCCATATAATGAGCTCGTTTTGGCTACAATGTGGAAGGAAGTGTTATACCACCATTCAGCCAGAGGTAACCAATTGACCTATTGTGTTTGTTTATCAGATACAAAGAAATGAAGATATCCCTCCAAACATTTTTTCACTATCTCAGTTCTCCCATCAGATTGAGGATGATAAGATGAGCTATGAGCTAATTGAGTACCCAAACAAGAAAATAATTCCATTCAAAAATTTCCAATGAAAATGGGATCTCTATCACTTACAATAATCTTTGGGTTTCCATATAACTTTTAAATTTTTTCACTACAAGGAAAAGACCCTCTAGTTGATATTTTTGAGGAACCCCTTATAAAAATAGGCCAGATATCCATTTTTAGAAGAGGTCTCTAGAGGAGGTTGTTGGGTGGAGGTTTTTTCGGATGTTTTTTGTCTGGTGAGTTTCTCATCATAGACCACACCGGTGCATTTAACTCACAACGCACATGTGCGTAATAAAAATTGGTACACCGAGACATTGTTCTCTCCATACAAACCCTCCCGGTGTGTCTCATTACTGTAGCACACCGGTGCGCTACTTAGAAACATTCCCGGTGCATCTTAAAAAATTGCGCTCAAATAGAAACAGGCCCGGTGCGCTACGTAGAAACCACTTGGTGCATCTCAAAAACCCGTGCACCGACACAGAGTTAAATAAAAAAGTTACCGGCCGAAAAATCTGCATTTTCACTTCTTCAGTGCTCCAGAGCTCTCAAGCACCGGTGCCAATTTCTCTTGTGTGAGGCTCCCTACCATCGGTGCTCCCATTGCACACACTGCTGCCATCCATTTCCCACCTAGTGGAGTTCGAATTTTGGAAAATGGTGGGAAAATTTAGTTTTTCAAATTCTTCAGCAAATATGCCTCCTCGACGCCCAAATGTACATGTATTTTACTTGTTTCTCAATAACTAAAGGTTTTAGCAGAGTATATTTGTAAAAAAACTTAAAATTTACTACACACACACACAGATATATCTATATATATATATATATATATATGCGCGGCACGCTCGAGCCGTCTGGCTCGCATCGTTCGCGGTGCGGCCTATAAACTTACATGCCACACCGCGAACGATGCTAATGTAAACCACACCGGGTTCCGCTGCAGTACCAAAAACATGCATCGTATTTTTTTTTTAAACCTGACATGGTAGTGTGGTCATTTAAATGACTGGACCATTGGCTATGTATGAGTGTCGAGAGGGCAGTGTGTTGACCAAACTATCCACCCCGGGGCAGATATTTTGGTAAGCGTACCACCCTCCTGACATCAGTACATAGTCAAGGGTGTGATTGTTTACAAGACCACACCGTTGACCATATACTGATGTCAGGAGGGCGGTGTGCTGACCAAACTATCTGCACCAAACAATAATTCATGGTCAATGGTGCGGTCGTTTAAACGACCACACCGTTGACTATGAACTAGTGTTGGGAGGGGGTGCACTGACCAAACTATCCGCCCCATGGCACATAGTTTGATCAGTGCACCACCCTCCCAACACTGGTACATAGTCAATGGTGCGGTCGTTTAAACGACTGCACCATTGACCATGAATTATTGTTGTGCAGCGCGTTGACCTAACTATCTGCCCCAAGGTGGATAGTTTCGTCAACACACTGCAAAGGAAAGTACATTTCATGTTTTACGGTGCACGGAAAATTTCCATGCGCATCAAGGATGGTGTGCGATAAAAACGGACGCATCGGTACCGGTGCATGATCGTTTTTTTGGGCACATAGTTTGTTTATGTTTATATATATATATATATATATATATATAAATACATGTCTTATTTAATTAAAAAAATGTATTTAATATGTAAATCATTTAGCGACATCAACAGAGAGAACAAAGGGAACACCAGGAACATATGGAGGACCAATATAACGTGGTTCGCCTGTGGGAGGCATGAGAGAGGGAGAGACTTATGCACCCTCTCCCTATTACGACAACCACCTAGTTGCTCGTAAGGGAGGTAGGCCTCCTCAAGTTCTATGAGGAGGCTACATCCCTGAAGGGCCATAATGGGTTATTGGGACAACTCATCTTCAGGTGGGATGCCCACCGATAGGCTTTCCTGGTTGGTCCTGGCCATTGGTATGCATCCATTGAGGAGGACATATATTTTATTACTAGCTTATCTAGGAGAAGGTAGGATTTTCCCTAGTTCCTAGAGGTCCCCATCGGCTATGCAGGAGGGAGTCAGTTGGTGTCTTGCCAGAGAAACATTAGCAACGATATACTTTCTCCTGAAAATTTTCAGGTGTCCGATGGTCAGTTACATATTGCTTCATTTGGTGCAAAGGAGGTGAGGTGCCTCTCAATATTGCTGACGGACATTGCACACCATACTAGTGACGGACAATGCATTAGTTACACGCTTTTATTTTATGTTGATTCTTTATTATAGGCTCCACGACTTGTGAGATGGTTTGCGACTTTTTTGAGACAGTTTTGTACATCATTAGATAGATGTCATTCTTAGGCACATGGGAGGTTGACCTTCCCTTTTGCTTCAAAGCTATTATGTTTATTTTTTGAGAGGTTTCTAGAGACGAGGCCTACTTTTGTTTGGCAGCCTCGTAGGTCGATGCTGTGTGTACGAATTGAGATGTGGGGCCAGATGATGCCCAAGAGGGGCGAGTCTGACTTTTCTGCCAGGATATCTCATGATGCACTAGAGCTTCTATCTAGTGTTGATGATCACTCCTTTGTTCTAGTGCCATGTCCGTATGTTGGTTTGGATTGGCGAGGGTGTGCCAACATCCTCTTCACACAGGATGAGCCACCAGATGCAAGAGGTAATATTAGTGTTTTCTTTAAATTAATATAGTTTCATTTTATTGTCTTAATTATCAATTATAATTATCAAATTTATTCTAACACATTCTTTAACTTTTTTTATTAAATTGTTTAATGAAATTGTCTAATTATTGTTGTGTAGTTATATATATTTTGTAGATATTGGGTCATTCATTAGCGATGAGATTCCACCACCACCAAATGATCTAGGTGTAGATAATGTTGACAAGGAGATGGCAGAGACGGAGGATTAGGGTGACAGACCTGGTCCTGATCAGGCGCAAATATCGGTGGGTGTGAGGCGTAGGCCTAACACTCGATTTAGGATGGAGTTGGGCGACCAACTCTGTCGATTCCTAGTTGAGGAGGGAGTCAACCTGGTTACTATCAGAAAGATACAGGCTGACGATACTCTATCATAGATCGGGAGAGTACTAGTGCGGGTGAGGAGGGGTAGGCGTGGTGGAGATGTAGTACGATAGAGCAACGCATCATCTGATGATCATGATCATGAGGGGAGTGATCATCGTTCTATACTCCACCTCATCCTCCACCTCGCATCGGAGATGATCATGATGAGTAGCCTGCAACATCTAGTCATGATCATGAGCAGGCATCGTCTGAGAAGTATGCACCATCTCAGCAGACACATCCTAGTCCTGAGGAGGCACCTGATCCTGAGGAGGGCACAGGTCCATATGAGGAGGTAGGTCCATCGACTGAGCTGGGCGCTGCACCATCCACTGAGCAGGTTGGACTATCCACAAGTCATCATGAGCAGGCAGTTCCTAATCAGCAGGCACCTCCGGATTAGCAGGCACGTGATCATCATCTATCTAAGCATGTCAAGGCTGCACCATCGACTGAGCAAGCCTCACAATAGGGGAATTTTGAGGTCTAAAATGGGCCTCCTAATAAAAATGTATAACCACAATAAACTTTATAAGAACCAATAGGATTCAATATGATGATGTCAACTATGGGGGATGATTCACCATTTTTGGATTAAAAAAGTAAAAATATTAAAAAATAATACAATAATAAAACTACTTTTTTCAACTTATCTCCTTAAGGTTTTACTCAAAATTTCGAGTGGGAGTACTCATTGGATGCAAAATGTAATTCCTCATCCAAGGAGTACACAAGTCACATAATTTCGATAGACCCTACTACACGAAAATGAGAAATAAATGAAAAAACGTGATTGCAATTATGTTTTTCATGTATTTCTCATTTTTTGTGTAGCAAGGTCCATAAAAAGTATGCAACATGGGAACTCCTTTTATGAGAAATCAAATTCTGCAGCCAATGAGTGTTTCCGCTCGAAATTTGAGTAAACCCATAGGGAGATAAGTTGAAAATACGAGTTGAAAAAATAGTTTTTTCCTTTTTCCCTCTAAAATTTGATGATGTCATCTAATCTTATTTTATTATTTCCACTATTATTTTATAATTTCCTTAGGAGGTCCATTTTAGACCTCAAAATTCCCCTAATGGACTAGTACTACTATTGACGTACCACTAGATATTTGACATTATATGCAGTTATATTATAGTTGTATATTTTTGACATTATATATATATATATATATATATATATATATATATATATATATATATATATGTATTTTATTTTTCATGTTGCAGATGTACTTAATTTACATGTTGGTGTTCATTATGATGTGTGTATTGTTAGGTCATGTTAGATATATTCATTTAATGTGAAGCTTGGAGATAGATGTGTATGTGATAGGAGTTATTTGACATGAGATGTATGTTCGATGTTTGTGTTGTGATGATGTTATACAATTCTTGTGTTTTTTTAGATGATGATAATCACGATGATTAGAAGATGTTAGCGAATTTGAATTGTTTTTTAGTCGAATATGATGTTTGTACGATAATTAACATGGCCGTGATGTTTATTTTTAATATTAAATCACGATATTAAATATTATGTCATGATTGTAATTTAAATTGTAAATTTTTAATTGTAATTGTAATTGTAATTGTAATTGTAATTGTAATTATAATTATAATTGTAATTGTATGTAAAATATTTGTAAAATTTTAATTGTATTAATCTGAAATTATTGTAATTGTAATTTTAATTGTAATTGTTATTATATTTTAAATTCTAAAATTGTAATTGTAATTGTAATTGTATGTAAAATTGTAAAATTGTAATTGTTATTGTAATAGTAATTGTAATTTTAATTGTATGACGTAAAATATTTGTAAAATTGTAATTGTAATTGTATTGTGAAATTGTAAAATTGTAATTGTAATTGTATGTATTTTCATTATTCGATTTTATTAAAATTTGTAAATTTGTAAAATTGTAAATTAATTGTCAAATTTGAACCATAACTCTGTAAGTAAAATGTATACCGTAAATATTGTTAAATTACCATAATTGTAAAATTGTAAAGTTGTATGAATATAAATAATTGTAAAATAATAAATCTAGAATAATATGAATTTTTGTATACAATTTGAAGATATCATTCACACACATTTAAAGCAATCAAGTAGTTGTATTATTTTAGGAATTGAGATTATAAAAAAAAGAACTTTATCCAGTACGCCATTGTTTTCAAGATCAACATAATTGCAAATTACCAAGTGAAATGATTTTAACATTAACACAATGCAAATTACCAATTAATTCAAAATACATATTTTAATGTTTCGAAAAAAAAGTCTTAGTTATAATAAGGTTAAGTCCTCTTCTTTATAAAAACCAATCTTAAAAATATAAATGATGAAATAACATATGTACCATATCACTCTCGGTTCTCATGATCACCCTGATTATCTTCTAGCTCGCTTGGCATGCTAACACTATTGTTCTAAAAAATATGTTTTGATCTAGGGTCATGTCTCAATACGAACCACCAATCCCTGTCCAACACATCTGGGTAAAAAAACACCTGGTTGCAGTGTTTGGGGAGAACATAGGGCTCCTTAGCTTCATCCCACAGAGTTGATAGATATCAGCCTACTATTATGATCTTCCTTTACATTATTTCGATCAAAGGTGTCCCACCACTTGCACCTAAAAATAACACATTGGAAAGAAGAGAAATCCACTTCGATGATCTCTTCTATCTTTCCGGCGTAACCTAACGTCCCTCATACTAGGCTTTAATCATGATGGCTAGATCGACTATATTGATCGAACTCGACTTCCACTCCACAGTCTTGTGTCATGTGTCCATCATCAAAATTTTATGTGCGAAAATGGTGTCCATATGCCCACATAGATGGGAACAAATGAACCTATAAAAAACTTAAAAAATCATAGTGTCACGTGTCTTATAATAACCTAAGAGTTAAAATATGAAATATATATGTAATTACATTTCAAATGTGCATTATTAAGTTTAAAATGTACATAAATAGATTATTACTGAGTGGGTGCACCCAATCCCTACGTTTAGCACATCCTCTTCAGCACACGGGTAATTATCGGTTGCAACGTATTTCTCTCTGACTTGGTCAGAAACCCAACTGTTGGGGTATATTTTTAGCATATTTTTTTTTAAATGATCAGGATAAGGCACACTTATACCATTCAATTGTCTGAATTCTTTCTTGTCACTATCCCATTTCATCCTCTTTTTCTCGTGCAATGCCACCCACGGTTGTGTCGCTTTGGAATTATAAAGAATGAATTTATTGATTGCTTCAATTTCTGCATTTGATGATGAAATCAAACCGACATATAGTACATATGAGCTCAAAATATACATTATATCGAAGTTCAACATGAATATTTACTTTGTGTAAATTTGAAAAATTATAAGTCACTTACTCTTTATCAAACACCCTTTTCCATTCGTTTGGAGCAACTCCCCTTCTCTTTTGTCTTCATCCCTTTCATCATCCCAAATCATTGCACCTAGTCTATTGACAATCTTCTTGATGTACTCACTGACATAATAGAAATACTCATACGATATGTATCCCTATCTCATAGACTCCTAAGGTTTTTCCCTTTGCCGAAAAAAGACTTTCAATTTCTTCATGTACCTCTCTAAGAAGAACATCCAACGACAAGAAACCACCCCAACTAATTCAAACTCATCTACTAGGTGGATTAGAAGATGAACCTACAAGTCCATGAAACTCGTCGACAATTCCTTCTCAAACATACAAACAATCTCAACTATCTCTTGATGCCACCATGGAATGCTGACCACATGAATCTCCTTTGACGTGATCCAACGTAGAAATGCAGATAATTTATATATGGCACATCCTAGGTCTTGGGGGAATTCATGTTTCACACACCCACGCACGAACAAAGGATAATGACATTGCAAAGTTATAAACACATGCAATAATATACAAAATTAGTTATGTTTTATGATCCTTGCATGGGATAAAATTTATTAATATAACAAGTAATAAAATAATGCTTTTGACATTATACGTACTCTTAGAAGATTCAAATGGTCATGTTATTTCAACCCTGAAAAATGGTCATCCACAGTGAATCAACGTCATAGTAAAGACTTGTATGAAGATGGAACCCTCACACCCATTATAACTTCCTTTGCCAAAGAAAGATCATCTTTTTTAAAAATCCATGAGTCCTTTTTTTTTTGAAATACCATGAATTAGATGGACCAGCACATGCCTCTAATCCTGTATTTTCTAATCATCTTGGCCAATGTTTCTTTTTAGTTTTTGAAGTAATAAGATCTTTCCTAACAACCAATGTGTCACTTTTTTTGGATGATATGTGCATCCATAAAGAAGATAAAACATTTTTAAATATATGCATGGGATCTAATAAGTGGGTAAAATTAAGATGCTCCCAATATGGGAGGTTATGAAAGATATATTTCCTTTTCATCCCAATGGGAAATTTCTCAACATAGGTGTCAAATAATTCTAGATCATCGAACATAGCCTTCCCATTTGAATCGAACATTTATATGAACTCCTTCTCCTTCTCTCTCTCATATGATCTAATCCATTCAGTTGGTGTCATTATTGGAGGCCTTTGGGTTCTCTCTCGTTTACCATTTAAAGTAGGTGCTACTCTTCTATAAGGGTGTTCTTCTAGGAGGAATACCCTGGAGCAGTCATACATTGGATTTCGTACGTCATTGGACCATCTAGATTTCAGAGAAGGTCCACAACATTTACATCCAAAATACTCTTTTGTTACAAGACCTGCGAAATTATTATATACAATAGATATGCATGGCACGTTAAAGAATATCATGAAGATCAGAATAATTACAACGCATTAAATAACTAATATGCCAAAGAATATTGTTACGTATATAAACAAATCAATAAACATGTAATTTACCAGAGAAAACTCCTAAGCCTGGATAATCATGTGTCGTGTAAGCACATATGCCATACAATGTAAAACTCCTCTATACTACGATGGGTCTTGATAATGTTATGGGAAATGTTACCCTAAGGTCTTGGGTTGATAAACCTTCACAGATCAGGGGCATGTCATCACAAGAAGGACTCAATTAACCAAATTCTATGCTTTAAACTAGAAAATAAGGATTGCAGATCTTACACGTTCATCCTTTGTTTGTAGTAGATTCTGCAGGGTTCAAACCCCCTGCAACTCCTTGTGCTCCAGAACCTGCAAACTAGAAAATAACAAGCACAAATACCTAGTTGTACAACATATATATGTTCTAGAAGTTAGCAAAAAGCATGCATAATCTCATAAAAATAACAATAAATGAACTATTTAAGAACATCAATCATGTATAAGAGATATATGACACGTGAACATCAGGAACAAGATGGAACTTATTTTATTGATAAGATGTATAGTAGATAAATAGTGGAGAGATCACCTGAAATCTGCCACAACCTCGAGAAAACCATCCTCTGAATCCATCCAGCCCTAGCCTCGCAAAACTTCTTCCAAGAATAGCGCACAATGGATGTCACATAGGATGAAGGTGAACATCTCAAGGAAGTAAGGGTTTCCTGAAAATCTAGGAAGTGCAAGAGGCACAAGGGAAATATCAGACTTGGTCAGGGCTACAACATGGTATAATATCTATAATTCTCTTTCTTCCTCCCTTAGGCCATTCCCTTGAAGGGTATTTATACCTCCTCAAATTAGTTTTTTTAGTTGGGGAACAGTTAGGCCATGGGTTGGGGTAGTTAAGTTACAAGAAAAACCGTAAACCCCGCCTCAAAAATAGGGAAATTTAATATTTTTTAATATTTTAAATAGCATACACGGGTTCTTTATGTATGGACCCATGTGCATACGTGGAAAATTCTTGGCAGAGTTGCGTATGGGTTTTAAAATACTGTTTTTGAGAAATGTGACCAAGTCTGAATGGAAGGGCTGCCCAAGGCCAATGCATAAGTCATCAAGTATATAATGGTGATAAATGATGTTATAACAAATGCCCCCTAATATATGAGGTCAGAAGGGGTACATGATGGCCGAAATGTATTATGTGCATAGAAAGAACCTTGCTAGGACTAGAGAGGACTTCACCAGATTTCAGCCTGCCAAAAATCCAGTGATAGAAATCAGAAAGATAGCTCATGTATGAGGCGGGCATATGCATGCTCAGTTAAAGAAAAGCATGTCCACATATGAAGTATGGAGCGGATCCAATATGTATACAAGTATAGCTAAAATTTAAAGTACATAGTGAATCATCTTATCACTGCCCGGAAGTATAAGTCAAAATCATGTCCAAGTATCACATATAGAAGAATGATCAATGATGTTGCAAAGATATCTGATCACTGAAGCCACAACTGAATCTCCAAGTACCAAATAATAAGTGGTGGAACAAATGGTATAACACGCAACTAGGGCGCCAACATATAAGATGTTGCTGTGTTGAAACTCCAACATACAAGGGTGGATGGTGTCACTGGAAG
This sequence comes from Pinus albicaulis, assembly GCA_034641835.2. Lineage (NCBI taxonomy): Eukaryota > Viridiplantae > Streptophyta > Pinopsida > Pinales > Pinaceae > Pinus > Pinus albicaulis. The sequence continues at coordinate 1,455,900,473 of CM076575.1, read as the reverse complement.
GAAACTGAAGGAGCTGTCAAAGTGAACCAAAACATGATGACGCAAACCCAAGGTCTTCACCGATCACCTTGGCACAATTCTACACAATGGGAATAAATGAACTGAGGTCAACCATGTGAGAAATCATTTGATTATCGGTCATTGATGTATACAGTTAACAAACGTGAGACAACCCACCGATAATGATAATGAATGTCAAGGTGCCCCAGTACAATCTATCAAGTGTGAATGAATGAGTTGAAGTCGAACACATGAAAGAATATACCAATCAAGAGACAATGATGTATTCTCACTGTCGATAGCGAAGAGTCTGCCACTGATGACTGCAAACCCTAAGGTATTGACAAAAGGACTCTACACCTTATTCCCAGAGAAATGATTAGGATTCGATGGGAAAAGATCTGCTGGAAGGAATCCCACATCAGTCCAACGTGAGTGTAACCCACAGGCCAAAATTTGGAAGGAATCAAATGAAGTAAAGTGAAGTAACCAACCCAAAGTACGTTTCTGCCATGCACAAGATGAAGCTAGCGCATGGCAGAAACCCTCTGACCAAAAAATAATGGAAGCTGACAAAGAGGCGAGATATCCACCGATAGGGTCAAATGGAAATCAAGGTACTGCATGAATCTGAGGTGTGATATTGTAAACTCAAGTCAAACACAAGGGAAACCACTCAGTTAAATATCCATGCTGTTGATCAAATGCTGAGTACAAGGTCACCTATCAATGATGTAAATAGGGCCAGGGTGCGGCTCTAGGTTTAATCTCAGAGAAATATGTCGTAGTCGATAAGAGATAAAATCGCCAACAAGAAGTCAGTGGAGACCTTCTCAAACCGGCATGAGAAATGGACCAAATATCTGATGTGATAGAACAAGATACTAACAAGACCGGGAAGGTCGATTGAAAAATGAGTCAAGAGAGACCACAGAAAGTCCGACTCAGGTTAACTTCCCTTAAACAAAAGAATGACTCATGTTGAATATGACATCAAATGATAACTTTGTATAAGTTTTTCATGCAGGAGGCATAAACAAACCCTCCATATGATTGGAAGAGATAACCAACTATGGGAGTAATGACTCAAAAACAAGGTTCTGGCTTCTCCTAAGTCAAAAAATAAAACCATCCCAAATGGAAAAGAGTCTTAGCCTTTTTTTGTGCTTTGTTCAAGGGTGACACAACTGACACTATAACTGCCATCAAGTATGGAAGTAATATCCCGTTCATGCTCTTTTTCAAATATATATATATTTTTTATCTTTTTCATATTTCAAATCTTGAAAAAAGAATAAAAGAATTCCTATAGTAAAATGAATAGAATGAGTGTCGGTAAACAGATGCACTAGTTCCTAGCATAGTAACAATCCTATGCTCAATGCAAGGTGGCGAAAATTGGTAAGTGACACTCAAAGGAATGTTCCATCCACGGGTAAAGGTGTCGAGTTGCTAAGGCTAAGTGATTGCATGGTTAACTTGTACAGAAAGACATGGTCAAAAGAGGGCTTAAACATGAGTCCAAATGAAGCTGGCTAAAGGACAAGATAAAAAAGTAGTAAATATACAATGCAGTAACACAACTCGACAACATATGGGAGCCTCTAGGGTAATGGCTAGAATAAAGATAGCGAAGAAGAAGAAGAGTGAAGCTTCAATGCATAAGTCATGGAGGGACTAAAGAGACTCTCGAGCCTAGATAAATTGTAGCATGGGCGACAAGTGCTAGCGAGGAACTAACTAGGAAGCCCATGTAAAGGATGGCTCTACCACCAAGTCATGATTAAAAAATCAGCGAGTGAAATGGGTTAAATACTCATGAGATGATGGGATCAACCCTATGGAAAGTAATCAAAATGGAGGCTAGTATGCAAAAATGAAACGGAAATTTAATTCCCTAACCTATATGCCAGTTCGAAATCAAATACCTGCCATGACATGTCAGCGGTCATGGATCAGATGGAAAACTAGGAATATCTCAAATTTAGCAGAATGTACTTGAAAAATAATTTTCCCAACGTTTTCAAGCCAAAAGGTTAAATAGCCTTAATCAAATTCAAAAAATAGACACAAATGAATTTTGTGAAAAAAATTCAATTCTGGGCATAAATAAGCATTTTGACTCACTTTTTGATCATTTATGCATTGAAGAAGTGGGGAAAAACCTTTGGGGCAAAAAATCCTCTTCTTGAATATGGAGCAACCGACCACCAAATCACCTCAAATCAGTCAGGTAAACCTTCTACCCATCTCATTCATTAATTTCATTCATGTTTTAAGAAAATTTTTGGATTTTTGACTGTCGGAAAGAGATTTTCTTTGAAACCCTCTGCTTATACGCGAGTTTGCTATAAGAAACTCACATATATACGTGACTATGTACAAACAAAGTCGCATATGCGCAGAGCGAAATTAAAAAACTTGTATCTAACTGGTTAATGGATGAATTTTCCTAGGATGTCGATTAGTTGGAGAGAACGTGAGCATAATGCTATTGATAATGAATTAATGGAGGAACAACAATCCTTAGATATCCTTCAGAATTGCGTTTTACTCAATTTTTTCAAAATGAAGAATATGAAAAGCAATTTTCATTTGCTTCAAATGTTGGTTGATCATTGGGAACTAGAATAAGATTTCTTTATATTTGATCAAATGCCACTATGAATAGAGGTGGAAGAAATATATTTTATCACTGGACTTTCCTAAAGGGAGACCTAGTAGATTTGCATGGCAAGCCCACAGGGGGGTTTAACGTAGAAGATTATGTCCAAGTCTATTGTGTAGATGATGCAAATTAGGTGGGAACTCAGATTCTCATCAAATATGTGAAGGATTTGTACATGAAAATACTTCTGTTTACCATTAATAGAGTGGCATAATCAAATTCTCTACATCAGGATTCACGTACACACATGGTATAACAGGAATGCTTGATTCATCTTTATGATTGGTGCACAACCTTGCTGGGTAATCTGAAAAAAAAAAAAAAATTCTATCAGGAAGAAAAAGACTAAGCACTTTGGATATGGTACAATCTTGGTGACATTCTTCTTTGAGGGAGTCCCAAGGCTTTGGTCCAAGGTCATCTCTACTATCAGCAGCCCAAGAGATCCAAGAATAGTCCGATGGGTAGATCTGATGAAGAGACTGGGGGGAAGTGAAGTTCCCTGAACCACCTGGGATGATGAGTTCTTTCAGTGGTGGGAAGAACAAGTCATCACAGTGGAGGACTATCCCTATGCTAGGATGGATTTCCGAGCAGATCCTGATTTAGTTCTTCGACCGGAGCAGCATGGGGTGCAATTGGTAAGATTGCATTTTTATTTTATTTTTTATTATATGATTTTTTATTTTATCTTTTCAAATTATATAGAAAATGAAAAAATGTTTTTGATAGGAAAATATGACCTACAAAATTTTAATGATCATGATGCAGACATGGGACCAGTTAGCCCAGAGGGCTACCCAAGGCACAAGCACCACAGAGGTGAGGCAGATGCTGAAGACCCAGGAAGGACTCTCCCTACAATACAGAGAAACTTGGAGAGTTTGACTCGCCAAGTACTTATGGCCGCTATAGAGGATCTACTGGAGGCTATCCAGAGACGGGTGGTAGGGGTACCACGAAATTGGGTGCAGCTATTCTGCCATGTAGCGACTGACATTGTGTTATATAGGAACACAAATGTTGGGCCGGGACCTCAGAAGTAGACTTATATTTGATCAGATGACTGTAATATTTTTTGATGATATACATGATTGGGCATAAGACCTAATTTTGTAGGAAATGATGGTCCAAATTTTGTATGTTTTGAACACTCTGATCTATATATATACATACACATAGTGATTTTATATGATGTGATGTCTCAAATGTACAATAATGAACTATGTTGTTGATATTTTTAATGTATTGAATGATTAATGTGCCAATCAAGTGCTTGATTAGCTAATGAGTCTGCCAAAAAATTATCAGATTGAGGAATATGAATGAACGTAATAAATAAAAATGAACATTGTAACAAACATACCCTAAAAAAAATCAGTGTAAAAATGGGTCTCTGACACGATAGGTGTTGTTCAAATGTGAAACCACCAGTTGTGAATCCAAGTAAACTACTAACGAATCAACACCAAAAGATATTGCCTCTGAGAGTAGATTGACCACTACAGTGCACTCTGCTACATTGTTTGAAGAAGGACCAATGCAGGTACCTCTTGAAACTAACAACTGACCGGATGGATAATGGATTGCCCAAGTCGCGGAAGCCAAGTTCTAGGTATGTCTACTAGCACCATCGGAAAAGCCAAAGTGACTCATTTCGTCCAATATTCCTTGTCAAAGCAGATCAAAATCATCAAAACCACACCAAAAATTGAAACACAGTTATGTACAAAAATACAATATATACAACAAAGAAGATGTTAGGCCTAAGCCTAAGCATAGTACTTTTTCAAATAGAGCCCATTTTTGGGCTCCACCAACTCGTTCCCATCAAAGTCAACAAGGCATAAGCTCCTTTCTTGAGGACCTTTTTTACGATAAAGGGGCCATACCACATAGATTTGAACTTGCCTACCCCCAAGGCATTCTTCTCTTGGGCATAAACCAATACAAGGTCACCTTCAGAGAAAATCCTAGGTTTGACCACCTTATCGTACTGAACCTTCACCCGTTTCTTATGCACCTCATTCATCATAGCTGCATCTCGGTGCTGCTCATCGAGATGTTCTAAATGGAGAAGGCATTCTTCGAGACTAGAAGTGTCAAGAAGAAGTTTGACCGCTAACTTAAGGGAAGGAATTTCACATTCAATAGGAAATATATATTCTAATCCATAAGCTAGTTGAAACAGAGTGAAACTGGTTGTAGTCTTTACCGACATCTGGTATGCCCAAAGTGCAGGGTACAACATGACATGCCAATTGGATCTGGCTTTATCAATTGTTCATTGAATAATTGTCTTCAAGGATTTGTTAACGATTTCAACTTGTCCATTGGCTTGAGGATAATAAGGAGATGAATGCTATTGTCGAAAACCTAATTTCAGAGGCAATTTATCCATCATGTTGTTCTGAAAATGACTTCCATGGTCAGTGACAATCTCTTTGGGGATACCGAAGCGAGAAATGAATTGATTGAAAAGGAACAGGGCTATTGTCTCACTGTCATTCCCAAAAGTGGGCATAGCCTTGACCCACTTCGTGAAGTAGTCTACAGCTACAATAATGTACTTGTGACCTTTAATCGAAGGCAGGTTACAAGTAGTATAATCAATACCCCACTTTGTCAAAGGACCGACAGTGATGACAGGAAACAACGGAGTTGGATGAGTGCGCATCTTTCGAGTATAAACCTGACATAGATGACACTTTTTGACCGCTTTAATACAATCTTTGAAAATCAAAGGCCAAAAGGATCCCGCACACAAGATTTTTTGGGCTGTAGCAAGCCTAGATAAATGACCACCATAAGCTCCATTGTGGCATTCATTTAGCACAACCTCATCTTCTTCGAGATTTAAGTAGCGTCTAAGGATCGAATCAACCCTGCGACGATATAGAGTGTCACCAATAATAAAATAACTTTTTGCTAAGTGACACAACTTTCGATGCTCATCTTTCGAAAAGGCTAAGGGGAACCTCGCAGTTTGGAGATAAATGATGAGATCTTTGTACCAAGGATCCTGTGAAGAAATGATAAAAATATGTTCAGCAGGAAATAATTCTTCATAAAAAATATATTCTCCACAGGGAAACTCATAAATAAACTCTGAAAATACTAATGATTTCTTGGACTTGGCAGAAAAAAACTCAAGATCAAATTCCTGCAAAATAACAATCCATCAATTGTATTTTGCCCAAATCACTTGCCTACTGAGAACAAATTGAAATGGATTGACTGCCACCAAAACAAATGTTTTGCGAAGGAGAATGTAATTTCTGAGCTGCTAAACAACATGGAAAACTACCAAATAAATTTTCTCTATCAAAGAATACCGAAGTTCAGGACCTACCAAACCTCGATTAAGGTAGTAGATAACATGCTCACAAAGAGCAACATCTTCCTGAACCAAAACCATACCAATTGTAGATTCTATTGTAGTGAGATACAAGAGGAAATCCCTGCTATGATCGGGTGGACTTAGTAATGGAGCAGAGGTCAATGATTTTTTCAAAGCATCAAATGAACATTGAGAAAATTCATCCCAAAAGAATGGAACGCATTTATTTAACAACCTCATAAATCCATTTGTAATATCGGCATAATTCACGATGAATCTCCACAGGAAATTATCTTTTCCTTGCAAACTTTGAAGTTGACTAATCGAAGACGGGGGAGGCAACTGAAGTATTGCCTCAACCTTGAAGGGATCTACCAAAATCCCTTCTATAGACATGATGAATCCCAAAAACTGATCGGATGTGACAGTGAAAATGCACTTATTAGGGTTCAACCGAATTTTATAATATCGACATCATTCAAAAACTCGATTGAGGTGAGAAGGATGATCAATTATCTTGCGAGAACGAGCAGCTAAATCATCCAAATATGCCTCGATAATATTCTTGATGTCATGGAAGGTGTAAGACATGGCCCGCTGAAAGGTATCTCCTGCATTTTTAAGGCCGAAAGGAATCTTCTTGTAAGCAAAGGTACCCCAGGGAAAAATAAACGCAATATTATGCTGATATTCAGGATGGATGGTGATTTTATTATATCTCGAGAAACCGTCCATGAAGGAGAAAATATCATTCCCCGAACACTCATCGATGATCTAATCTATAAACGGTGCGGGGTAATTATCTTTAGGACATAATTTATTTAGGTCCCTGAAATCGATGCGAACTAGGATCGTTCCTTGTTTCTTGTCCACAGGAACTGGATTTGAAGCCCACTCACTTAATGGAACAGGGTATATGAAACCCACCTTAAGCAGCTTATCCACCTCGGCTTTGATATTTGTTGCCTTCTTAGGGTTGACCAGACGAAGCTTCTACCTGATAAGCTTAGTGTTTTCGTATGTCTTGATCTCATGCTGGACAATAGATGGATCTATACCAAGAATTTCCTCATAATACCAAGCAAACACATCCCTAAATTCTCAAAAGAGATAGGTGTAAGTATGGATTTCTTCAAGGGAACATTTGGCTCCAATGAAGACATTCTCAATAATGTTGTGATCACTAGAAATGTTCACCAGGGTAGTAGCAGAAATAACAGCCATGTTCCCTTCAGCAAATACCTGTGCTAGTGCTAAAGGGTTCAGCACTAGGTGAACAGGACTAGAATACTGAAGGTTAGAGAAACTTGATTCAAATTCTTGCAAGTCTGGTAAAAAATAAGACCGATGATGCAAATAATCCCATGATCTCTCTACACCAGTCATTGCTTCGAGGATGGCCTCTTCAGATGGAAGAGTGGTATCAAGGAAATCCTGAGCTGAAGATGAACTAAGAGTCCAAGTCAGAGCCACATCTCCATCCAATTCCTTCGGTGAAAGAGAAACTGGCATGGAATCTTTGGAGTCAACAATAGATCTATAAGAAATCTCATCTGTAGACATAGGAAATTGCATTCCACCCACTTGACCTTATTCTAATGTGGAGGTAGGAGAAGTTAAGGTCCAAGGGTCCAAAAAATAGTGAGTTCAGAAGAAATATTTCTGAGTAGGAACCCTAGAGGATGAAATAGCATTGATATGAACAGAAGGAGGTGGAAATTCAAAAGTACCCATCAAGGATGTATACATTACAACCCCCAAATTCTCAACAGGTGGCTTGGTATCATTCACCAAGGGGATAGTCAAGTCGGAATATGAATTCAGATCTATAGGATAATAATCCAGCTAATCAATTGTGATAATTCTTCCTTCGTGAGGGAAACATACAATAGGAAATAATGAGGATGCAATAGCATCCATATCATAGATCCAATTTCGCCCCAACAAAAGGTTATAATCTAAGCTTGCATCAACTATCTCAATTTCGATATTGACAGTTTTACCCTCAACACAAATGGGTAAATCTAGAACAATGCCATGAAGCCTATGAGAATGACCATAAAACGCAGTCAGAAGAGTGGCTGAAGGGATAGTTGAAGGAGATCCAATAGCCTTCCAGCATGCAAGATACATTACACACGTGGAAGCGCCCTCATCAACAACTGTTCGAAAAATATTAAATTTCCAATATGTTGACTTGATATGGAAATCCATATGATGAGGAAGTCTCTTTTTAAAAGTCATCATATCAAATGTGATAATCAGATAATTCTTCGGATCAAAAGCCCCAATGGCAATGAGTAGTGCACTCCTTTGTGCAGGACACGACTGGAGTACCTCTAACGCAAACATGGAACAAGGACTTTGAGCCAGATCTTCTACAATCGAGTAGTTCTGGGAAACCTTGGAATTAGGATTGATTTTCGTATGCTTTGTAGACCCTTTTGGCATTCGAGGTATAGGCTCAAGTTCAGGCCTCTCTATATGGAGTGGCTCAACATTATTAGGAGCAACCTTAGATTTTGAAGACTCAGCTTCACCATAATCACGAGATATCGTAGTAATATCTGCGTGAGCAGTCATCATGTATATGTTTGATGGATTTTTCCCTTCCTGGTTGCCCTTGGACGGAGTGCCAATATTTTCATTTGCGCTAGCAAGTAGTTGCTGCCCTTGGGGAAAAGGTTTTGTCAGCATAGCGTGGGAACTAAATGAACCCTGTTGAGCTAACAAGTGCTGCACATCTTGAATTTTAGGGTAGAGGTGCGTAAGATGGTCTCCAATGCACAACTTTCATGCAGACTTAACTTTATTTTTATTATCCTTCTTACCCTCTCCAACATGATCATTGGATTTGTTAGCATTCCCCTTCCCATCCTTGTCCTTTTTCTTATTATTTTGTCCCTTCTTCTTCCCATCAGATTGTTGATTTCTTTTGGGGTTAGAAGTTTGAACAACATTAATTTCCAAGGGTTGAGAAGGAGTTGACACTGAAGGCACAACCTGAACAGAAGGAGCATATTGTATAGACAACTGCTGCAATTGATTAAGTAGGTTAGCTGTACTGCTATCGATCGAATCGATAATCCTATCACCATGAGGACTAGGTTTAGTTTTGGCTAAGTCTAACTTGGATTGAGGAGCATATGGAAATATTTTATTTAGGACTCCAGACTGAGAATAAAGCAGTTCTAGCTGCTGAGCCCTAAAAACAGCCTTCTCTTCAGAAAATACCCCTGAAAGGGATACATACTTTGAGATTTATAGATTTAAACATTTCAAAAACCATTCAAGAATGAATTCATTCGAGATTTTGGCTTTAATGAGAATTTTCCTTCTTCTCCATTCCTGAATATGATCAGAAATGTGAGTTGCTTTGTCCTGTTGAAAATTGGCCAGGAGGTCAGTACCGACATCATAACGGACATGTAACTGAAAATGATTCAAGAGCATTATATCAAACTCACCAAAAGTAGCAAATCTGCCTCCTGTCAGCTCGATGTACCATTTTTCTGTGTTTCCAGTTAAGGTTCGTTGAAATAATCTCAACCTAATCGAATTGTTGATAAGGGAGTTTGAGGAACACCATAAATGGAAAGTGGTGACATGATCCGCCGAATCCTCACCAGTCTTCCCTTCAAACTTTGGAATGTCTAAGGGTAGTTTGGTGGGGACCAGAGGCCAACCCAGACTATATCGAATGGGATCGTTAGTCAATTTCGATAGATCTGGAAAGTTTAACTTTTCCAGAAATGATAAGCGCGGAGGAGCCCGGGAATTCCATCCCCCATAGCAAGGATTCCCCACATTCTGAAAACAATAAACTGGATTTGTTGAGGCACCAGGTTGCCAGATGTTGTTCATAGAAAATTCTGAACCATAAGAAAAACCTTGTGACCCAACATTCGGAGAAGAACCCCCTCCCAACATAAGGTTACTATACATAGGAACATTCCCTCCAACCAAGGTATTGAATGAAGAAGAAACCCCTTGGTAAGGGTTCCAAGCATTTTCAAATGGAGAAAAAGCCTGAGAATCACCCATTGAAAGGAAAGGAACTTTCCTTTGCTGACCAGTGAAAAACTAACTCCCTGCTCCCAATGCTGTAAAAGCAGGGTTCCATACTAAAAAAACATTAGATCCTTGACCCATGGAAAAAGGATTGAAACCTTGATTCTGAGAGGTGAATGGCATGGATCCTAAGGAAGGGTTAGAATGAGGGATATGTCCACCTCCAAAGGGGAAACCTTGAAATGAAGCTGATCCACTAGCCACAGAAGTTATGGGTGCAGAAACAACTAAAAAAACAGAAAAAGAGAAAGAAGGAATTCCACTAGAGGGCATTCCATAAGAAAAGGGGCCAGATTGAGAAGCATGTGCCTGGGTGTTTCCACTCAAAAATGGAATAGAAGCAGAGCCAAGCATAGCAGCACTAGAAGTGATTGTTGATATGGGAAAAGTTCCTCCTCCTTCAACTGAAAGAGGAGTATGAACACTTGCAGTGATCATAGTTGAAGCTGTGTTCCCAGTCGTGGCCATCGAAAGAAATCGATATGATGGAAAAGGACTAGCTAGTTTCTGAGACTCAGACTTAATGTACAAAAGGACGTCAGGAAAAATAGTAAGAAGAGGAGATGGAAGAGACTCAGGAGGCTGAGGAACTTCTTCTACTTTAACTTCTTCTGCTGGAAATAAAACTCTAGAGATGAGTGGAGCACTCCTCTCTAAACTAACACTAACACTAGGACCACCCATATAAAAAACAAGCCCAGATGGAGGATCACTCTTCGCTACATTTGAAACCACCGGGTAAAGGTCACCCACCAAATTACTCCTACGCCTTCCTAAAGAAGGCTCGAAACTCGTAGGAGAAAGCCCACGAAACCTCCTCAATCGACGAGGTGATCATTCAGCCACTTTAAGAGAGTAATTTTAAACTCAAAAAATATAAGAAGCTAAACAATCTAGGAGCAAAGAGCACACTATAAAAATTTCCTAAGATAAAGTCAATCAAGCAGCCTTTAGGTATTTCCACTCCGGGTGATGAGGATCGGACACCAAAATACAAGAAAGCAAAATAGGAGGACCTTCCGAAAATAGTCTGGGGTAATTACTCCCCAGGCCTACTAGCGAAGGTAAAAAAAATAGTTATGCTGACCTCCTGACAACAACCTTTTCCGATGCAAGTCCCCAAGCTTCGCAAGGGCACTCTCCAGAAGTACTGATGAAAGTGATGCGAGGTCTGCCTCACATACCATTGGTATCCCCCCCACAGTCACCTGTGTGGTCCTTAGGAGAGGAAACTAAGGGCACAAAAACTGTATCGGCAGCTGGGCAGAACGGTCTTAGGTCAAGATTAAACAAATAGGAGAGGGGGTATCTCTCTTCTCTGCCTGCACTCTCCCTCGCGCTTGACTCCTAGAGGAGAGATTTCCTGGTCTACTTAACGGAGTTGGATTTTGCTCTTTAATAAAGTTTTTATGTTTAACAGTTTACGGCCTTGGAGAGTTAACTCTCCACTCACCTATTCCAAGGCCCTACAACCTAGCTAGTTGGTGTATGATTAATGAAAATGATACAAAAACTTCTAGTTGATTTTAATTATAGTGCTTGATTTTAAATTGGCTATTACTTAAGTCAAAGGTATACGAAAGTGAAACTGATGGTGTTTGTCGACGCAAAAAGAAATCAATGAAAACCTACTACATGCAAATGCAATATTTTCATTTCAATGAAAAAAAATCTCAAATGGGTTCTACGAAACTAAATAAACAAAAAATTTGTTTTTCTTTTCAGTTACTCACACTTCACACACTCCAAAAAACTATGAAAAAGACTAAAATGCTTCAATGCACTTAATGCAAAACTACCAATGACATGCAAATTCTAAGATTGATAACTTTGACGAAGTGAAAAGAGTCTCTAGAGAGAAATGGTTCAATCACCTTTGATAGAAAAGCAAGGCTAGTTCCAACCAGAACTCCTATGCATAAAAAATTCCAAAAAGTACTTGATGCGAAAGAAAGAGTTCCTTCAAAACGAAGCCTAGAACCAAAGACTAGAAACCAACAAAAATGCTTCAAAACATATGAAAAACCGTAAAAATGAAATAAAATAAAAAGCAACGGAAAACAATAAAAGTTTTTGGGCTTTTCACTTATAATGGAAGGAAAAATTATTTCAAGAAGACAAGCATAAAACTACCCAAGAACCAGAATCATGAAAATGAGTCTCAAAAGGGCTTCAAAGTGGTCAAGCCAACTATGCTACTTTCGTAGCAGGACCCAAATAAAGAAGAAGAAGAAAAAACTCAAACAACTGATTCAAAACAATAGCACACTCTTCCAGCGAACAAAAACTCAAAAAACCAAGAAAGCTCTCTTCAAGATTCAATACAAGGCTAGTCCAGGAAATCAAGAAAACCAAGGAAGTAAAAAAAAGGTAAAAACCAAAAGAAAAGAAATTCATAAGGCCAAGAAAAGAAAACAAGCAGAAGCTCACTATTCTGAATGGTCAGAACAACCAAGAACTCCAGGAAGAGATCTTGGTGCTACAGCCGCAATTGCAATCACACAAGATAGGAAATTTACCAAATGGCTAGGTTTTCACAAGAACAAGAGAGAAATGGATATGAAACCACAACAAGCACAGTCCAGACACCTTAAAGACACCACAGGAGTGGTCAACCATAGACATAAAAAAGTGACAGGGCTTAAAAACTCAAATTTTCAAATTTTACTAAGCATACGTGATTCTGCTGTATGAAAAAATCATGTATACACGACTGTAACCAAAGAAACTTGCGTATACACGGGTTCTTTTGGAAAATACAGGGGGTATACGCAACTATGTATAGAATAAGTAGCGTATGTAAACATAAATAAGGAAAAAGAGAAAAATTCAAGCTTGATCAAGAGACCAAGACTTCTTTCTGATTGGAAAAAGACTGACTAGACTGTAAAAAGTGATAAACCTATCAGGGAGCCTACTAGACAAATAAAACAACCCAAACTAGGAATTACACAGATGTAATCCCAAGTGGAGTCACCAGTTGTGTTATGGGAAATGTTACCCTAAGGTCTTGGGTTGATAAACCTTCACAGATCAGGGGCATGTCATCACAAGAAGGAATCAATTAACCAAATTCTATGCTTTAAACTAGAAAATAAGGATTGCAGATCTTACCTGTTCATCCTTCATTTTTAGTAGATCCTGCGGAGTTCAAAGCCCCTACAACTCCTTGTGCTCCAGAACCTGCAAAAAATCAAGGAACACACAGAAAGACCTAGTTGTACATCATATATATGTTCTAAATGTTAGCAAAAAGCATGCATAATCTCATAAAAATAGCAATAAATGAACTATTTAAGAACATCAATCATGTATAAGAGATATATGACACGTGAACATCAGGAACAAGATGGAACTTCTTTTATTGATAACGAATTGTTGGTACCATTTCATGGCTCATCCTTTCACCTAAAAACTTCATTTTATCCATCATATTTTCTCATTTAACCTTCATAAATCCCTCATATTCCTTTGAAATTGATTAATGTAATGCCATTATTATTATTTTTACATTGGAATTGATTTTAGGAATTTTTGTGTTAAAATTAGGATTTTTCAGAAAATTACAGGTATTCATAACTTCCTGTAATGGCTTCACGTTTTGACACGTTGCATGATAGGTTGGCCAAATCGAGGACTGAGGGTCTATTCCTGAATGTACAAGGATGGTGAAATATCTATCCACTTCCAAATTTGAAGTCCACAGGTGGCTGGTCAATGTTGGTCAACTTCAGCTATTTCAGCAGAAAATCCTAAGCAATTAATGAACAGATTTGATATCTTGCTTGTAAAAAGGGATCTGAACTAATTCGACTCCTTTGGGAAGTTAGTTTGGATTTTGAGGAACACAAATAGCCTCTTTTTGTTATGTAATTTGATGATAAATAGTTAGGAGAAAAACATTGAAGGCTAGACATGAGACATTATGTGAAAAGCTTCAAGACTCGATTTATGTAATTGTCTTACAAAATTTAATACAAAGATTCAGTTATTCATGTTGTTATAGTTCGTAATATTCTTCATATGAGTTATCTTAAAGCGTGCTTGCAACGTGTGGAGGGCCCCAACTATAGAGCTGGTACACTTTCTTGTGTTTTTCATTTACAATTGCATAATTAAATTTGATAGACATTTCCATTTGATTCCTATGCTGCAAGTTTATGAATCAGAATTGTTAATGGAAGCCAATGTCTTTTGTGAAAGGTCTTTGTAAGAATATTCAATTGACATCAGTCTTTGAATTGAAATTTGTGTTTACTATTTCATTTATCATTTTTTCTTAATGATCATGGTTGTAATTGAAGAGCTCAACTTGTAGTCTAATTACTGAACATTGTAAAAGGACTTAGCTATTGGTTGATTTCAAGATTATTACCTTGCTTTCTGTTTTGAATGAGTGTGATTGATAAGTGTGTTGATTTAAGATTTGGAGGAGATAATTGATTTTACTGTGTTGATTTAAAAACTTTGAAGAGGTTCTATGAATTGAGTCCTTTTAAAAGAACTAGAGAATCTCAGACAAACCACAATAACTCTGTTTTTAGGAGATTAGATTTGTTTTGTTTAAGAAGGTGTTCAAGTGTGGAAGGAGACAAATAACAACCTCTTGTAAAAGAGTATTGAATCCTATTACACTAAACCCTCATTTAGTAGACCAAATAATTCTAGATCTATATATTTTAGATAAGTACCTCTAAGTGTACCTACTCGGATTGATAAGAAATTGAAGCCTAATCTACATTAGCAGATTGGACCAAATATTTTGGCTCCATTGTTGCGGAGGTGCAACTAGAAGGATTTTTCTTTAAAAAAAAAACAAAAACAAATCTAAAAAAAACAAAAACATAGATTTAGTTTTAATTCTTCATTTTGTTGAGCCATGATTCCCTATGTCTAGACTTAGGGATGAAAAAGGAAGATTTATAAAAACCCCCCATCCAAAAACTAACCCACCATTGGGAGCAGAAACTTTAGAGAAGGTTCAATTTACAACACCAACTGGAAAAGTTACTGTAGAACAACTGGAGGAAAAACAAAAATCAGGCCAGAGACTTACTCTTATTGAAAGACAAGTCCTTTTAGCTTATGAAGCAAAGAGAAAACATATACCTGAATCTTCTATAGTAAGAGAGAGTGGTAAAAGAACCCAACAACCTCTTCTTGAACGAATTGACCCTGAAAAGCCTCAAGAGGAAGAGAAATTAGAAGAACAACATACCAAAATGGCTAAGGAAGGAGGAGAATCAGTAAGAGGACCTACTGCAGAACAAATGAGAGAATATGAGAGACAACAGGAAGAAAGGAGAAGACAAAGAGAACTTGAACAAAGACAAAGAGAACTTGAACAAAAGAAAAGAAATGATGTAAATCGAAACCCAAGAGAGGAAGAGGAGTCAACATTTAAATTTCCCATTTAAGAAGAAAACAATGATGAAGAAATTAAAATGAAAAATATACCCCCATCTATATTACCAAATTTTTATGGCATGGCATCCGAAGACCCTGATTCATTTTTATTTGAATTTGATATAGTATGTCGAATTTATGGGTATACAGATGATGCACACAGACTTAGACTCTTTCCTGCCACATTAAAAGCATCAACACTTAGGTGGTTTATGGGATTAGGTGAACATGCAGTGACTGATTGGAATGGTATGAGGAAAATCTTCTTGAAAAAGTATCAACCTTACTGTCGATCAAAAGATTCCAAATATGGAATTTTTAGAATGATTCAACAAGAAGATGAAACCTTAGAAGAATACTTGGAAATATTTGTATATAATATGCAAAAAATCAAAGGATAGAACCATGTCTATTGACATTATTCGAACAATATTCCTAAAAGGCATACGAGAATAATATTTATATGACCTTAACCTAATGGGTAAAGGTGATATCTCTAATTTACCCTTTGATGAGATTGCGGACTTGTGTGAAAAGTATTCTAGAAGCAAAGCAAGAAGTGGAAAAAGAACTATGACAACTAAAGCCATTAAATCTGCCACATCAAGTGTTGCAAGAGTTGAAATAGGCAACCTATTTGAAGACTTTAAAACAGACCTATTAAGCACCTTGGGAAATCAAATAGATATGATAAAAAAAAAAGAAGAGACAAGAAGAAGAAGACCAATTGATGGTTGTGTTCTGTCCAAAATGAAGAAAAAAAACATGCTTTAAAGGAATGTCCTTTAGAAAATGTTCAGGTTTGTGCATTTTGTGCAAAAAATCGTGATATTTTTAATTGTTCTAAGATGAAGGTTTTGCAGAATTACAATTTGGAAGCTAATGCAGAAATGGAGAACTTATATCTCATGGGAGGTAGAAGACCATGGCAAATGAGACCTCCAGGTACGTTTCAAACTCCAAATTTACAATTTCTCGCACATTATCAAATGCCTATTCAAAATTCTTGGAACATTCCTATGCCTTGGAAAAATTGGTCTAATCAGCAGCAACAATCTTATCCACAACAAGGATGGAGAGGATATTCATATCCTCAACAACAAATTCCTTCACAATATCCCCAGCCATATCAACAATACCCTCAGAAATACCCTCAACAGCAATACCCTTAACAACAATACCCTCAACAACCAATTGTTTATCAAACACAAAATCCTAAAAAAAAAAAATTGCTCCTCCACCAATAAATTCACCACCATTACAACTAACTTCTAACCAGCCTCCTAGACCTACTCAAATACCTGCTCAACCTATAGCTAACCCAAATAATAGAGTAGATAGAACAACATATAGTGTAGATGAGGGAACATCTTACCCAATTCTACCTCTGCAAAACATTGAGCTTAGGTCTGGTCGAACTCTCCAAACAGAACCTCCAATAGCTACAAAGAAAAAAGAAAACAAGAATGATGAACTTCCAAGCAAACAAGATGATGAAATACAAAACAAACAAATGCAAACCATGAATCCACCTCCTTTTCCTGAGAGATTAATCCAAGAAAAATTACGAATGCCTTTGCTTCAATTTGATATTCTAGATGAATTAAGGAATGTCTATGTGAAAATTCCATTACTTCAGGGAATAAAAGACATTTCAATTTACACCAAAGCCATTAAATAATTATGTCTTAAAAAGCCTACAAAGAAAATATTTGATTCACAAACCATTCATGTCATTGGAAATTTAGTTGGCCTCATGTCAAATGTTATTTCAATGGAGAAGTATGTTGACCCTGGTATCCCTAGAGTTACCACAATCATTAACAACATTCCCATTCCAAATACCTTGATTGATCTTGGAGCTGTCATCAATGTTATGACACTGGAAACAATGAAAACATTACAGCTCACAGACTTACAATTAACACCAATTATCCTAGAATTAGCTGATAGATCCAAAGTCATTCCTGAGGGGATATTGGAAGACATAACTGTCTCAGTAGAATCTTGGGAGTATCCAGTAGATTTTCTAGTACTCCAGCCAAAGTCCAATTTAGGAGGACATCCTATCATACTTGGCAGGCCATGGTTGGCAACTGCTGATGCATTTATTGGGTGTAGATCAGGCAACATGACCATTTCTAGAGGGACAAAAAGAAAAAAGCTTACCTTATACCCATAAGCACAATCTCCAGCAATAGCTCATAACCTATGGCTTGATGACAGATATAATCACAAAGAAGAAGTTCACTCTGTTTTGAGCATTAACCAAATCTATGATTTTAAAGAAGATAACAATGAAGATTTGGTGGAATTGTTTATTTCTCAACCTGATATTTCAAAGGAATTGAGAAATGAACAATATAGTGTTGCAAATCAACTACTAGCACAATGTTTTTAGGAAACTTGTACCATCCATTCTCTACAAACATTTTTTGAAAACATTTTTCCTATTCATTCTATGACAAACACACAAATAAAAACCATAGAGATTAGTCCAGGAAAAACATTAAATATTGGAACAATCCTAGACTCATCTCAGGAACAAAAGTTGATTGAATTACTGACAAAATACCAAAAGGAATTTTCTTGGGACTATACTGATATGCAGGGAATCCACCTAGAAACTTGCACTCACCACATTTACACAGACACTAATATAAGGCCAGTGAGGCAGCCACAAAGAAGGATGAACCCTATGCTTCAGGAAATTGTAAGAGATGAATTGCAAAAGTTACTAAAGGTCAATTTCATTTACCCCATCTCTGAAAGCCAATGAGTATCTCCATTAGTGATAGTACCCAAGAAAAATGGTAAGTGGAGAATCTGTGTTGATTATAGAGAACTCAATAAAGCAACCCTTAAGGAATATTTTCCATTGCCATTTATTGACCAAGTTTTGGACACATTAGCTGGGAAATCATCATTTTCTTTCCTTGATGGTTTCAATGGTTATAATCTGATCAGCATAGCCTTAGAATACCAGGACAAAAAAAATTTTACTTGCCCCTGGGGCACATATGCTTACAATGTTTTACCATTTGGATTGTGTAATGCTCCAGCAACATTTCAGAGAGCAGTATTAGCTATTTTTGTTGATCTAGTTCATGATTGTGTTGAAGTATACATGGATGAATTTTCAGTATATGGTAACTCTTTTGATCATTCATTGCAAAACCTTGAGAAAGTTCTAAAAATATGTATAGAAGCCAATTTACCCCTAAGTAATGAAAAATGTTATATGATGTTAAATGAAGGGGTAGTATTGGGTCATTATGTTTCTTCAGAAGGAATCAAAGTAGATCAATAAAAAATCAAAATTATTGTTAATCTTCCAGTACCAAAAACTCAAAAATATGTGAGAAGCTTTCTTGGTTATGCAAGTTATTACAGGAGATTTATTGAACACTTTAGTAAGATAGCTTTGCCTTTGTTTAAGCTTCTTGCAAAAGATGTATCTTTCAATTGGAATGATAATTGTCAAACATCTTTTGAAAAACTTAAAGAGAAATTATCCACTACTCCAGTTCTAAAAGGACCTAATTGGAATCTACCTTTCCACATCATCACTGATGCATCTCATACAACAATAGGTGCTTCATTATGACAAAAAGAAGAATCTTTACATTATGCCATTTATTTCATCAGTAATAATCTGACACCTGCAGAACTCAACTGCACAGTCACTGAGAAGGAAATGCTTGCAATTATGCATGCTGTGAACAAATTATGTCATTACATAACTGGTTATGAAGTCTTTATTCATACCGATCACTCTGCCATTAGGTACTTAATGAATAAACCCATAACTAATGGTAGAGTTACCAGATAGTTACTATTATTATAGGAATTTAATGTTACAGTGCTGGACAAACCAAGTAAAGAAAATCAGGTGGCAAACTTCTTTTCTAGACTCCAGAATCCAGGTCAAGTTGTTCCAGTTGAAGATTCTTTTCCTGATGAACATTTATTTGCAATTTCAATATTGAATCCATGGTATGCTGATTTAGCTAATTATCTCTCAACAGGAAAGATACCTCCATCCTTCAATTCAAAGGAGAAGAAAAGACTAATCAAGCAAAGTGCCAGATACTCATGGGTTAATGGAGAGTTGTTTTATACTGGTTATGATATGATTATTAGGAGATGCATAAGAGATGATGAAACTATTGATATATTAAAATCTTTCCATGATGAAACTTGTGGTGGCCATTTTGCAGCTAAAAGAACATCATTCAAAATCCTCAGTCTTGGTTATTATTGGCCATCAATTTTCAAAGATTCAAAGAAATATGTAAAAAGTTGTGACAGTTTCCAACGGATGGGCAGACCAACTGCCTCAGATCAGATGCCACTACTACCTCAAGTACATATAGAGCCATTTGGAAAATGGGCTCTAGATTTTGTTGGACCCATTAATCTACCTTGTAAGGGTAAAAAGTACATCTTAGTATGTACTAACTATGTAACTAAATGGGCTGAAGCAAAGGCACTTGTTAGGGAAACTGAGAAAAAAGTGGTCAATTTCATTTTTGAAGAAATATTTTTTAGATATGGAGTGCCTAGAAAAATAGTAACAGACCAAGGTACGCAATTTAATTCAAGATTGGATCAGGACATCACTGAAAAGTACAAAATCAAGCATAGAAGGAGTACACCTTACCATCCACAGGCCAATGGCCAGGTGGAGTCTACAAACAAAACTCTGGAAGGAATCATCACCAAAACAGTGGCAATGAATAAAAAGGACTGGGAGGATAAGCTCAAGGATGTTCTCTGGGCTTATAGAATCACATGGAAAGATACAACAGGATTTACACCTTATCAGCTGGTGTATGGTAAAGAGGTAATGCTGCCTATTGAATTTCAAATACACACTTACAAATTGGCTTCAGATTTAGACATTGATCTTAATGAGGCTAAAAAAGAAAGGATCATGCAATTGAATCAATTGGATGAAATGAGACAACAGGCATTAGAAAGAACAATACTTATGCAAAAACAAAGGAAGTAATGGCATGGTACACCTATCAAGAAGAAATAATTTCAAGAAGGTGACTGGGCTTTACTTTTTTATTCCAAATTTAAAGATTATAAGGCCAAGTTTACAACACACTGGATGGGCCCTTATGAAATTGTTTAGGTCTTTGAAAATGGATCAGTAAAACTTAGCACCATTGACCAAGAAGGAAGAAAATTAATAGTAAATGGACATAGGCTGAAGCTTTACCACAAGCCTATAAGTAAAGAAGATTTCATTCAGAAAGGGACATAGCAGAAGGAGGTTGAGATAGTACAACAATTAGCTGTAATATCTTTACCATAATCATTTCTATTTTTATTCAAAATTAAAAAAAAAGAAAAGAAAAAAAAAACAATAAAAAATCAAAACAAAATAAAAGTTTAGATGTGAAAACTAGACTCTGGCACAATCTTAACTAGAATTCTTACAGGAAAACCAAGAAATTGGCTGGTAAGAATTAACTTTTTCATTTTTTTCAAAGTCATTTGCACTTGCCAATTCTAAATAATGACTTGAGGACAAGTCAATGAATAAGTAGGGGAGAAGGAAAAAGTGAATTTTTCATATTTTTCAAACCAGGAGGTAACTCCGCAAATCAGAATGTATATTAGATGAAGAATGTACATGTATTTATACATGGAGGTGAGGCTATTGGGATTCATCTCCCAATGACTCTTGGCCTTCCTTATTTCCTAATATTATTTAATATACAATATTGAATATCCTCACCCAACCCTTAGGATTAGGTGTCAACATTCCCCCCTTTAATCCGAAGGGATGTTGGTGAGCCCAAGCATCGATCTGAACTTTTCAAACTTTTCTCTTCCAAGTGCTTTGGTGAAGATATTAGCAGTTTGCTCATTTGTGGAACAATGATGTAGATGGATGGTTTTGGCCTGAACATGATGTCGAATTAGATGGTACTTTGTATTGATGTGCTTTGTTCAATCATGGAACTTTGGGTTCTTGGCCAACTTTATTGCAGAAGTGTTGTCGATCATGAGTGGAGTGGAATACATTTGTTTCATCTGCAAATCTTCCAAGATTTTCCGGAGCCACACAATTTCCTTTGTTGCTTTAGCTGCTGCCACATATTCTGCCTCGGTCGTGGAATCTGCTGGAACTGACTGTTTGTGTGATCTCCATGAGACAGCTCCTGATCCAAGACTCATGGTGTAACCTGTAGTAGACACCCCTGTTTCTTTGTCGCCATCAAAGTCTGAATCAGAGTATCCGATCAAGCTGAAGTCGCCTACCTACATATATTTGAGTCCAAAGTCTTGAGTCCCCTTCAAGTACCTTAACACTCTTTTTGCAGCAGACCAATGTCCTTCACAAGGTTTTTGCATGAACCTTGAGAGGATTCCAACAACAAATGAAATGTCAGGTCTGGTGGTGGTCAGGTAGATAAGAATTCCTATAAGTTGTCTATACTTAGTTGCATCCTCGAATTCCTTCCCTTCAATAGATGTGAGCTTCAAGTTTTGTTCCATTGGAGTGGTTAAGGGATTGCATTCATCCATGCCAAACTTGTTCAAAAGATCTCTAATGTACTTCTTTTGAGAAAGAAATATAAATTTAGGATGTTGAATTACTTCAATACCCATATAGTAATGAACATGACCCAAATCAGTCATTTCAAAACCTTTCTTCAATTCTTTCTTCATGGATGCAATATAGCTCTCATTGTTCCCTGTTATCAAAAGATCATTTACATACACCACAAGATATACAACTATTTTTCCAACCTTCTTAACAAACAAAGTTGCATCATCAAGATCAAAATGTTTGAAGTCAAGTTTCAGAAGATGCTCGGTTAATTTCTCATACCAGGCTCGTGGTGCTTGCTTGAGGCCATACAAGGATTTTATAAGCTTGCAAACTTTGTGTTCTTGACCCTTTACAACAAATCCTTCTGGATGGAACATATAAACTTTCTCCTTTAGATCTCCATTCAAAAAGGCAGTTTTTACATCCATCTGATGGACTTTCCATCCATTCTGAGCTGCTAGGGCAAAGAGAGTCTGGATGGTGGTCCATTTTGCTGTGGGAGCAAAAGTTTCTTCATAATCGATTCCTTCTTTTTGTGCAAAACCTTTTGCCACAAGCCCGGCCTTATGCTTGTCAAGTGAGCCATCTGCTTTATACTTGTTCTTGTAGATCCACTTACAGCCAATTGGTTTTGTTCCCAAAGGCAGATCAACCAGCTTCCAAGTTCCATTCTTTATCAAGGCATCATACTCCTTTTGCATTACTTCTTTCCATTCATCATGAGAAGCGAATTCTTTGAAGGAAGTTGGTTCATGATCTGTAGACAAACTCAATTCACAGTTATAAGCAATATCCATATCAACAGGAGAATCAGAATTATCTACATCACCTTCGATTTGTTTAGTGGAACTTCTTGTTCCTGTTTTTCCAACCTCATCAGGATGAACATTCTCTAGTGTATTTGTCAGCCATTTGGGAGGACCTTTCTGAGATGGCCCAGGCTGCTCATTTGACTGAGTTTGGATTGATTCAAGATTCAATCTCCCAATTCTGTCAATCACATCATTCAATGTATCATCCGTGGTTGTTTCTTCATGTGGGGGAGAGAGTGTTTCAGGACATGATTCCACAGTTTGATTAAATATCAGAATCCCCCTTTCAAGATGTGGAATCTGATTATCAAATTCTTGGAAAGATTTTTCATGTGTGAATCTATCTAGGCGATCAAGTTGCCGCTCAACAACCTTGTCACTCTTGGAAGATTCAAGGAATATGACATCTCTTGATATTACAAACTTCTTATTTGCTTCATCATAGAGACGATATCATTTGGAGGTATTGGAGTACCCCAAGAAGATACATTTTCAACTTCTAGCACCAAGTTTGTTCCTTTGGCCCTTGGGTATCAAGGCATAACAGGTGGACCCAAAGACCCTGAAATGATTTACCGAAGGAATGTGGCCATGCCACATTTCAAAAGGAGTTTTGTTTCTAATTGAAATTGAAGGACACCTATTCTTTATGTAAACAGCACATAGAACTGCATTAGCCCAAAACATCAATTTTACATTCTTGAAAAATAACATGGAGCAAACCATATTTAAAATAGTTCTGTTCATTCTTTCAGCTACACCGTTCTGTTGGCGATTATATGGCACAGTTGTTTGATGTTTGATTCCATGTTGATGAAGATAATTTTCAAATTCGTTTGAAGTTTATTCTTTTCCATTATTAGTATGTAGAGAGCCAATATGAGTTTGTGCATCATTTTCAATCCATGCATGAAAATTCTTGAATATTTGAAAAGCATCAGACTTGTTCTTCAATAAGTAAATCCAACACATTCTGGTGTAGTCATCAATAAATTTCATCATGTATTTGTTTCCATTTGCAGAAGAAACATGCATAGGGCCACATAAATCTGAATGAACAAGCTCAAGTTTTCTATGTGCTCTAGAGTGTGAATCATGAAATGGTTGTTTGATATGCTTTCCTAGAATACAAGCATCACATTCCTTAGGTTTCCTAGGAATTGTAGGTAGTACATTAACACCATTTTTCTTCAACAAACGAAGGCTTTCATAGTTTAAGTGTCCAAATATAGCATGCCATAAAATACTTGATGGGAATGTACTTTCATCATGATGTGAACTGAATGCAAAGTTTTGAGCATGAGCAGATGAACCTTTCAACTTCAAGAGTCTCCCTTCTTCTATTCCCTCCATGACAAGTGAGTGATTTGATGATTTTATGACCTTTGCCTTGCCATAAAACAAGTGAATGGAGTGTCCTTGCTGGTGGATTTGGACCAGGGACAAAAAGTTTCTCCTCAACTCAGGGAGGTATAGAACCTCATGTAGAATATGATCTGGAAGACCAGGCAACTTAAGCCTGACTGTGCCAAGCCCTGATGGCTTGAGTTTGGATTTATCTGTGAAATATACTGCTACATCAACTTTGTCAGTGAATTCTTCAAAAAAATATTTTCTAAATGTCATGTGACATGTTGCTCCTGAATCTAGCAACCAATCATCTCTCCATGAAGTAAATGAAACATCAAACAAGTCTTTAGTTACTCCATTGTTACAATGTGCTAGAACATAATGAGCGGATTCAGGTGCTTTACCTTTGTCTTTGTCATTAGTTTTACCTTTGTCTTGATTTCTTTGCTACTCAATTTTATCCCAAGGTGTCCTGCATTTGGATGCATCATGTCCATATTTATTGCAACGTGTGCAATGAAGATCAGATTTGTCAGATTGTCTGCTCCCCCTTTCTCTGAAGTTTCTTCTTCCTCTTCCTCTTTTGCCACCTCTTCCTCTGGAAGAATCTGGAGCATGACTCTTTTCTCTATGTGCACAGTATGTAGCCTCTTCAGAAGACGGAGGGACTGTCATCTTCCCGAAAGCTTTCTCTTTTTCTGCAAACTTTTTCTCAAGGGTCTCAAAGGTGATATGCTCAAGGTTTCCACTTGCTTGCAATGACTCAAGATAATGTGAGTAAGTCGAATATAATGCCTTAACATATGCTATGAGAGATATGTCAATTTTTACACCAGTGCTGTCAATATCATGCATTATAGATCTTACTTCTGAAGCTAAAGCAAGGGGATCATCATTCTTCATTTCAAGACTGAACAACTTAATCATCAATTGAACAATTTCTAGTTCCGAATGTGAGTCATAGAGTTCTTTTAGCTTTCTCAAGGCTTCATAGGCATTTGAAAGTGATGAAATATGGTGACTCACCTCTTCATTTACGGATGCTGCAATCAAGGCATAGGCCTTGCAGTTCTTGTTTTCCCAAATGGCGAGCTCCTTGTCTGAAGTGGGCTTTGCTGGTGGATTTCCTTCTTGTCCTTCATAGATTCCTTTCCACAACTCATTAAAAATGAGAGTGTGCTTGATTTTCCGAGACCATTCAAGATAGTTCTCTTTGCCGGAGAGAACCACCCCTACAATTGATATGAGAGAATGCATTCTTCTGAAGGGAAAAAATAATTACTTTGCTGGAAAAAATTCTTTTGAGGAGGAAAATTTTTGCTAGAAAATCTTCAATTTTGGAAATATACTCAATTGAAGGGGACAAAAACACTTTGCTAAAAATACTGAATTCTGCACCAAAATATATATATATATATATATATTTTTGTGTTTGAAGAGAGAAAATTTATATGGATAAGCGTATTGAAAATGTGGAGGGGGGGGGGGGGGGGGGGGCGGTATTATGAAGTGGTTTTGTAAATAAAATGGGACAGACTTGATGAATGGTATGAGGGGCGGTAAAATTATATATGAATGAATGGTATTAAAAAATGGGAGGGGGCGGTATATGGTTGGAGGGAGCGGTATTAAATATGACAGAGGAGAGCGATGTATAGCAGAGGAGGGGCGTTATTGAATAATGGACAGAGGGCAGTATTGAATAATAAGGCGGTATTATATGGAATGGTATGACAAGGGGGTGCGCAGACAACGTGTAGAATGGAACATATTATATGACAGAGCGAATGGGACGTAAACGGTATTACATACGGTGGGAGGACTATATTATATGATAGAGCTGTACTACAAAGGGAGGGGTGCAGTGATAAGGGAAGATTGCAGCCAAAGGCCGAGGGAGCGTGTGTATAGGCCGAGCGTTGCTGTGGTGGTATGGGTGGGATAGGAGTGGCGTAGGCAGAGTGTGCAGTTAATGGGGCCAAATTGAAATGTCTGTTGGGGAATGTGCAGCTCGTGGAGTCGAGAGGAGAGCGTAATGCTGTAGAGAAGGGTCTGCTATTGGATAGGCGTAGAGGGGCGAATGGGATGAGGGATTCCAGCGAGAGTTGCAGGGAGGGCGGGTAGAGCAGTGTATTGAAGCCCGCGTGGGGAGAGGGGAGACGGGTAGTGTAGGAGATAGGGAGTCGGGGTAGGGAGTTGGGGGAGATGTGAGGGGGCGGGGAGAGATAACAGTGAGGGGAGGCAGAGTTTAGGGAGAGCAGGTAATGGGAAGCGGCAGGGATGGTAGAGTGATAGGTATGGTAGAGCGATAGGTATGGTAGAGTAATAGGTATGGGGATCGACAGAGCGTAGATGAAAGATGTGTTGGAGAATGGGGGAGGCCGAAAGGACGTTAAGAAAATCTAGAATCAGATATTGGCAGGACTGCAGAATTACAGATATTTCAAGAGCTGTAGAATTGCAGATATTTGCAAGACTGCAGAAATGCAGGAACTGCAAATTGTAGAATCTTCAGAATCTGCAAAAATCAGAGCTGTGCAGAAATTGCAGAGATAAATTAAAAAAATGCAGAATTACAGTATATAGCATCAATCTAATGGAGCAGAAAAACTAGACATAAAAACTGACTGATCAAAAGACTGTTGGCAGGAATGACGGAGTTACACCACAGGAAAAAATGCCAATAGTGGGACTGGCTCTGATACCATGTCAAACCAGGAGGTAACTCCGCAAATCAGAATGTATATTAGATGAAGAATGTACATGTATTTATACATGGAGGTGAGGCTATTGGGATTCATCTCCCAATGACTCTTGGCCTTCCTTATTTCCTAATATTCTTTAATATACAATATTGAATATTCTCACCCAACCCTTAGGATTAGGTGTCAACAATATTTTCTTTCATCTCCTCATTTCCATAATTTCAATAAGCAAGGGATTTGTTTTATTTAATTAATTGATTGTTCAAAGAAGGAGTTGTTCTAATTCAAATCAGTAGAGGGACCTGTGAATCATCAAAAGATTATCAAATTTCTATAAATAAATGGCAGAGGGACCTATTCAAGAAAGATCACATCAGTTCAAAAGCTGCATCAACATGTTGGCAAAATCAAATAAGGCTGCATCAATATGTATAAAAAACAAAGCAAGTCAAAGGCTGCATCAACATGTCTGCAAGATTAAACAAGTCAGATCAGAGGGACCTGTTGCATGCTCATTTCCAAAAAAAGGACCTGTTTAAAAGAATAAGACTACATCATACCTGCACAAAGTCAACCAGTCAAAGGGAGATTACAAAAGAATAACTAGTAAAGGACTGTAAGAATTCTTGTTTTAATACTTAAATTTATATGTTAATTTCAGTTTTAAATAATTAATTTATGGTTAATTATTGAGATCAGTTTCATAAATTCACTTATAACCTATACTCCTAACCATTATACCTATACCAATATCTTGGTTCCATTGCCACTCAACCTATAACCTATACCCCTAACCATCTCAACCTATACCACTACTCTTAAAAAATCATAGCCTATATTCTATAACCTACATTCTATAGCCTATTAACCCCTCTTACGAACTTAATTTTAAACCCATTCCGCATGAACTAAAGATTTCTAAACCCTCAAACCTACAACCTATCTCTATACTCCCTTAACCCTTTTAAAACCTTAATTTTTAAAACCTCAAATCTATAAGTCCATTCTGCACGAAATGATAGCCAGTACAAAACCATGGCTCCGCGGCCTTATCAGACATTAAAGTTAAACAATTGTTTAAGGACTACGCTATTGTAACGGTCCTCCACAGCCATATCATTCCATTTCGTCCTCCGTATCCAGTAACCATTTCATTTCACCCTTTCCTCTGCACCCATAACCATATCAACATCATCCCATGATAACAGGCGCAGACTTTGAGGTTTTTCCATGCACAGAGTTTGGTATAATTTAAATTGAGTTTTCAAGTTCATTGAAAAGGTTCTGTAGTTTAAAATTAGAGAAGTTGCCGAGAATATAGTTTGAAGACAAAGCTGTCGGGATACCTTGCTCGGATAGAGGAGAAAATATAGTAATCAACGCATATCCAAACACGTGGAGGTCAGCTCAGAAAACTCCAGGAGGAACGCAACAGACCAGGTAACTGTTAAATACCTTGGGTATTGTTTTTTTTAACAGAGCATAAGAAGACAGGGTATTAGAATAGAGGAATTTGACAGCGAATAGGGTAGAACCAGAGAGGTTTGATAGTTCGAAAATAGATGCAGAATGTGTTAAAATTTTGAGAGATAAACAATGGCTGACATTTTTAGAGAAATTTAATGGACATAATGAAGAAATTACTAGGAAATTTGCTTCTTCCTTTAATGGAGAAAGAGCCACAGTAGGAAATCTTTCATTCAGAGTTTCAGAGGATACTATTGCTCAAACCATAGGAATCAGTCTAGAGGGTGACAAATATTTTAAAACTAAGCAATTCAAGGAGAAATCATGGACACAGTTTGTATCTAGATCCAAAGTGTCCTCGGTTAATTGGAAAATTGGACTTTCCAGAAGTTGGCTTGTTCATCCTTGGGATGAAATGCTTTATGTACTTCAAAAATTTATTACATGTGAAGGCAGATATAGCATAGTATATATTTATCACATCAAAATGCTGTTGCATCTGAAGGGAGAATGTACTATAAGCCTCCCATATTTTCTTCTACAAAGTTTGACTAAAATGTCTAAAACAATATAGAATAAAAGAATTAATATGGATAGAAAGCTATATCATTTCGAATTGGTGAAAATTTTGATTGAATTTAAACTACAGAAGACAGGGATATCATGGAAGAGTTTTGTGATCTCTAATGAAATTAAAATTGATGAAGAAGAACAGAAAGAGCAAGAGGTTACAAAATTGATGGTTGATATAATTGAGATAGATGATGAAACTCCAGAGTATAGACCAAAAACCCTTGCTCTACCTAGTAGCAGTATAAGAACAAGAAAAATGAGAAGGGAGGAAGCTAAGAAAGCTGAAAAGGATAAAATTTTCACCACTTATACAAGGAAATATAGAAGGATTAAAGGCAAGACAATACATGATAGTGATAACCTACAGAAAGCACAGGATGCCAATACACAAGAACTAGAAATCAAAAGCAGTGAGGAAGAACCAAAGGAGCAAAAACTCTCAAACAAAAAGCAGAAGCAATTAGAAAGTCAAATTCAAGATTTGCAACAAGAGCTCGTGGAATCAGAAATGTTGGAAAGATTTGTGAAAAGAGAAAATGAGGCACTGAGTATACAAAGTAAGAAAATTCAAGATGAAAATGAAAGATTCAAGAGAAAAGTAAAAAAACTCAAAACCAACAAGATTGAAATCTGTAGATGGGCTAGCAAATGGTATAGGCAGAAGAAAGCTATCAAGGCCAAATACCAAATCTTGAAGACTGAATATCAAACTCAGATGAACATGGATGTTTTACTGCAGGCAGCAGAAGCAACAAGCAAAGAAGTCTGACAGGTTAGCTTGAGGACATGCAAAGTCTTGTGTTTGGGGAGATGTTGGTACCATTTCAGGCTCATCCTTTCACCTAAAAACTTCATTTTATCATCATATTTTCTCATTTAACCTTCATAAATCCCTCATATTGCTTTGAAACTGATTAATATAATGCCGTTATTATTATTTTTACATTGGAATTGATTTTAGGAATTTTTGTGTTAAAATTAGGATTTTTCAGAAAATTACAGGTTTTTGTACCTTCCTGTAATGGCTTCACGTTTTGACACGTTACATGACAGGTTGGAAAAATCGAGGACTGAGGTTCTATTCTTGAATGTACAAGGATGGTGAAATATCTATCCACTTCCAGATTCAAATTCCACAGGTGGCTGGTCAACGTTGGTCAACTTCAGCTATTTCAGCAGAAAATCCTAAGCAATTAATGAACAGATTTGATATTTTTCTTGTAAAAAGGGATCTGAAATAATTCGACTCCTTTGGGAAGTTAGTTAGGATTTTGAGGAACAAAAATAGCCTCTTTTTGTTATGTAATTCGATGATAAATAGTTAGAAGAAAAACATTGAAGGCTAGACATGAGACATTACGTGAAAAGCTTCAAGACTCTATTTATGTAATTGGCTTTCAGACTTTAATACAGAGATTCAGTTATTCATGTTGTTATAGTCCGTAATATTCTTCATCTGAGTTATCTTAAGGTGTGCTTGCAACGTGTGGAGGGCCCCCACTACAGAGCTGGTACACTTTCTTGTGTTTTTCATGTACAATTGCATAATTAAATCTGCTAGACATCTCCATTTGATTCCTGTGCTGCAAGTTTATGAATCATAATTGTTAATAGAAGCCAGTGTCTTTTGTGAAAGGTCTTTGTAAGAATATTCAATTGACATCAGTCTTTGAATTGAAAGTTGTGTTTACTATTTCATTTATCATTTTTTCTTAATGATCATGGTTGTAATTGAAGAGCTCAACTTGTAGTCTAATGACTGAACCTTGTAAAAGGACTTAGCTATTGGTTGATTTCAAGATTATTACCTTGCTTTCTGTTTTGAATGAGTGTGATTGATAAGTGTGTTGATTTAATATTTGGAGGAGATAATTGATTTTAGTGTGTTGATTTAAGAACTTGGAAGAGGTTCTATGAATTGAGTCCTTGTAAAAGAACTAGAGAATCTCAGAAAAACCATAAGAACTCTGTTTTTAGGAGATTATATTTGTTTTGTTTAAGAAGGTGTTCAAGTGTGGAAGGAGACAAAGAAAAACCTCTTGTAAAAGAGTATTGAATCCTATTACACTAAACCCTCATTTAGGAGACCAAATCATTCTAGATCTATATATTTTAGATAAGTAACTTTAAGTGTACCTACCCGGATTGATAAGAAATTGAAGCCTAATCTACATTAGCAGACTGGACCAAACACATGTACAACAAATAAATAATGGAGAGATTACCTGAAATCTGCCACGGCCTCGAGAAAACCTTCCTCTGGATCCGTCCAGCCCTAGCCTTGCAAAAATCTTCTAAGAATAGTGCACAATGGATGTCACATAGGATGAAGGTGAACATCTCAAGGAAACAAGGGTTTCCAAAAAATCTAGGAAGTGCAGGAGGCACAGGGGAAATATCGGACTTGGTCAGGGCTAAAATAGGGTATAATATCTATAATTCTCTCTCTTCCTCTCGTAGGCCATTCCCTTGAGGGGTATTTATACCTCGTCGAATTAGTTTTTTCAGTTATGGAATAGTTAGGCCATAGGATGGGGTGGTTAAGTTACAGGAAAAACCATAAACCCCGCCTCAAAAATAGGGAAATTTTATATTTTTAATATTTTAAATAGCATATGCGGGTTCGCTATGTATGGACCCGCGTGTATATGCGGAAAATTCCAGGTAGAGTCGCGTATGGGTTTTAAAATAATGTTTTTTGAGAAATGTGACCAAGTCTGAATGGAAGAGCTGCCCAAGGCCAATGCATAAGTCATCAAGTATATAATGTTGATAAATGATGCTATAAAAGATACATCATATACAATTATCCCATTCCATAATTCCTTCAATTCATCTACCAGTGGTTGTAAGTAGACATCCATATTCTTCACTTGTCTTCTACTAGGGACTATGAGAGCCAACATAAGATTTTCATTCTTCACGGACAACCATGGGGGGGTATTGTTATTGATCGCTACTACAGGCCAAACAAAATAGTTGGTGTTCTGGAGGGAATATGGGTTGATGCCATCCATGGCTATATTGAGTCGTAGACTTCGTACTTCATCCTTGAATTTTTTGGGCCCTGTATCCTCTATATGCTTCATGGCTATTGAATTTGTTGGGATTCGCATATCTCCCAACTCACTTCTGTGTGAGGCATGCCATCCCTGCAACATAGCTAATTCTTTGCAATGAAAGAGCCTTTGAATCCTTGGGATTATAGGCATGTGACTCAATATCTTAAAGGAGGACCATGTGATTTACCCTTCTTTTTTTATTTATCATACATTTCATGTCCACATTTCAGACATATCTCTTTGTCTACATATTCTCCTCTATATAGAATGTAATAATTTGGACATGCATGATATGATATGTACTCAACACCCAACATTTTCAACAATTTTTTTTCCTCTTCGCAGCTACCGGGCAAGACATTATCACTTGAAAGAACCTTATCTTTGAATAACCTGTAGTTGGTGATCATGGACAATATTAAATGTACATTAATGCTGATATAATTATTAACATTCATAAAATTTACCATTTGTAATGTTCATTGTGTGATTATATTTCTCAAAATATAATGGAGGACTTGATGGTAAATTACCTCAAAATTTCTGAGAAACATGCATTCGACAAGCCAAACTTTGCTTTAAAGTTGTACAGTAACATCGTTGTCCCCAACTGGGTAGACTTTTACTAACCACCAGGTCCAAAGAGAGGGGTGGTGGAAGAAAATTTAAGGCTTTCGAAAAAGGTATCAAAAATATGAGCATCATCCCCTAGCTGATCATCGTTCTGGAATGCATCTAACAAAATTGTCTCCATGGCAGTCCTATCCCTTAAGTAATCAACCATACTAACTGTTGGGCCAGAATTGTGAATTACGGATAAATTACGCTTCCCTAGACAGGTGTTAGTGTAGAAAAATAGGTGAAAGACTATACGACTATTTTTCCTAACTCAGAATAGATACATAGAAAGGATTGAAGGCTTACTTGATCAGTCACTTCCAAGTGGCTCCTTCTGTTGCTTTTGTTGCAACTTCAAATTCAAGCGGTTTGTGCGAAATTCTTCCTGCAAGAAATAACACTAAAATAGTAGAAGATGCAATAATATAGATATCTATTCAAGTTAGCTAGCTAAATCAGTAAAGCATAAACCATATACATCAACCAAGATCTTGCAATATGGAAAATAAAAGTCAATACAGATGCAGATAGGGAAAAATAAACAATACTCTTTATTGATGATAGAAGGAGAGGTTACAACCAAATGACTGATTTGAAGTGACCCTTCCAGCGACATCCCCAAGCCTCATCACAGTATAAATCTCTTGAGCAACAACTATACAAATCTATCTCTCAATTGAAAATTCTCTAGCATTTCTCTACTCAAATTCTTCCTTCTCAAGCACTTAGATCTGTGCTCAATTTATAGATGAACTATAGGTTGTTTTTCAATCAATGACTTTCCAATAATAGGAAATACATGTTTCCAGTCATGTAGATGTCAAATGGACACTTGGATCTGAAGCTTGACACATGTGAACTCTTCTAGAAGGCACTGGCCAAGTGGAGATTCTGGAACAATGATAATTTCGCTCCCAATGTGACCAACGAACCTGTGAATGTCGGGAAGTTCTTTGCAGAGCAGCCTTGCATGGGGCTACTTGCATATGCAACACACTTAGGCCCCTTAGAGCCTGCGTTGGTGAGCTCTCATGTGCTATATAATAAGCTTCAAACCTTGGAAACCTTTGCTTGATGAAAGTCTTGCTTTATTTGTTCTTGTTTCTTGTCTTAGGTCATGTAGCAATTGAAATGATAGGGAATGATAGACCCTTGATCATTGATCTTGGAGATGAAGCCCAGTTAACCAGGTCATTGGGAATGATACCCAAATTGACCTATAACAATTTCCCCCTAAAGCATGAAATCCAAATAATAAAAAAATTTGATTGAGATGCTTTACACTGTGATGAGCCTGGAGATGAAGCGGAACGGTCACCTGCATCAATCTTACAATACATTACATTATGATATATCCTCTTTGATTATAATTGCTGAGGGTAGGCATTCCCATGTTCAGCACATAAAACAATCTAATAACATGTACATAATTCAGAAATTCATCTTCATTGGAATGTTGCCCAGATGTAAACATGCCTACAGATATAGGCCCATGTTTGGATGACAATCTGTATGTAAGGTCACCGTACAGATGATGTGTACAAAAATCTTGAAATCACAGCCTGGATGTATGAAACTAGATCCGGGGTCTTCTTATCTTGTCACTTGATCATTCGGGTACAAGTCTGGCCATGCGAATATATGATTTGTAGTCAAACATGGAAAGACATCGTTTGATTACCAGCCAATGATGTGAGTTGTTAACAAACGTAAGAGAACCACCATTAATGAAAATGGTCCTCAAGGTACTGCAGTACATTTCGTAAGTCATGAATAGATGATTTGATGTCGAACACCAAACAAAATCTTGTGGTCAAAGGTCCGGAAGCGAGGATCTTGTTGATGCTGTAACAAGCCTCATGGTACTGGAATCTGATGTTTCTAAGCAAACTTCTTGGATATTGATTTTTTGTTGACAGGAAGTCACATTATTGCAAAACAAGAGTTACTGATTTCGGAGACAAGGGTATGACTTGATATAGCAATTTTCAGGGATGACGGTCATGAGAATGACGATTTACGAGTATTGTAGAAGGATGAGTTTTAAATCACTGGTTGACTTCTCTTGAACATATCGGCGACATTGTGATGAGTTGGCAGCATTGACCCAAAATCAAAGTGAAGGTATGATGAACCATAGGTGTGAATGAACTGTCAAGATGATTACCCAACCCAAACAGTCACGGACATGGTAGTGAAAGAAGTGTCATGTTCAAGAGTGACTTGCTACCAAAAATAATTCTTACTCACTTTTCCCAAATTTTCCCCAGTCATTTGTCGACCAGTACCTCTTTATTTTTTAACAAGCTTGAGGAGGATAACATTTACTTGATCTATAATTCA
Source organism: Pinus albicaulis (assembly GCA_034641835.2). Lineage (NCBI taxonomy): Eukaryota > Viridiplantae > Streptophyta > Pinopsida > Pinales > Pinaceae > Pinus > Pinus albicaulis. The sequence continues at coordinate 1,455,865,484 of CM076575.1, read as the reverse complement.
ACCCTTCGGGCGAATAAAGTATCTCTATTTAATAATTTAACGAGTCTAGCGATGAATGAAACTCGATTCTTGCCATGATCGACAAGCCCATCGCTATTTATGTTTTAACAAGCTTAACGATAGTGATAGCCCGGTCCTTTTTCATATTTAGAGAGTTTGAAAAAGAGGTCTAAAGAAAACTCCATAAGTATTTTTTCATAAATTTGTCTCTCAGACTCGAAAAAGTGTAAAATAATATTTGAGAGAACCTCTTTGGTCATGTTTAACCAAGGTATTCCTTTTTCGTAAATAATCTATCTCAGTATGGAAAAGGGTTAAACTTATATTGAGTAGATATCAATTCATTTACTTTAACGAGCTCGAAAAGACAAGTGCTCGGCAATCTTTTCACATTATCGGAGTCTGAAAAGAGCTGAAAGGAGACTCCAAGGGTTCCTTTTTCACTGTTATAGAAGCTCAAAAAAGAGATAAAAGTGCACTTCAAATCCTTTTTCGTTTTTATCAAAGCTCAAAAAATAAGGAGGAAAAATATGCTTTGTGGTCAAATCATTCTTGAAATAAATCTACACGACTAATCTGTTCATCAGTTGTAAGACGTGTTCAGAACAACATCAAATGGATTAAAAATACCTATTTCATGATAAAAACATAATAAAACCGTAGTCATAGAAATAAATATTCATTGCAAACAATTAAATGACTAAATAAACAGAGTTTTACTATTCATTTTTACCATTCCGTAGTTACCATTTGCATTTTGGAGCTTTGAATCTGATTTTACCCCCGAACTTCAGCAGTTGATTGGGTGCAATAGGTAAGAATGTTTTGAATGCCCCCTGCAAGAGCACATGTCGAATGCCCCCTGCAAAATTAGGTGCCCCCCAAGCTTCATTTCATTCACCTAAGTAGATTACTGGTTAGTAATAGCTGGATGGAATGAAGGTTCATTTACGAGATCAGATGGAAGATTCGTCATAATTAGGAGAGGATTTGTTTCATTTTTTAATGAGCTTGACACAGGAAAAGAACTATGCTCATGATCTGTTTCATTTTTTAACGAGGTTGACACAGTAAAAGAACTTTCCTCAAAAATATGTTTCATTTTTTAATGAGGTTGACACAGAAAAAGAACCATCCTCATAGGCACTTGTTTTATTTTTTAACGAGGTTGACACAAGAAAAAAGAACTATCCTCATAACCTGTTTCATTTTTTAATGAGGTTGACACAGGAAAAGAACCATCCTCATTGTGTAGTTGGACTAGTGAGTGTGTGTTGGAAAAGACGTAGTCTAACAGAGATCATTTAAGGATTTTGATGAGCACCACAAATGATAAGTTATAACATGTGTTGATGGGTCTTCTCCAGGGTTTTCATTGAATTTTGGAATTTCCGAGGGTAATTTCTCTGGTATCACCGGCCACCAAGGAGAATAAATAATGGGATCAGCTTGATATTGCACTGAAGATGTGAATAAAGGATCAAGCTGTTCAGTTTTCATCAAGGAGGAACCAGATAGGATTCTAGATGATGATGTGGGTGAAGTCAATGGACAAAACATCAAAGATGAAGCAACAACAGATGCTACCGCAGCTGAAATAGATGGTTTAGTCTGGGATGTTATCTCAGCCATAGTCAAATGACCCAATGTATACCCTATAGAATCCATGGGAACTCAAAGTGAAACAGGATAAAAAAAAGGTAGAGGAAGGTGATTGAGGAAAATACTCGTACAGGTAAATCTCCTACCGAAAATGAGTTGGAGTTAAAGTTGTCTCATCTTTTGATACTTCTTCAATCGAAATAAAAATAGGTGGAAGAACTTCATCGTTAGGCCCAAAGTATATTTCAGGTGGTTGACTGTGCGATATGGGAGACTCAATGGCTACAATAGATTGTGGAGTGACCAATACAGAAACAAATTCCGGTTGTTTGACTTCGAGATCAATATTTTCTCCACTTAGGGAATATAGCAACTGAAATATAAGGGGATGATAGACCCTATTTCATTGGTCCTGGGGATGATGTCCAATTTGACCAATAACAACTGCCCCCTAAAGCACTATCGTATTTGGATCAACTTCCGGTTGAACAACGTCGGGTTCAGGAGGTATGCTCTCACTGATTGGATGGATCGTGACCACGAGAAATTGTGAAGACTCCATTTCAACAACAGTAGACGAACCGAGATGTCTAGAAACAACTTGATCTAACTCTAGTTTACAGAAAAATGATGTTTCACAAGAGGTAAAAATTGTACTTGATTCGGCAAATCGAGATCGCCTACACCTACCAGAAGTAACTTCTGGTGGTAAAGGTGGTTTTAAAGCTAATCTACTCGAACGACGGGGGAAAGGATTTTGTTCTTCCACGATCACTGATTAATTTTAACCAAAAATAAATAAACAAAATAAAAGGGTAATACTAGGCAAAAGGATTTACCAAGAAAGTGTTAACTGCAGAATACCTCCTGGCGAACCAAGAAGTACGGGCAGGCAATCTCCCCGAATGCTGTGTTCGGTGTATCACAATTTACAAGGTGGTCGACTCGGTTCACTATGGATGGATATCACCTAAAACTTGTACTCCCAAATATACCTGAAGGTACGTGGAGGCCCAAGTCCATATTAGTGTTGTCTGATGCAAAACCACACAGTGAGAGCACCCCTTTATACTTATCGTATTGTAACACTGCCCGATATACCCGAAAGTACGTGGACGAGCTAAGATATACTTACGTACGTGGAGTGAGGTATCACACTCGGAATGTATCGTAGACAAGTTAACGACAACTGCTATTTTTTACGACATCGGAACACGTCTCTAGCCTAGACCTTCTAAATGTTATCGTTATGGTTCCAATGCTTTGTTAGGTAAATTGAGATTAATTTTATGTTGATATTGCTTACAATTTTCCTTTCAAAGGTTCACCACGATGATGTATTGGAAAATTCCTAAAATGAAACTAAAAATGATAAGCAATCTTTCACTTTCAGTTTCTTCAATGAAAAACCTAGCTACTAAGGGAATAGAGCAAATAAATTGTGAGAAAACAAATCAATGATCACAAACTAAATGTAGATTTCCTAATATTCCTTTTTGCAAAACACACAAAAATCCTACATGCAAATGCAAGTTTTTCATTTCAGTTTCCTTAATGTTATGAATGCAAAAAAGAAACTAGGTGCACTAAATCAACAATTCAAATGCCTTTTACTTTAGAGAAATGAAGAATACAAACAACAATTTCTCTTTTGAAGGAAAAATGAGGATTTCAGCAACAATTTCTCCTATCAAGGAAATGAAGATTTTACGACAATTTCCTATTTCGAAAGCAAATTATTCTTAATGCGACCATAAAAAATACTTTGAAATCAACTTGTCAATGATAAAGAAAAACTTTTTTAAACAAACATTGAACAAATTTCCAGTCAAAGGAGGAAGAAGTATATAGAGCCATTGGTCAATATGAGAAGCAAACTTTTCAAAACACAGTAGAAAACAAACTGAAGCAAATTGCAAAGAAAATTCAATGGAATTTGGGTTTTTTTAGGAGTCAACGCAGTCTCCAAAGGGAGACAGTGCTCTGCAACGTAGGCTAGGAAGGGAGACAGTGCTCTGCAGAGCACCATGTCCAGTATAAGGGTGCGTTGGGCACAATATACAAAGAAAAATACTATTTTTTAACTCATTGTCTTTGCTAATTTGGCTCTGAAATTTTTTAATATTGATGAGTAACAACTACATGGTGGATAAAAGAATAAAATTAGAGGCTTAAACACCTAGAACTAAGAGAAATTGTCCCTAGCGGAGTCACCAGTTTGTTTGGCCATAATTGTGAATTACGGATAAATCACGCTTCCCTAGACAGGTGTTAGTCTAGAACAACAGGTGAAAGACTATACGACTATTTTTCCTAACTCAGAATAGATACACAGAAAGGATTGAAGGCTTACTTGATCAGTCGCTTCCAAATGGCTCCTTCTGTTGCTTCTGTTGCAGCTTCAAATTCAAGCATTTTGTTGGAAATTATTCCTGCAAGAAAGAACACTGAAATAGCAGAAGATGAAATAATATAGATATCTATTCAAGTTAGTTAGCTAAATCAGTAAAGAATAAACCATATACATCAACCAAGATCTTGCAATATGGAAAATCAAAGTCAATATAGATGCATATAGGGAAAAATAAGCAGTACTCTTTATTGATGATAGAAGGAGAGGTTACAACCAAATGAATGATTTGAAGTGACCCTTCGAGCAATGTCCCCAAGCCTCATCACAGTATAAATCTCTCCAGCAATAGCTATACAAATCTAGCTCTCAATTGAAAATTCTCCAGCATTTCTCTACTCAAATTCTTCCTTCTCAAGCACTTAGATTTGTGCTCAATTTAGAGATGAACTGTAGGTTGTTTTGCAATCAATGAATTTAAAATAATAGGAAAGACATGTTTCTAGTCATGTAGATGTCAAATGGACACTTGGATCCGAAGCTTGACACATGTGAACTCTTCTAGAAGGCACTAGCCAAGTGGAGATTCTGGAACAATGAGAGTTTCGCTCCCAATGTGACCAACGCACCTATGAATGTCGGGAAGTGCTTTGTAGAGTAGCCTTGCATGGGGCTACCTGCATATGCAACACACTTAGGCCCCTTAGAGCCTACGTTGGTGAGCTCTTGTATGCTATATAATAAGCTTCAAACCTTGGAAACCTTTGCTTGATGAAAGTCTTGCTTGATTTGTTCTTGTTTCTTGTCTTAGGGCATGTTGCCACTGAAATGATAGGGAATGATAGACCCTTGATCATTGGTCCTAGAGATGATGCCCAATTAACCAGGTCATTGGGAAGGATACCCAAATTGACCTATAACACTAACCTCTATTTTATTGCCTCCATTGCCAGCTTGTGAAGAACTACTATTGCTGTAGTCATTCCTAATTGGTTAATCTGAACGGAGTGGGAATTTAATAGGTGGTTGATTCAACCATTCTTCGTATCATTCCTCTATGATTTTTTCTCTTAATCCAACCTTCTCTCGATTTGACATTGTTGTGGGGTGCAACGGAAGATGGTAGGTAGGTTGCTCATCATCACTATAATCCTAATAATTTCAAAAAATATATTTGAACATGATTAGCACAAAATCTATGATATCAATTAGTAAGCACATTGACAATGCATGATTAGTTGGTTTGACATTGCAATAAATACATTAATATAACAAACAATTATTATTACCATCATTGTCCCAGTATTATGGCTAGAAGATGCAATGTTATAATTGGCAGGGTGAAGCGACTGTCCATTTTCATCTACCAAATGCACCTTGTGGTATGCTGCTCCTGATAAGAGCTTTCGACGTTTTGGACCTGTTTGAATATTTTGTGCATCTAAACTCGATTCTGAATCTACATGAACCTGCAAATTTGTATAAATTAATTTTATTTAGATGATTGACATGGATAAAAAAAAATTTCAATTAGATAATGAAATTATAAATAAAATCTAAAGTAAATATTACGTCTTGAGATGGATAGGGAGAACTCCACGATGGACTTTGAGAAATATTATGGAACGAGCTAGATTTTGAAGAATTGTCCATTCGATATAATTATGATATTTTCTCCCTGCATTTGAGCAAAATCAACAATAATTTTTTGTGTACATACCTAAAAGTAATTTTGGTGCCTTAAAAATTAACTTATTGTTATCGGTGCTAATGTACAGTTAACCACACCGATGTGTTTTAGTTATTGTGCATTGGTGTTGTGTTATTAATTGACGCACCGATGCAGTTAGATAATAAACACAACGAATAGTCGCAAATAAAAAAAGCGCAACTTTATTTTTTTAAAGTGAAAAAAACAGTAAATTGAAAAATAAGCGTCAAATTATTTTCGGAAATCTGATTTCAATTTTTTTTTTTTAAATAGTAAATTTTTTTCATTATTTCATTATTTTTGCAAAACATTTCAGGGAGAGATTTGCACGAGACACATACCTGGAGCAAGAGAGCATGAGAGCATTGTGGAGCAACGAAGTACTTTCGAACAAAACTATTCAGAGAATCAAATTTTCAAACATCTGGTGATTCAAACCCTGTAGTATAGAATTTTAATCCATCTGGTGATTAACTTTTACTGTAATATATATTTTTTTTACAGTTTCTGTTTGATCTAATACATGATAAGAAAAAAATTTAAATTTTACTATTCATTTTTAGAACAAAAACAAAAAAAAAATCTATTCTTACGGTAAACCCTTGATTCTTTTTGTTTATGCCCTTGATTCTTCCTGTTTTTGTTACTTCATAATTAGGGCTTTTCATTTTAGATTTATAGGGTTTGTATATATATATATATATATATATATATATATATATATATATATATATATATATATATATATATATATATATATATATATATATATATATATATATATAGGCCTATGACATCTAACCCGCGGGATGACTTGCAGAGTTAGATCCCAATCCATCTCAGCCCTTGTGTGAATTTAGGAAAAACATATTTTTTTAATCGGTGTGCCTTGTGTAAAATAAAGCACCGGTGCACTATTTTATTGCAACGCATCGCGCACAGACTATTTGATAAAAAAAGATTTAAAATCATTTTTTTTTTAATCCATACGCCCTGTGTAAAATAACGCACATGTGCGTATTTTATTATAGTGCACCACACATGTACTATTTGACAAAAGAAATTTAAAAATACATTTTTTAATCTGTGCGCCCTATGTAAAATAGTGCACCGGTGTGCTATTTCATTGAAGCGCACTGTGCATGTACTATTTGATTAAAAAAAAAAAAATCATTTCTATGTTAATCAGTGCACCGGTTAACATATAACGCACCGGGTCTCCTTGTTGACAGAGAGCACCGTATGATGGTCCAATATTTTCTCAGTGCATTTATAAGAACATGATGCATTGCCTCCTCCACGACATCTTATGCTACAAAAAATAACACTAGAGGATTTTTATTAATTTTCTATGTTAATTGGTGCACTGGTTAACATATAACATACTGGGTCTCCTTGTTGACAAAGAACACCGTACGATATTTCTACAGTTTTGGTAGTGCGCTTATAAGAACATGTTGCATCGACGTCGGTGCGTACTTCTTGAAAGGTGCACCATTTTCTTGTTTTTTTTACTTTTTAACCTGAAATGTTTGTGATTTATTTATAAAATATATTAATGATTGGTATGGTACATGTTTCATATTGATAAAGAAATGGATGACAAGAGATCAAGTAACAAAAACACTGATAACACATCGATAAAAGAAAAAAGGGCAAGTTATTTGTAAATTCTTTAAAAAAATTATCATTTTTGAACTATATGTAAGTTAACTAATATGTATTTTTTACTATGTATCATGCAGATCCACAAAATGACAAAGCTCGATAAGATTATTTTTGATACAAGACTAGAAGAGCGTAAAAGCTTGATGGAAAAATTGCAGAAGGATGAATCTGGTGAATGAAAAAATACTATCGATCCAATATGAGTTTCTTTTTTTATTTTTCATTAATAATATACTTAAAAATATTACATAACATGTTTCAAACAATCTATTAATTCACATATGTTTAATTTTCTACAGGGACCAACAACAAAGAAAGGAATTTTGTTCTAAGAAAAGAAAAAAAATAGAACATGCAAATGAAAATGAATTTCTCCTTAGCTCATCTGAAGTGGTGCTGGAGGTTAATGAAATGAGGGGGAAATTTTACAAAACTTTGAGGGATCTAGTGGAATGAATGTATAGACATTCTTTCCACTTACAATACAAAAATCAATCCAATGATTCCAAGAACCAAATTTTATCTAAACTACAGGATGAGTTTCCAGAGAATTAGTCAATGAGACATGTCAGACTTTTAATAGCAAAAATGTACAAAAAGAAAGAAAGAATGAAAATGTAATATTCCTTTAAATGTTTTTCTAGAATTATATGTATATATTACTAGAGAGCAATCATTTATAAATATCACCCTTGTTATATTTACTTTTCATATATCAATTTAAAAATTAAATAGTTTATTGTCATGTTACATTTTCAGGAAGATTATGAAAATCTCAAAGGATGAACGAGCTGATATCAAAAATATGGGAGTAGGAATATCCAAAAAGGTGTATAAGGAGATGGTCAAATAAATGGACATAATTGCATCGCACGAGGAGCCATCTCAAAAAAAACATGCTTCAAATGTAATATGTAATCATTGAATTTTTCGATTAGGTACAATAAATAAACAATTTAGCATTAAATATTATTTTTCAAGTATTTTCTTGCAGAAAATAAAAGAAAATGGAATCCATTCAGCACATAAAACAGGACGAAAAGGAAGAAAATGTTTGATATAGAAGTTTGTGAGTAATTGTTACTTCCTTATAACAACTTAACTAGATTTCATTTTTGTATATTTTAAGTTGTTTTACAACAATCATCATTGAATGTCTTGAAATAGGTGCTAACATACAAAGAAGAACCATTAGACGAATTGATTGACATTGGGTTAAATATGGGTTGTCAGTATATGTTGGCATATCATAAATTAATTGGGGAATTTTTAAGCATCTATCGATCTTGTTTTACTTAGCTCCGTCTATAATTAATAGAACAAAAAAATATTTTATATTAAATATCTGATTTGTTATGGGGTATAAAACTTACAGGAAACAAAGTATAGAATTGCGCCAACAAATGAATTGTTGAAAGATGGCATGAAATTTGGTTTTGAAAGAATGTGTATAGTTCATGAGTCAATTCTTGCTATGGTACATTTCTTTTCGATTTACATTGATGTACATTATTTAATATTGCAATTTTCATTATTCTCATTAATGTATATACACTCATTACAATTTATTTTTATGTTTGTAGATGGAAGTTGAAGAAGAAGAAAACAATCAACACCGTGAAAAAAACATTTCTCAAAATACCCAAGTCATGGAATAAGCTCGAGCAGTGACAATAGTTCAAGAGAAGAATGATGATCAATATGTTTGGATATCAAAGAAAGGCATTGTATTGTTTGAAATATTTGTCTGTGAAATCAGACATTTTGTTTAATGTATTGGACATAGTGTCCCAATTGAAAGATAGAGGGATACAAATAACTGCCCCATTTTGTATGAAAAAGGGTGTCTTATTCATATATATATAATAAAATATGTTTTCATTTATTCTATTTTGTTCTCCATTGTCGCTGTGAAATGTTACACCACTCATTAAATATATGGATGATGAAATATTATAATGAAGAGATGTAAAATCTGATGATATGATATAACAAATTAATCCAACTATCACATTCAAATGCACTAATAAAAATTTAATTTATATGAATACTATTATAAGATATGTGTTGACTTTTGATGAATAATGAATTTTAAAAATCACAATAATTGCACTGTCATAGGTTGATGTTTGTAGAAAATACAAAATGAGCACTAGTGCATGTTAGTTACTATGCATTGGTGTGTTCGTATGCTAATGCAAACCAGTGTGTTTCTACGACCTATGGGCACTGCACAAATACCAATACCAATTAGAATGTTTGGTGTGTTTGTGTGATACTGCGCACCGGTGCGTTTGTGTGATACTATGCACTGGTGTGTTTGTATGACCTATGGGCATGCACAAATACCAATAACAATTAGAACGCTCGCTGCACTTTATCGATGACTACTACCTGTGCGGTCCGATAGGCATTGCATGCACTGATGCGGTTTTCCTTTAATGCGTCGATGTGTTTTTATAACTTGTCGACCCATTACGTTGTATCACCTATAGGGTGCCTGATGCGGTTTTACACCTTAACAGCCAGATGCATGCACCTTCGACTGCCCCGGTGAGACTGTTTGGATGACAGGCACCGGGACGTTGCTAAACACCCCGGGGCGTCCGAAATTTGTTTTCCGTCCCAGTGCTTGGTAGGTTTACAGTACCGGTGTGTTCACGGTACAACACACCGATGCATTGACAACTGATTAGTGCATCGATGAGAAAAACATCTGTTACAACCTCCGCCTGCCCAGTTTTTTTTTAGTTGTGTTGAAATTCTGTTAGAAGCTCCACCAAAACCTCCGTTACCGAAAACAGATGTTGTAGATTTTTTTTTTTTTTGGACAATTTTGGCCAATTTTACAACACTAAAAACCTTTGTTATAACCTCCACTAGAGGGTATTTTCCTTGTAGTGTTTCCATAAATGTAGTAGCAACTGTACTCGCTTTAAACGGATGAGATAATGCAAAAAAATGTGCATAATTGGTAAGTCTATAAACTACCACCATGATGACACTCTTTCCTTCAGACTTAGATAAACCTCTAATAAAATCCATTGAAACCTACTCCCAACATTGACTTGGAAGGGATAAAGGTTGTAGCAGACCCGGGGTCTTAATTGTCTCAACTTTATTTTTCTGGAAAACCAAACATTCTGCCACAAACTTTTGAATATCAGATTTAAGGCCATCCCAAAAAATTTCTTTCTTCACCTTGTGGTAAGTTTTTAAAAATCCCTAGTGTCCTCCTAAGGGAGAGGTGTGAAATTCCAAGAGAATTTTTTGTTTTAGTTGGCAATTCCTACAAAGATATAAGCAATCTTTGTACCATAAAGAATCATTTTTCCAACTAAATGTGTCAAATGTACTGGGGTCTTGCTGCAACTTTTGGATGAGTTTCCATACTTATTCATCATTCTTCCATTCCTTCCTTGCTTCAGTTATCCAATCTGATTGGATAATATAAATGGCGCAAAGCAATTCTTCCAAATCCTTATCCTTTCTTAAGAGTGCATTTGCAATAATAGTTACCTTCCATTTTTTGTAGATGATTTCAAAGTCATTACCCAACATCTTTGTGACCCATATTTGTTGCTCTTCTTAAGATAGTATCTGTTCCAAAAAGTATTTAAGACTATCATGATCAATTTTTACCTTGAAGTGTCTTCCCATAAGGTAAGGTCGCCATTTCTTTAGTCCATGTAGTATTGCCAACATTTCCTTCTCATAAATATCTTTTTGTAATACTTTCCTATGTTTGGATGACTTTCAAAATCAATGGGTCTTCCTTCTTGCATTAAAACAACACCAATTCCATTTCCCGAGGAATCACATTCCACAATAAAGGTTTTTGTGAAGTCTAGTGTAGCTAAGACCAGTTCTTGGCACATTTCCTCTTTAATATGTTCAAAGGCCTTAGTTGCTTCAAGAGTCCATGAAAATGAATCTTTCTTCAATAATGCTGTTAGATATGCTGCTATTCTCCCATTTTTCTTAACAAACTTATGATAATACCCTGTTAACTCGAGAAATTCTTGCAGCTGCTTTATGGTTGTGGGGACTTTCCATTCCTTAATGGCTTAAATTTTGTTAGGGTCTACCTTAACACCCTCCTCAGATACAATATGACCTATATATTCCACCTATTGTACTCCAAAGAAACATTTGGAGGTTTTTACATATAATTGTTTCTCCTCCAATAGTTTGAGCACCCTGTCAACATGTTGAACATGATCCTTCCATGACCTATTGTAGATTAGTATATATTTAAAAAATACTAAAACAAATTTTCTAAGGAAGGGTTTGAAAATGGAATTCATCAACCCTTGAAATGTAGAAGGTGCATTGGTACAGCCAAAAGGCATGACAAAAAATTCATAATGACCCTCATGAGTTCGAAATGTTTTTTTCATAATGTCTTCAATATTCATTCTAATTTCATGATATCCTGAATGAAGATCCAACTTGGTGAAATAAATTTCTCCATGTAATTCATCCAATAATTCATACTTCACAGGAATGGAAAATTTATCTTTAATAGTGAGGTTATTGAGCTCCTTATAATCTGGACACATGCGCCATGATCCATCCTTCTTGTGCACCAATACTACTGGAGCAAAGAAAGAACTTTTGCAATCATGCGTTCAAATTCTCTCTTTTGGACAGAAATATATCTGTAAGGCTTGGTGTTTGGAGGAAAATTTCCTGGAATCAAATGAATAGCATGATCATGATCACAAATAGGTAGGAGTCCTTTGGAAGTTTCAAACACCTTGGAATGATTGTCCAAGACTTTTTGGAGATATGGAGAAATAGATGATTTTGATGTTTGAACTTCTAGTGAGTATAATTGTGCAATTACGCGTCATTGTTATTTATTAAGAAGATTTGTCATGACATTAGAGATTATTATCTTTCCCGACTTCCCTGTGATACCCCATAATTCAACTTCCTTTCCTTCCAAAAAACATTTCAAGAAAAGTTCTTGAAAATTAAAAGCTACCACCCCCAAAGATTGTATCCATTGTACATCTAGTACAACATCAGAACCAAACATTGGAATGGAAATCATTGGAATATTTAATAAATATTCCCCCATGGTTAGCTTGATATTATGGCACTTTCCAGAGCAATTTATAGTTCCTCCATTTTCCACCATCACTTGACACTCTGGCGTTGGGTATAGGAAGCAATTCGATTCCTTGGCCAACTTACAATGAATAAAATTATGGGTAATACCCAAATCAATAAGCATTATTACATTTTTCTTCTTGATATGTCCTTCTATCTTAAGAGTTTGAAGAGTGGTAATTCCTACCAATGTATTACATGATATGGTCGGATTCATTTTTTATTCCTCTAGGGTTGGTTTCTGGTGTATATCCTCTTCTTTTGAAGTTTCTTGTTCCTTTTCTTCCTACTCTTCACAACATATGTAAAATAATTCCTTCTCAACACGCTTATGACCTTTAGTGTATTTTCTATCACAACTATAGAAAAGCCCTTTCGCTCTTTTTTCTTCCAATTGTTGTGGTGTCAACCTTGTAGGTTGTGGAAGTCTAGGAGTAGAAACACTTCCATCTTTATAGTTGTGAGTGGTAGGCTTCCTTGTCACCATATTTTTTCTTTCAATTTTTCTTGCCAACCCGAATGCCTTCTCCAATGTATCAGGTTCCCAAAGGCGAACCTCATGTTGGATGTTATCCTTTAGAGTCCCTATGAATACATCAATCCTATGTACCTCTGGAATATTATTTACCCTTATATTCAATTTTTGGAAATCCTCAATGTGCTCCATCATTGAACCCTTTTGTTTGAGATTTATCAATTGGCTAAAGAAGGTGTTGCTCTTTGTATCCTCATAATGTGCTATCATTTCCTCTATAAAAATTGACCAAGTGACTAGTGGTGTACGAGAACAAAGCTGTCAATACCATACAAACTGATTTTTCTCTAAATATAAAGTTGCAATGCGTACCTTTTGTGTGTTTTGCATATTATGGAGCTCAAAGTATTGCTCCATTTGTAGTATCCAAGTTATCGAATCCTTTCCATCAAACTTCCTAATATTTAACTTTGGAATATGGTGGGTCTTAAATCCAACATTAGAGTCTATGAAATCATGATTAAATTTTTTTTTTCTCATCATGAGTTTCCTCTACTACCTTTTTGCCATTAGGAAGATTTTCTTGTAGCAACTTTTCCAAGCCTTCCTTCAAACCTTCCATGTCTTTCTTCAAATCTTCCATGTTGCCTTTTATACCATCCATATTAGCTTCCATGCCATCGCTCTTAGCTTCCATGCCTTTCTTCAAACCATCCATCGTAGCTTCCATTCCTTTCTTCAAACCATCCATCTTGGCTTCCATTTCATTTTTTGTTACTCTTTGCGAGAGCGAAATTTGTTGCACTTGGTTTTGTAATTTTGATATATCATGTTGCACTTCTTCCTCTTCATGAGTCATAGTAGAGCCTTTTGAGGGCTTAATGGTTGTTGAATTAATTTTAGGGGGAATTTTATAACTCAATACTAATATATATACTTCAATATTCCCTTGGAATCACTTCAAACTGGTTTTTCAAACAAGACTTATGCAATTAAAAAAAAAACATTCACACATTTTTCTTGCTTTTGAGGAGCTTGATATTGATATTGGCGTATCTCTGTAATTTCAGATCCCTAAGATTTTATCTTCGGTCCTATAGTAGCCCTTTGAATCTTATTTCCAATGCCACAGGTCTGACTTTATTTGGATTCTTCAAGGAAAATTTATGTCCAATCTCCAACAATGACCTAATTATAGAATGGTTTAGTAGAGCGAACTTATAAAATGTGCCACTTGTCACTATTTCCTCCTTTGGCTCTAAAATAGATACACAAGAAACTACAGTCTGTGTGATTTCGGCCACTTTTTGCAGAATTCAATCTAATTCTCAGAGAGAGAGTTATGAATATTTTCCCAAGGTCGCCACTTTGAGATGAAATTTTGGAGCCTGGAAAAATGCTAACTTCCACAGATCATATCTTTGGAAATATTGTGAACCAAGATTTGAAATATTTTAACGAAGTTCCTCTGGATTTCGGTGCAAATGGGTTTTTTTAGCTTCTGAACCTTCGCAGAAAAAAAAGTTATAGCGAAAATTCCACGATGACCTGTTTGAAATAGCGAAACCCTAGAATCCAAAGCTATCATACCAAATGTTATGAAAATAGCTCACAATATAGAAGAAAAGAGAGATCAACGAATTATAAATCATCCACTTCGAGGGGGAAACCTCCTTTAAATTACATAAATGAACAATTATTAGATGATTCAAATAACAAAACCTCCTTTCTATATATAAGAGTCCATGGGGTCACAATATAATCCTAGCCGACCTAACAATAATAATGTAAGGGAACAAAAATAACAATAGTGGGCTATTATGGAGCACAATAATAACAATATGGGGACTACAGGGGTACAAAAATAAATATAAGTGGGCTACACTAACAACAATGAGGGACTACACTAGTAATATAGGGCCCTAACAACATTATTGTACAATACTTGTTTAAAATTGTGTATACTTATGCATGTGTTATTTACTGATTTCTATTCTCCAAAGTGTAAAGTATTTCTTATTGAGATTCTTAGTTTGGTAGCACCAGTGATTCTAAGATTCTAACTGAGACCTAAGATTGTGGAAATTCAACATGATATTAGAGGGTGTCTAAGCTACTTTGGAAGTCAGTGAATCAAAGTGTGCACAACAAAGTAAAGCTTAAGAGGGAGTTGATCACAAAACAAACTGACCCAAAGGTGCTGTAAGTGTACAAATATTTGGATACGAGGGTAATATTGATCATCCTAGATGGTGTGAAGGATCCCCTAATACCTTATTTGTCTGGGAAGAAATTGCACATGATATGTGGATGGCTCTTCAAAAAAAATTATAAAATAAGAACGAGAATCGGGTATTGGTATTGGAGGATAAGTTGAATTCCACCAAGATGATAAAGGGTGAAGGAGTGGCTCTGTATCTGATGAGATTGTCTTAGGTCAGAGATGAGCTTGCTACCATTAGTGTGACTATTTAAGATAATGATATGGTAAGGATTTCATTGAAATGGTTCACCATGGAATGAAAGCGCTTCATCAAAGGTATCGTTTCCAGACTGGAATATGTTGTGGGACATTCAAGAAGAGTTGTGAGACGAGTATCTTCATCCAACAAAGAAGGAAGATGAGGATGTGGCACTTGTAACACAAATGAAGGGTAAGAAGAAGAAGGAATTGAGTAAATTCAAGTGTTTAAATTGTGGAAATGGGTCATTTTTTGTTGATATGTCTGATGAAGAAGAAGGGAGATGATGAGAAGAGGAAAGGGAAGCAGGTCGTTGTTGTTTCCACTTCTGCTAAGATAGATGATCTCAATAGGAGATTGGAGGAGGAGAACTTTGCTATGATCTCTCATTTCTCACAGGTGTTGTCGATGAGGATGGATGGTACGTGTATATTGGTGTGACAAAACATATGACAATATCAAAAGAGGTTTTTGAGACTCTAGCTGAATGGAACTCAAACTTTCATACGGTGTTGGGCGACAAGAGTCAGAAGGAGATTTGAGGATCGAGAGTTGTGCCATTCAAGATGGAGACATGACGAGTGATGTGGGTCCATGATGTACTATTATACCAGGACTGAGATATAGTCTGACTTATGTCTCTATGATCGAGAAGAATGGGTTTAAGGTCTTATTCTAGGATGGGATGGAAAGACTCAAACCTATAATTTCTAGATCTGATGGGATTGTGCTTGGATTTAGAGAGTGTGGTCTCTACAGGTTGATGAGCAAGCCTGTGGATCATGGGAAGAAGAAGTAGATAGAGCAGGTGTAGGATCTAGAGAATTAAGTGCATATGAAGGCTTCAAAGGTACATATACATGTTCCAAAAAATAAGGTCCAGGTTCCATAGACTCAAAGGGATTCAAGTTCTAGCAGGAGCTTGCACATTCAAAGGGAAAAATTTTAGCCCAAGAAAAGTGCATGGTTAGTAGGGAGCAAGGGTATCTTAAAAATGGCAATAAGTAATCATGGAGGGGTTGGAAAGCGATATAGGAGAAGAAGAAGAAGAAGAAATATGCTTCTAGTGAAAGAGACACTTTCGAGAGGGATGTAATTCATGCTACAGGGATTGCTGTAGTGGTGAGCACCAAGAGTTGGGTGAGTGTTACGAGTAGTGATGATGAAGATGAGTTAATTCCTATTCTTGGAGGTAACTCCCTCGATAATAGGGAGGTTTTATTTTTTAGTATATTGGGAGGTACTCCAAGCCCTAGGGTTCGGGGTTTGGAGAGAAAATCCCCACAAGAGTCACTTGTGGGCTTGAAATCCAAGGTAGGGGTTTTTCACCCATCATGATTTGGGAAAAAACCATCAGAAAATTTGGATATGTGATGGATGAGGATGATATATCTCATCAAGACGAATCCAACACAATGAGAATCATTCGATTTCAAGTTGTAGAATTGGAGTTGTGAATTTTTGAAGTTTATGGTTGGGTTTGTGAAAAATGTGTTAGGGTCAAATTGATGTAAATAAGCCTCTTAACATTTTGAAAAGCCCCATTATGGATGTTGGATTAATCCCTTCTTATGATAATAAATGGAAGGTGTTTTGGAGTCATATTAGACATCCGAATTTGTGAAACAAAAGGAAGAAAAGGAGATAAATGAACTTGTTGAAGAGGAGGGATAAATTTTGTTTTGGTTCGAAGCAAAGGAGGGTGACCGCTTTGAGGAAGAAGGTTGTTTCAGGGCCTCCTTTGGAGATCAATTTGTTGTGATAGAAGGTAGAGGCAGAGAAGGTGTGTTTTAGGTATACGTTAGGAGTGTTTGTGGGTGGATAACCCTTGGAAGAGGAAGTCACATACTTAAGAAGGCTGCTATGGGTAGGTCAGAGGCCCTACCAACTTGTTTGAGGGATGTGTAGGGAAGTTTTAGGATTGCTTCATGCCCAGAACAACAATATAGGAGGAGGAGAACCTTCCAAGGGAAGGTCACAACAAATTAGGGACTATTTGTGTATTTTTGTTAGGGTTTTTGCAACATACTTAGTCCATCACTAGGTACAGTCAGGGACAATGGTGTATCATACTTGGAGAAGAGTTAGTCTTGTGTTGGATCATTGCTTTTGGGTCATTTTTGGATTGATTTCATGGGCAAGCTATGAGTGCCATGAGTTTAGGTCAAATTAGGTAGTTGGTTACCTCAACTAAGAGCATAAATTATAGTGAAGTATTAAGTTCCATTGATCTGGTGGAGGGTAGCATGTTGGCTACCCAAAGTATCCCTAGTCAAGCCGTCTTGAAGTGATGAATATAGTTGAAGGTTGGGTGAATTTTGGTGTGTAATTTTCAACACTGATAGATAAAAGTGATTGTTATATTGGCGGATTGGAGCTCAAGGATTGGCCAGTCTAGAGAGCATATTGGATCAGCTCGTGTACACACAACAAAAGTGACTTATAGTAGTGTAGGGTGGAATCCCTCCTGGTGTCTCTATGTGTTGTCCTTTGAAGGACTAAGGGGTAGCTAGAGAGAAGTATGAAAGTGAAGGACCGAAAAGACAATATAGGACATAAAAGTTGCAACGAAGATTGTCAGTGTATATTGTATTCAATAGAATGTTGTATTATTCATATTGGCTTAATATTATGAAGATTGGGTTGCACATTATTGTAATTTTTTTTTTTAAATTGTGTAAACTTGTGCATGTGTGATTTAATGCTTTATAGTTTTCATTGTGCAAAGTAGTTTTTGTTGAGATTCTTGGTTTGGTAGCGTAAGTGATTATAAGATTCAAACCTAGACCCAAGATTGTGAAAATTCAACACGGCTGCTCCACCAAGCACCTTCTCCATTATACGCTTGGTCCTATGGGTGCAATACGATCGGGGCTAGGATTAATTTCAACCCCCTCCATTCTGCGCTCGAAGGTCTTCCACCAGTGTCATGTAGGGATTAATGTGACCAAGGGCTAGGGCTAGTCCCAAAAACCTCTCCCCTAATGCTCTCCCTATTCACTGCCCATGGTCATGTGGAGAACCTCTGTCTAGGGCATGTGGAGTGAATACAAAAAATATTAACCAATGTGGAGGCACCACATCATGACCTCTGATTGGACCATGTGGCAACCTCCCATTAGGCCACCACAACTAGAATTCAACCAATGAGACTATTCCAACCTACACCTGTATGATTCCACCACTTGGAAAGCCATGAATGGTCTCGTACTCCCAATAGAAATTCTGACATAAGCGGTATGTATTTCCCAATCAACAACCCAGTCATCCAACCTACAATTTTTTTAGCTGTTGAGCCAAATGAACAGAACATCATAACTTTATCATACGACATCAGATTGAGGTGATTCAAGTGTCATTGGAATAAAAATGAAGAACAATACGACTTGACACTAGTTTCAAAAGATTCCGGGAACTTTCATTTTTGAGAAAAATTTTGATCTTCGGATCATACCTTCCCACTAGGAACATTTGGACTCCAAATGTTTATCTTCTCCTAGAAAAAAAAAGGAGGAAAAAACTCAAAACTTTTCAAATCTCAATATTTAATGTTTTTTTTTAAATTGGTTCCTTCAAGCTCCAATCAAGGTACTCCACCTATCCTCTACGTGAAGACCTTACCTTCCTGTCAAGAATTGAGCCACAATTCTTAAAACTATGCAGGAACAAAAAAATTGATGGATGGAATCTGAACATCCTCTCCAAACTATCTTTCAAGTTTTAAACAACTTCATCTTGAAGTTCCTTTTTTTGAAGACAAACTTGACTTTCAATCTTGGAAATCAGAAGCAATTCAATGCTTGCCATGCATTGATTCAAATTTTCTTTACTGTACTCAAACTGTGCTTGTACACAAAAGTACTATGGCTGTAATAACTCAATGATAAATTTGGATTTGTCCACAAAAACATTGCCATTTATTGTACAATATTTATCAAATATTTCATTCACAATAAAATTCATCTTGAACACTTGTATCGTTAAGTACATGACATAATTGTATAAAAAATGGAAGACAAACATTGTTCATCCCAAAATTACTCAAACATTTGGACTCATAAACAAGCCAACATAACATGACATGTCAATGAAAAACATACTTGTTGCAAATAGTGATTATTCTTGTTTCACTTTACAAAGTACCCCAAAAAAGGTAATGACAACAACAAGTATTTACATTTTACAAAGAAACAAACTATACAAACAGTCTACCCAATCTTTACCTCTCTTAGGCTTATGGGTTCTCTTTATGCATCTTCTTTTCTTTGAAGGTTTCCTTAGGAACTATGCCAATATCCTCTTTTCCACGTATTCTTTTCCTTACATTGGTTTGCATGACCTCTTTATCCTTCTTGGGATGAAGTTCCTGATGAATTTTCCAACACCTTTCATTCCCATTCCCATGCATGTTACAATGGGTACACAAGTACTTTCGCTTACCCACTGACAGGGAAGTCTTCAAATGTGAGGGAGGTTCTTCATTCTTGATGCCAAGAATTTGGTTCATTCTTTTGAACATCACCTTTCACTGCTCACAATCAACCACACAATGGTCAATTGCATCAAAAAAGTGCAAGGATACATGTCCCACAAATAATCAAAATTACCAACATTTGGAAAATTCCCATGACATTTATACCTATCCTTTGGGCTGCAATTTTGGCAATGTTGATTGGACGATGACATGATCAGAGAAAGAATTGATCTAGTCTACATGCTATCTAATATTTTCCCCATCATTGATTTTTCCATGTATATAAGCCATTTATTGTGTCAATCTTCACTATTTTCAAGTCTTGGATCAAGTCCTAGAAAATAAGCGTCGATAGATCTAGATGATGAATCCCTCACTTATTCTCCTTAAGGTTCTCGATCAAGTTGAATTCATCCACTAAAATCTATCCCTCTCCCCCAATATATCTCTATTCCTGAGCTCCTTGAGATATCCCTTCTTTCTCCAAGGATTCGATGGTTCATAGACTATTGTTATCGAGAGCCACTC
Source organism: Pinus albicaulis (assembly GCA_034641835.2). Lineage (NCBI taxonomy): Eukaryota > Viridiplantae > Streptophyta > Pinopsida > Pinales > Pinaceae > Pinus > Pinus albicaulis. Next base: position 1,455,845,096 of record CM076575.1, on the reverse strand, counting down.
CCCATATCCCAGTTGATTCAGGAAACAACCAGTCAGAGGGTTTGCGCTTGCTATCCAATCCTCAAAATTCACCCCTGTAGGATCCCACACTAAGGTGATTCCTCCCACGCTTCCTCTAGCTTCCAAACTCCTCAACTCACATCCCCTCCATGAACACCACTCCAAGATATCCTCAAGCTTTGCACTTTCCACTTTAGTTTCTTATAAAAGCACCATATCTGGTTTCTCTTTCTCCATTTTGGCCTTAATATACCTAGTTTTACCTTTCCTGTTGAGGTCATGAATGTTTCATGAGACGATCTTCATGATTTACCTAGTTCTTGGTGGAGAAAATACTCTTTGATCTTGTTTATCTGTCCAGAATTGAGCAAATACACTCCTTCCTCTTTGAGTACCTCTTTGGTCATCTTGAAACCTTTTTTATTGCGGTAGATAGTATGTTGTTCCTTATATTTATGAGGTTGAGATAAACATTTATGCCAAATAGATTTTCTTGAGGAACCTCCGTCTAGGCTAGGATTGGAATTCCTCCATACACCATACAAGTGAAGGAAGTGGTGGAGTTAAGCTGCAGGGGTCTCTTGGGTCTTTATTCTGGACCGGGTTCTCAAGAAGTCTAACATATTTTTCTCATCGCTCTTGAGGTTGTCTTGTCACACTTTTACCTCCAAGATGGAAGTCATGTTGAGAAAAAGTTCCTTCAGATCTAAGTAGTCTACAGAATCCGTCATAGGCTTACATTTCAACTGGGATTTTTTTGCAGCCTCTTGTGGTTCTTCCACTTCCAAATTTTTTTCCTTAGTTGGGGATGATTCACTGGGAGCTGCCTTTGTGATATCATCCTCTTGATCTAATATTATAAACGAGTTTATCTCTTTGTTTACCTTTGTTAGTTCTTCCTTCGAACCTAGTGGGGCCTTCCTTACTGCACTCTATTGGTTCCTCCTCTTCTTCTATATAATGTCTGGAAGTTTTTGTTGAAATTATACAAAAATATGTATATCAATGGATTCAATCTGATCAAGCAATGCACTAAAGCTATATACTGAATCCTTCTACAAATCAATTGTGGAAAATAAATACAAAAACCAATCACAACAAGTAAATAAAGAAGAAAATCAAACCACAACATAGATATTTTCCCAGGGAAAGCATACTACTCAAAACCCCTTTATCTTATATTGTATATTTACCATGGAATCATGAAACAATTATAATGCACTCTTCTCACAAGAGTCTCCTGCACTCTCACAACTGTCTCACACTGACCCGGATAAAATCGACCAACACTTAGCCAATTTCCTGCCTCTAATCAGCCTACCTTGCGTGCACAATTCATGTGGAATGCAATCATTATTCTTTAGAAATTTCAGCCTTCCAAAATAGCACAATGCTCATGGGTAACCCAATGGATGTCTTGTTGCATGCAGGTAGCCTACTAATTGATAGTTAACATCCCTTTAACCTTTTTCTCAACTGGTTCTCCACTAGAACTGACATGCATGTAGCTATTAATAGTAAATCATCAGTTGCATGGAAGATCACTGCATGTGAATTAAATATGATTTAATTCACCTTATCTCTCACTAGTGCAACAAACAATTACAACTAGTTAAACTGACTTTAACTCACTTAACTAAGTTAATTTATTTCTCATGCATTAAACTAATGCACTAATTGCAACTCGAACTCCATAACTAATAGAATCACTCTGCATGCCTCACCAACCACCCTCAACTCAAAATTCATGAGCTAACTTAGTTTATCACACTGAGTTAACTATTAAAATTGATTATGAAATAAGATCACATTTTATTGTCCAATTTAATTAAGGTAAAATTAAATTAGACACACATTTCTTGTTGACTTTTCAATGCTCCCTCTCAACAAGGGATTATCTGCCACCCCAATCCTGCCTTTATGGTATTAGAATTTTCTCCTAGCGAGCACCTTCGTCAAAATATATGCATCATGATCTTTAGGGGAATGTACTGAAGTAACATAATGCACCTCTGAACACAATCTCTGAGATGGTGGTACCAGATGTCTATGTGCTTGGACCTATCATGGAATACTATATTAACCGAGAGTTTAATGCAACTCTAGTTATCACAATGTATCACCATCACATCCATCTGAGAAACAAACAAAACAACCAGTATCTTTCTCATCTAGATGGCCTCACATGTAGCCTGACTTGTTGCCATGTACTCTTCCTCGGCTGAACTGAGTGCCACAAATCATTGTTTCATGTTGTACCAAGAAACTGTTGTCAATCCTACGCTGAAGATCCCTCTTGATGTGCTCTTTCTATCTGATGGAATTCCTACTCAATATGCATTGGTGAAGCCTTGAAGCTTCACTCCCTCTATCTATTTGTACCATAAACCATACTCTGTAGTGCCTCTAAGATATCCCAAGACATGCTTCCCCGCCTTCTGAAAGATATTTTTTGTCTTAACCATAGCTTAACTTAGCTGATTAACTCCGTAGCAAATGTCTGGTCTGGTGTTCACTATGTACATCAGTGAACCCACTAGTTGCCTATAGACAGTAGCATCCACTACATCTCCTGAAGTAGAATCCTCCTTCCTCGAGTTTCCTAGAAGAGGAGTCTCCATGGGTTTACAGCTCTCCATGTGAAACTTACCCAGAATATCTCTTGCATACTTGTATTGAGAAAGAAATAGCTCACCATCCCGCTGCCATATTTGCAAACCAAGGAAATAATGAAGGAGTCCCATGTTCTTCATTTTAAACTTTCTTGCAAGATCCTCTTTGCAATAAGTTGTTAGCTTCTCATCATCTGTCAAAATTAGATCATCAACATAAAGTAAAATAATCAAGAACTTACCATCAACCACAATGGTATAGGTTCACATCCGCTTCACTTTTGGTGAAGCCCAACCTGGTGAAATAACTGTCAATTCTAGTGTACCAAGCACTAGGTGCTTGCTTCAGCCCATATAGTGCTCTTTAGAGTCCACACACATGTGAATCACTGTCAAATATCTTGAAACCTTTTGGCTACTCTATGTACACTTCTTCCTCAATAACTCCATTGAGAAACACCGTTTTCACATCCATATGATGTATCTTCCACCCCATTTGCACTGAGAGTGCAAGGATAGATCTAATCGATGAGTATCTCACAACTGGTGTGAAAGTATCCTCATAGTCAATCCCTTCAACTTGTGAGAATCCTTGGGCTACAAATCTAGCCTTTTACTTCTCCACACTCCCATCTGTCACCTGATTCACCTTATAGATCCATCTATATCCAACCATTGATTTTTGGATTGGTCTTGGAAAAAATTCCCCTGCACTGTTCTTAATGATGGAATCATACTACTCAACCATAGCGTCAACCTAAATTGGTTGCTGCACTACTTCCTCAAAGGAGGATGGCTCTTTCACAATACACTTGCTTATAAGGGCCATGTATCTAGTAAAAATGTCTAGAGACTGTCTATGTCTACGTAGTGAAGTAGGTTCTCCTACATGCTTTTTCGCATCAAGTCTCAATCTATCACCTTCCGTGGTGCACCTTCTACCATTTCTGGTGTATGGCTCTGTATGAATGTTTTCTGCCACTCCATGATCCTCCGCATGTGGTTTCTCCACATCTTGAGGTTCATTCTTTGGAACCAAGAGTTCCTCATATGCATGCAAATCCAACTCCCTCTCAAGGGACAATCACATGGCTTTCTCCTCATCAAATTTTATATATCGTCTCACAAAAACCATCATGTTTTTTGGAAAACACACCCAATAGTTGTGGGGAGTATTAGTGTACCTAAAAATATCCCAATCTTAGTTGTTGGTTCGAGCTTCTTCCTGGAATATTTGGTCACATGGAAATAGACAAATGAGCCAAAAATTTTAAAGTATGAAACATCACGTTTCTTACCAGAAAATGCCTCCTCTGGTGTACTCATGCCAAGTATTATATGATGACTATGAATTTGCACAAATACTGATGTGTTTCATGCCTCCACCCATAGATGCAACGGTAAGCCCTGATCATGCAACATCACTCATTCTTTCTGCGACCCCATTCTATTGTGGGTTATGAGGAACAATCAACTTTCTCCGAATTCCTTCTTTGCTACAGAACTTCTTGAATTCATTGGAGATGTAATAACCACCATTGTCACTCCTAAGAGTCTTCACATGATTCCCCATGTCTTTCTCCACGAGTTCCTTGAACTCACAGAATTTTGAGAACATCTGACCTTTCTTCTGCATGAAGTAGATCCATCACTTTTTAGAAAAATTGTCAACAAAAATCACTTAATAATTGTGCTTTGTTGTCGAAGCTGTAGAGAATGGTCCACACATGCCTGAGTGAACTCTCTCAAGGATTTTCGAAGCTTGGTTCTCCTTCTCGTGAAAAGTGGCCTTTGCATACTTCCCCATAGTACATTCCTTGCATGTGTCTATTTGCACAAGAGTACCCTTGGGAAGTCTCGTAGAAATCTGCGGCATGACCTTCAAGGCTCTGTGGTGTAGATGACCCAATCTCCAATGCCATAACTCACCCTGATCCCGACTCACCACTTTGTCTACCTTACCCATCAATTTTGTGCAGTCGTTTGCATCAAGTTTATAGAGATTCTTCACACAAATCCCAATCTTCGTGGCTTGTCCTATGGCTTTGTGTCGAAGGAAAGATTTCCCTTCACTGAAAACCACTTCATAACCTCTATCCTCCAACATTGCGACTAAAAATAAATTCTTTTTCAAGCCTGGTACATGCATTACATCTTTTAATAAGAAGGGTTTACCTGAGTGTCTTTGGAAGGTAACTGTACTAATCCAAGTAGCACTGTACCACCCATCATCACCCATTTCAATATGCTTCTGGAGGTCCTTCTCCTCCAAGCTACTGAAAAGTTCTTTGTCTCCCTTCATATCGAAAGATGCACCACTATCCAAGTACCACACTGATCCCATTGCACTTGACACCATGCATGCAATGAGTGAGAAGTCCAACTCAAATTGTGAGGCCAAAGCCTCACCAGCTGTAGATCCTGAAGTCTTCTTATTCTTCCTCTTTTGTGGACAATTAGTGGCATAATTTCCATGCTCGTGATAGTGAAAACACTTTAATCTGGACATGTCGTGCTTCTTACCTTATTTTCTGGACTCATATTTGGAATATGATTTCTTTCACTTCCCCTTCTTCGCCTTACCAGCCAAGGCACAATTTTCTTCATCATCTGTCTTAGATGAAGATCCATCCCTGGAATTCCGCCTCAATTCTTCTTGCACCAAATCCAACCAAAGTCATTCCTAATCTGGAAGCTTCTCCCTCCCATTGACAAAGTCTTGATAACTATTCCAACTCTTGGGAAGGCCTAGAAGAGCTAGGCTCACCAAGTCATCATCAACGATAGTAATTCATATGCTCCTAAGCTCATCTTGATATTGGAAAAACTTGGTTAAATATTTTGGAATGGTGTCGCCTTTCTCCATGTTGATTTTCCTGAGCTTTTCCTTCAGTGCCAAATTTCTATGATCACTGTTGCTCTGAAATAGATCTGCCAAAGCCTTCGATATTGCATATGGTGTCACTTTTCCATGGATACTTGAGACAATGTGGTCTCGTACTCCCTCCAGTAAGATCATCTTCACCTTTGCAACCTTCTTTTGCCAAGTATCAAGATTTGCAGCATCTGTTGTAGCGGGTTTGGGAATGTCATTATCAATGAATTCTTTCAACCCATTGTCCTCCAGAACTGCCTCCATCCTATCTTTCCACGCAATATAATTAGAACTACCCTCGAGTTCATACTCCAATCTCAAGCCGTTGAAATCCATTTCAATCCTGATATGCCTGTCGCACCAAGAATACTTTTGCAAATTCAAATTCTATTCAATCACAAACTCAATTTATTCTCCACTATAGTGATTTATTGTGATCTGATACCATCTAGAAATTATACAGACATATGTATATAAATGGATTCAATCCGATCAAGCAATGTAATAAATGTAGATAATAAATCCTTCTACAAAATTTCAATTACGGAAAATAAACATGATCACCAATAACAATAAGTAAATAAAGAAGCAAATCAAAGCACAACACATATTTTCTCGGGGAAATCTCACTACTCAAACCCCCTCTATCTTCTATTGTATATTCACCATGGAATCATGAAACAATTACAATGCACTCTTCTCACAAGAGTCTCCTACACTCTCATGTCAACTAGCTCACTCTGACCCGGACAAAATCGACCAACACTTGGCCAGTTTCCTGCCTCTAAATAGCTTGCCTTGCTTGCACAATTCATGTGGAATGAAATCCCTATTCTTTAGGAATTTCAGCCTTCCAAAACTGTGCAATTCTCATTGGCAATCCAATGGATGTCTTGTTGCATGTGGGCAGCCTACTAATGATACAACTGATAGTTGACATCCCTTTATCCTTTGTCTCAACTGGGTCTCCACTAGAACTGACATGCATGCAGCTATTAATAGTAATTCATCAGTTTCATGGAAAATCACTGCATGTTAATTAAATATGATTTAATTCACTTTATCTCTCACTATTTCAACAAATAGTTACAACTAGTTAAACTAACTTTAACTCACTTAACTGAGTTAACTAATTTCTCAAGCATTAAACTAATGCACTAATTGCAACTCGAACTCCATAACTAATAGAATCACTTTGCATGCCTCACCAACCACCCTCAACTCGAAATTCATGAGCTAACTAATTTTATCACACTCAGTTAACTACTACAACTGATTATGAGATAAGATTACATTTTATGGTCCAATTTAATTAAGGTAAAATTAAATTAGACACACATTTCTTGTTGACTTTTCAATAGGCGCCAGAGTTCTCTTTCCCTTGGATATCTTATTTTTCAGCTAATGTAAGGGGGAAATCCCTAATCAGGTGTCCATGCTCATGACATCTATGAAACTTTAACAATACATGCTCATATTCCAAGGGTTGTTTCTAGATTTCATCGTGGTATTCTAGATCAGTTGACCCTGAAAAAGGATTTGATATGTTCATATATACACAAATCCTAGCGTATGAAGCATTCCTCCTTTGTTTTTTTATCTATGAGATATTCACAAAGTCACCTAGAGAATTTCCAATCCCTTCTAGGATATATGGTTCTTGGAAATCACCTGTAAGGGAGAAAAGATGAACCTATATTTGGGATGATAGAAATTTTTCCTTATCCGGGCTGTAGCATTCCTCCAAAAATCGCATAAACAAACCTGCATTGTTCATGAAATAAGGTCCATTCACAAAAACCATTTTCCTATCCTTCATATATGTAAATATAACTATGAAGAAACATTTGGCCCCTGGCCTTAGCTCCACAGACCCTTTGAGTTTCCATTTCAATGGGATCTAGTTAATGATGTCTTGTTCTTTAGGCCAAAATCCCATAAACTTGCAGATTAAAGTGTGATCCTTCATGAAACAGTGAGATTGTTCCAACTGTTTGCTTGGTATCAAAAACTTAGGGTTTTCACTTGCCTTCGGGAGGCAACGTACCTTCATGCGAGCCTGCAATTGAACCCTTAGGACTAAGGTATCTCTGTCACCAGTTGTAATTCCCAAAGGACCTACTCCTCCTCTCCCACCTTGTGCTTGCTTTTCTCCTCTTGTCTTACTGCTTGTTCCATTGAAAACACTCCTGTAGGAGGGGACATCCCCCCTCCCCCCTAGGGGATTCATGTGATTGCTCAAAATTCATAGGTTGGGGGTTTGCACCATTGACAAATCTTTACATTATAAGGTCTGCAAAACCCCCATAGTTGTAGTCCGCACATTCCATTTCGAAAAAAAATATCAATAATAATGTTATTTAAAGACGTATTTTATATAAAATGATTATATTTAATAAATTTGGTTTATTAACTAGAAAATATTATAGATATAATAAGTTATAAAGTAATTTGTCAATATTTTCATTATATTGGAGCTTTTTTTTGTTTGAAAGTCATGGAAAATTTTAGGGGCTAATATTCGCACGTGGGCTAATTTTCCATCATTTTTCCAAAAAAATATTTGCCAATTTCCATTTTTTTATAAAAATGATTCGCCCAAATTTTAACATATAAATTATTTTACGTTAAAATTCGCCAACATTATATAGAGAGTATATATAATATCATTATAAATTTGAATGATTTTACAAATACATCAGTAAAATTTTTATAGTTTTCATATTAGGGACTAGTGAGATTCACCAATTTTTTAAACTTCAAGATAATTTCTCGTCCTTAAAATTTTCCCTGTTGAAAGTTCCCTTGAAAAAGACCTCTATGCATTCATTTTTTTTTTGAAAGCTGAGTAGTATCTTTCATTTTCATTTATTTTTCAAAAAAGGGTAGATTACAATAGATATTCTCTTCCAAGTCCTCAACCTACCGTGATAGGAAACTAGGTATGTTGGCCATCAAAAGGCATTATATTCCATCCAAAACTAGAATGTCTTTAGTCTATCATGCTCAGCTCTATAAGTCGAACTATATAAATCCTTAAAAAATTTTGTCTTGCTACTGCTACAACCTTATATGTTCTTTAATAAAATATACATAAACATAATAGTGAACTGACATGAAAAATAGCAAGTTAGTCCTTCGAGGACTCAATGGGCATCGAGTATTTAGCACTAGACCTAGGCATTTTAGATTGTTGAGGCCTCTTAAGAAGTTGTTCGATTTTTCCCAGGCACACATTCTGATGCTAGAATTAGAACTATAAGAGATGGAAATATTTTTGAATTTCCTGTAAGGCTGGATCTACCTGTATAAAATCAGTGGTGTGCATGATTCCTTTTTACACTAAATTTTTCATCCACAAATATAGATGAAGGGTTTGATGGTATTGTGAAACTCTGCTTCTGGTTTTGCTCAGATCGGGCACGATAATTTTTCAATCCAAATATACTTCTTCTTCTTCTGCTTGGTGAGTGAGGGCTTCCTCCCACTTCATAATTACCTTCCTGACCTGACTCATAATCTCTTTAATGTATGCCTAAGCAACATCCTTAATGTGTTTGGCTTGATTTTTGTAGCCCGACGTCCTCGGCACCCTGGAGGAGGGCTCTCTCTCTTTCTAAGCACACTGCTTCCAGGTTTTCCTCCTGCAGTCTGCCCCTGCTTCCTCTTTTATACTCTTTTCACGCACCATCAGTGTCCTCTTCCTTATAATGGTTTGGTAAGTGATGCAGCAGTGTGCCTGTGTGCCCCCAATTGGGATGTTGAGTTCTTGTATGGACCTTGTCTCTGAGAGAGTAATGAGAACCATACAAAATTGTAGCTTATTATCAAAGAGCCATAAAAAATAATCCATATACTAACATCCCATGTCTCGACCATGTTTATGACCCACCCCCTACCCAAGGTTCAATGTTGGGATTTCCCAGACTGCCCTCTTGGCATTATAGCAGTATTTATCCTATCTTGTCTGCACTCCCCAAAGGGGTGGAAAAATTATGGGGTAACCATATAGTGTGTTATCAATTTAACATGAAAGTCAGGGTGGTGCCCCCAGCTTGTCCAACGAGTGGTCAAACCTGCCATTTCATGGTTTTTGCAACCGCCAACGCTCCTACCCATCCCCATATCCCCCATTTTTTGAAGCATAATGCCATAAAAAAGTGGAAATTGACATTATCAACCGTGAGAAAACCAAACAAAACTACCCAAGACCCCATGTAGACAATGAAGCTGTTACACCCAACAAAATATTCCATTGTGAAGTTGAAAGCATACAATTTCCAGTGATTTCCATACTTGTGAGACAAAACAATGTGAGGGACAGAAGAACCTACCCTTGATTAGCTAGGCGCCATAGCCTGTGGTTCAGTGATCCTTCACTCCTATCGGCACCAGACCTGTTGATATTCACCCCTAAAGATATACTTTCATAATGACAAAGCCAGAGTATAAAATCTTGTCAGAGCCTCCATTCCATTATAACCCATCTTGCCTTATGATGGCTCCTTCAGGATTTGAGTCCCTTCCTTTGCATGCGGCCTTCGTCACCTCCATATCTTGGCCACCTAACGCTAGCCAACCCACCATGCAGGCCATGATGCCCTTCCTTAAATGTTTTAATGATGATCTGCCTAAGGATCATCAACCAGATCATACCCCGATAAGGGGTTATGCATTCATTTTTTTTATAGATTATTAATATAATAATTAATTAATGAGTTTCACTTTTAATTTTTAAATATTATAAACATTGGTTATCAACTATGTCTGCCTTCAATAAAATATATGTAAAATTATTTACAACATTAAATATTATTTTAATAAATAAAATGATTTATTCTGAATTTAAAATCATAAATATAAAAAATTAGCTTAAATTTATTGAAAAAATATTAACTAGATCCATCTTAACCCTGGATCTACCAAGCATCAAGAGGGATCAAATATCTTGAGGTGCAAAACACTTTTTTTGAGTGAGAAACTTGAGGAAACGTTTGCACCTCGAGATATTTTATCCCTATCGATACTAAATAGATCCAAGGTTAAAATGGATCCACGATGGTTATATAATATCTATATTTGTATCTATGTGTCTCTTTCTTAGTCTCTCTCTCTATCTCACCCCAAAAAAATACACACTCTCTTTCCATCTCTATCTATCTCTCTCTCCTTCCCTCTTCCTCTCCCCCTCTCTCTCTCTTCCCTCCCTCTCTCCTCTCTCCCTCACTCTCTCTCTCCATCTCTCCCTTGTCACTCCCTCTCTCTCTTCGCCTTTATCCCTATATGTATTTCTTCTTTCCTGCCTATCTCTCACTTTTTCTCTCTTTAGTCCTATCTCTCTCTGTTTCTCTCCCACCTACCTCTGTCTCTCCCCCCCCCCCCCCCCCATCACTTTCTCACTCTCTCATCCCTCCAAACTCATCACTATCTCCCTCCCTCTCTCCTTATTTCTCTATCCCCTCCATCTATGTGTCTCCCTCTATCTATCTTCCCCTTCTCTCCCCTTCTCTCCCCTCTCCTATTATCTCCCTTTCCTCCTATCCTCTCTCCCTCATGTTAGGGTCCCGTGATTTAGTAGATTGGTAGACCAAATGCATAGGGTAACATCAGACCAGTATTTTGAGTCCAAGGACCTAGCCTTCTTGGACTCAGAGAGGGCTCTCTCTATTATGAGTGAAGGATGTAAACTTGTTCGCTTTAGATGGTTGATTTTAGGCTAGTTGTTAAGTGTAGGGTTTGTTTGTTTGTTTGGTTGAGGTAAGATGATTGAGTAGGATAGGTGGAATGAGAGGTTGTCAAAAATTGGGCTATGGAGTCTATGAAGTCATTGATATCTCAGTAGTGAATCAGGGAACATCATATAGAAAATCTAGTGTAGTCAATGGATCTTTGAAGTTTATGTGTGAGGTGAGATGGACATTAAGTTTGGGGAAACAAGGTAGGGAAAAGGGCAGTTAAGAATCCTTTTTCAAATACCTATGAACAAGAAGGTCTTGAATACTGATAAGAAAAATATACTAATCATGAGATAGTGCACACCATTTACTCAATCAAAATACCTTTAAATAAATAAACATTCAAGATAAACAATCCAGTGGAACAAAGGAAGCAAGAAAACTTATTTAACTTCAATGATTCTACTTTCAAGATTTGAAAACATATAACAGACAAATAGCATCAATAAATGAAGAGGGAACTCCTAAACATCATTCATTAAACTATAAATAACTTTGAGGCAAGCTGATAAGCATGTACAAAGGGAAATATCGAAACAAGACCTCTTTTGCTTAACCTAACAATCAATACATCAAAGAGAGATTTCAAGATAGAGTTTACATAGCATCAAACAAGAAGGGATTACCATGAATCATATTTGTAAACTAGCATATTAATCCAATAATGAAATAGACAAGCTTAGGTGGGCCTAAGGAGCAACTAAGAATTCCTTAAGCTAACCCAGCAGAAGAAAACATAAAGACAATAGGCAAACATGAGGACTGAGGTGCCTTAAACAATATTTCTCATCCTATACTCTTCTGAGCTATTGCAATATAGAAAGATGGACATATTATCAACTAGAAAACATGAAAAAATAAGAGATACATCACAATTAACTAAACTCAGGGATCCTACAAGCAAGCCTTCATTAACATCAATCAAGGCAAATCATCCACAAGCTCCACAACACCAAATTTCTCTTCAACCTCCAAAAACCATGTATATGCTCTCAAACTCATAAAAAGCCCTCATTTACAATGAATCCTCATGCTCTATATAACAAGCAAGGAGGAGAAAAACCCAATAGAGTATTTAGAAGTCCATTGGCTAAACAGAAGTATCTTTATTGTCCTAGAGGCCTTGCAAGGCCCAAGGCACAAAATATCTAAAATAAATATCTTTTCGGCCATTTATAACAAAGAAATTGACTTTAGGCTCTGATAAGCCTCCTAAAAATTTCCAAATGCACATTTTGAATTTTCAACCATAGGAGTGCAACACTATGTTTTGAAATGAAATTTTATGCCAGGAGCGTAGCACAGGAACCGGAAAAATGGGTCTTCTTACAACAACGTTTTGAAGGCCTTCCTGATGTTGGAAAATGCTCCGGGATGTCTAGTTGGAAATCCCTTGAAGTATAAGTTATGGATATACCTTTTTTTCTCCAATATTACCTCTGAACCCTATCCAAAAAGTGAAAAATCCAAGACTAGTAGGAGCGCAGCACATGTCTTGAAAAGTAGGCAGAATGATGAAGCAATGAGTGTTTTTGACCCTTTTGCGGGACAAAAACAACTCCAATTGATCTGAAACTTTTTGAGCATGTTATATGAGTGATTGTGAATCCAAAAATTCAAGCCTTCCCTCCTGAAGATGCCCTGAAAAATAGCGTAGCACTAGGTGTGCTGTGCTCCTAGCCTTAAAATTTGCAAAAAACAAAAATTTGTCAAAATCTCCCCAAATTTGGTGGAAGTATGCCTCATGGGTTTTAGGAGACCTGTAGAGAAAATTGAGCCAAAATACTAAGGTTATATTGGCTCTTTTCCCTTTTTAGTGCTTAGATCTCAATTTGGGCCTTTTTGAGTTTTTCTCAGAAATTGGTTTTTGACATAATGTTTGGCCTGCCTTGTAAATATAAGTCTTTGTTAGCTTTCTTCTAGTTACCTCAAGGTGTATGTTAGCCCTCTCAAGCCATGGTTCCCTATTATGTTCAATTTCTAGTGCAAGGAGTTCCTGGAGAGAAAGTTGTTCTGCTTGGGCTGATTCTTCTTCCCTTTTCTTTTTTAATGCTTTCTTTAGACCCATAGTTCTAGGTCTCCTTCTAGTTTTAACTTCCTCATCACTACTCTCCTCATAAGTGCCCATGAATTCTTCCAATTTCACCTGTGCTCTTTGAGCTTCTTTCGAGTACCTCAGTGTTATTGTTTCATGGATGGCCCATTGGGCACTCATTTTCTTGTTTTGCATTTAATAGAAGTGAATGAAATCCTTTGCTCTTTCTAATTCAGCTTCCAAGTCCTTGATTTGTGCATTCCTGTCTTGGATGAGGGAGTTTGAAATTCTTGTTTCATTCTCATCATCGCTATTTATGCGAATAAGTTCAAACTCTCTTTCTTCTTCATGATCTTCCTCTCCTTCTTCCACTTTTTTCTTACCTTTGTCAATCTTCTGAGTTGAGGAGGATGGCATGGCCCCTTGCCCTTTGGAGGCAGCAAACACATGCCTCTCTCCTCTTTGATAGGTAAGAGGGAAAGGTGTAACAAGTTTCATCTGGATATCTCCATCATTGGTGACATTAAGAGTGCTTTTCTCCTTAGTAATGACCCCTGCATGTGTGTTTTCTTCTTTTTGTTCTTGATTGCCTTCTTGAGAGGCACTTTAATTTTCTCCCATGCTAGTATCACTACCTTGATCTTCACCATTGTCATCTTCCTCCATGTCCTCTGCATTGTCATCTTCTATGTTTGCAACATTATCATTCACATTGTCTTTTTCTTTGTTGTCATGGTTAGAGGTGTCCTCATCACTACTTGGTGTATTTTCATCCTCTTGGCTGCCCTTTGAGTTCATGGGATCACTACTGTCACTTTTGTTAGGCTATCATTCATAAGGTTTTCTTCATTATGACTATCATCAGCCCCTTCACTATTTGGTCCACTTTTTTCATTATTTGACACACTCTCTTCACTTTCAAAATCTTCCTCTGTCTCTGCATCTTCATTGTTTTCTTCATCTTTGCTATGCCTACTCTCTTTGCCTTTAGAATTTGTTTCTTCATTATCAATTTCTTTTTCTTGAGCACTGTCAAGATCTTATTCATTTTATGCCATGTCATCTTCTTCTTCACCATGACTGTCATTTTCTACCATGTCACTTGATTCTTCACCATGTCTGTCATTTTTTTCCATGTCACTTGTTTCTTCACCATGATTGTCATGGTTTGTTTGTTCTTCATCTATTTCTCCCTCAATATTTGGCTTACTGCCTTTGTTGCTGCTCTCTCTCTTATCAAAACTTTCTTTATCTTTTTCTCCACTGTCTGGCTCACTGTATTCACTGTTTTTCCCACTGCAATTTCCTTCAAACTCTGTCTCTTCTTGACTGTTATTTTCATATTTGTCACTACTATTGGGCTCACTATTTTCTTCTTTACCATCACTATTTTGCTCGTCAGAATCTTTCTCTTCCCCTGGACTATCATTGATTTGTTCATCTTCATCTAGCTCACTGCCTTTGTCTTCTTGTTCACTTTTTGGTTCACTGCCTTTGTCACTACTTTCTTCTTTATCAACATTTTCTTCTTTGTCCTCTTCCTCATCATAATCACTTTCCTCACTTTCATTTTCCTCTCCCTCATTATTTGTTTCTTCCTCTTGACTGTCATTTTCTTCTTGACTCCCATGTTCATCTTGGTCACTACTTTCTTCCTCTTGACTGTCATTTTCTTCTTGACTTCCATGTTCATCTTGGTCACTGCTTTCTTCCTCTTTACTGTCATTTTCTTCTTGACTGCCATGTTCATCTTGGTCACTGATTTCTCCTTTTTCTGAGGCTTTAGGAGAAGGTGAAAGAGGGAGGCTTGTTTGGGGATAGGATTCATGTGAAGAGGATGATTCATGGTCAGTGAGGGGTGATGGAGGAGTGGAGGAAGGTTGATAGGATTATGAGGGTAAACTTTGCAGAGGAAGGGGCTGTGGATTTGTGAAAACACCATGGGTGATGAAAACTTCCCATGGGATGCCTTGTTGCTCTAATTGGTGTAAGACAATAATTTTGATGAGGGAATGGTGGAAAGGACTTTACATTTGCTGTGAAGGATGTCTCCTTTGCATAATGGATGAAATTTTATCAATACTTTTATAAAGGTAGTAGGGAAAATGTAGCATTTTGGCCCTAGTGAAATGCATGAGAAGTCTTATGTAGTAAGAGTACGATCTAGAAAATCTACCCTCACAGGTGAAGTATTTCATAATGATCTTCATTAAAGGAGCATATATGTCCATAAAATGAGAAAAGGGAAAAATAGTTTTGCAATCAACTTGGCAACTTGGTTTTAAGAAGGGCTGATAATGGCTTGGGTCCAGATACACCTGTTTGAACCATTTTTCTCCCATGCAAGTTATTCAGTGGCCATAGAGATTGCATTGGTGGTCAGCTCAAAATTCACTCCAGCTAGATGTACTTGGTGGTCATGGAAGTTAAGGACAAAAAGCTTGGTCAACTGAGGGTGACTTTGGACTCTCTGCGCTTTCTCACAGAACTCATAGCATCCTACCTTTTGGAAATATGAAACTATATTACGAGAGGTTTTCAATTATTTATTGTTTACAGGCTCAAACATATTTGCTTTCCTACCCTTCCTCTGTTGTTCTCTAGGTGGTTGGCCTCTCTCGCCATTGTCAACACTGCCTTCTCTAGGAATTTTGTCCTTTATTCTTGCCTTTGAAAAAAAAACCCTGACCTGCTTGGGAGATGATATGGAGAGGGAAAATGAGAGGTTAATGAAGAAGGAAATGATCTGCAAACTTGGAGGGGAAAAGAGGAGTGAAGGAGGACACCTTTGGCCTTGATGTGTTTTCAGTGTGTAGATGGATGAGAGCCTTTGCAAAAATGGGGACCTGACTTTTCTTCCTCTAAGGTTTTTTCAAATTCCCTTTAAGTTTACCCTTCATATTTCTCCACATTTCATCTTCAGAAAATATGAAAAGGTAGGGAAAAACTAAATACCTTAAAAACATTCTTCACAGCTAAAGCAACATGCACAAAAATGCAGCATGGGGCAGTCGAGTGCCTTCTACACGACCTGTCAGGTCTTCTTGGGCAGCCCTGAACGCACAGGAGTGCAACGTTCAGGTGGCCTCTACATAAGGTGTCGTGTCCTCCTGGCAGCCCTGAACGCACAAGAGCGCAGCGTCGGGAGCCTCTGCACGAGTTGTCGTATCCTCCTGGCAGCCCTGAACACACAGGAGCACAGCGTCGGGATCCTCTGCACGAGTTGTCGTTTCCTCCTGGTAGCACTAAACGCATAGAAGCGTAGCGTCGAGTGCCTCTGCACGAGTTGTTGTATCCTCCTGGAAGCCCTGAATGCACAGGAGCATAGCATCGAGCGCCTCTGCATGAGTTTTCGTGTCCTGTTGGAAACCCTAAATGCACAGGAGCGTAGCAGTTCGGGCGCCTCTGCACGAGTTGTCAGGCGATGGCCCTGCACGCAATGTTTTGCTATAGGCGCATAGCGCCTCTTTGGAAAATACGTAGGCAGCGTGCACATGTGCATAGCACAACTTTACAAGAGCACAGCGCAAGATTTTTTCTTGGCAATTTGCTAGAGAACCCCAAAACCTGAAAACCTTCAACTCCTTTTGCAAATAACCAAATGGTGTTTGAGAGATGCTGCTTGTGTCACTTTTATACCTTTGAAAAATTAAAAATAAAAATCCACCATGACTAAGGTTTATTTTTTATCCTTCTTGCTGATATTTCTTTTTCTCTTGTACAGGAGGTGATTTTAAGCAAAAAAGTGACCTTTGTTGGATGTTTCCAAACACACCCTTTTTCCTTTGGCCACTTCTGACTTGCTGGGAGGTGCCGTAAAACATTGTTTCAGTCTTCTCAAACTTTTTGGGAGTTTTGATACCTTACCTACCGAACTGTGGAAGTTATGCCCCAATTGATTTATTATTTGGCCTTTAACCTCCTACTCTCCTTTTTTATGATCATTTTGTAGACCTGTGACTGTTCTTGAGGAGTTTAAGCAGCCTGCACACTGATATTTTCTATAATTTGTCCCTTTGCTATAGGGAATACCTCCTTTACCTTATTTTAACCATGGAGGCCTCCTTTCAAATGTCTTATGAAAGCCTTATGACCTTTTAATGGTGTTTTATGACCTTTAGGTCACTTTTGCCATACCTTTCTAGACTTCTAGCTTTTAAATGCCTTTTTCCTTTTCTTATTTATCATTCCTAGAAACTTTGGTGTTATGTTTGATGGTGGTGATTCACCTCTGTCCATTTTAACCTTTTTCATGGACCTCTTGTTGGGCAACACCTCATAGGTAATCAGTCCTAAGACCACTAATAATCTTTTTCACTTGGGCATGTTGTTTCTCTTATGCTGTGACTATCCTTGAGGAGTTTGGCTTATTACCCTGCCTTTCTTCTGCTGATAACCCTTATAAACCATTCTTGCAGAAATGTTTTAAGATAGGCTACTGTCCTTTTTCAAACTCAATGCTTTGATCAAGGAGGTCCTTTTGAGGGCTTTTTATACCCTTTGGACAATCATGAGCTCACCTTCCTTTTCATTTGATTTCACCTTTGGGCATATGTAAAATAGTGAGCTTAGAAAGCCAAAGAAATGCATGACCTAGGAGACCCTACATGACCTATTGGGATATCTCTTGGAATAGGTCCTTGACTGAAAAACTTGAATCAGGGTTTCGAGGTGAAAACAAGGTTTTGACAAACCTTCATGCATTGCAATACTAGAAACTGAAATATTTGATTTATTTATCTGACGAGCCTAGACAGGGAGTTTAAAATCACCACTTCTTGAGGCACTTGGTGCATAAGGGAAAAGGTTTAGGCTACTTGGAAAACCGAGGTGTAAAAGTAGAAGGCTTAGGAAATCAGAAACAGAGTGGTAAAGTCATAGGTGGAAAACATAGTGAGAATGAGGGACATAAATCCATGATTTGGTCTTCTGGGAGTGAGGGATTGGCCATGCCTTGGTAGAATAGTAGAACAGTGAAAAAAATATTCCTAAGGGAAATGAAGGCAGTGAGATTTCTAGAACTCACGAGATTCTTGAATTTTGTTTCTAGAAATCTAGGATAAGCATTTAGTCATCTAAACAGGTAAAAATTACTGATGACTAACAATGGCTCCACTTGGGGAGGGCAGCTCCTTTTCAGGAGGTGTCTATAACTTCAGATCTCTTGGTTTATGAAGACCAGTGCCTTATCCATTGGGCATATTTTTTTTCTTTTCTTATGTTGCTGCTTCCCTAAAGTAGTGATTTTGATAATCTGAAAGCATGATTAGCTCAACTTCATCTTTACCTACCCAACCTACTTTCCTAACATTTTCTCTTCCTTGGGTGCACTTGAACGGGCGAACCCATTGACATCTTTCTTTTGAAAGAAAAAACTAACTATCTACTTCTACACTTATCTCTTCCAAGCTTTCAGATTATGCTAGTGAACTCTCCTTATTCTCTACCTAGACTATTTGACTGTCAAGATTAATCAGTATGACAGATTTCATTCTCTATGCTACCGACAAGAAATTTAAAACATGATTTGAACCAGGATTAGACAATATGATTCATCATGAGTTGTGGCATCAAGACAAGCTGCACACAAACATTATTTTCATAAGCAAACAAAACTAGAAGGTGTGAGGGCTATGTTTCATCATTTTCTAATCATCCCTATCCTTCTCCTTGGTTCATATTTAATCATGTGGAACTAGTATCTTTCATTCCTAATCTATTCTCTTTTGACAGGTGAAGCTTAAAAAGATTTGACCAATATTCTTTCATTAACCTATCAATAATAAATTTAAAACATGTTTCAGCCATGATTAGGCTAGATGACTAAACAAGTCATTCTTTTTGCACCAGTAGTGCCATTTAAGCTTTCACACTTTCAGTATCACTATTTTTTGGGTATGGGGTTGTACATTCTCTTTAAATCTGCCCTCTTTTTCTATTTTTCTTTGTTTTTGTATTTTTGTCTTTATAGCCTTTCATCAAACAATGGTATGTACAATGAGTGAAGGTTTTCAAACTAAGGGTTTTTACAGCAATGGTACTTGATCATCCTGTCTTTAAAAGGATTTCCTATCATTCTTTGTCCATTCAGCTCTTGAAAATGGAAATCATAGTTACCTCCATTTGAAAGCATGGTATAATAAATTTTCCAAAAATTTTCAAACAAGCCATTCTCTCCGTGGCATTTCCTCTTTGAGTCTTGCTTCCAAAACTCATGTCTGTCAAAGATCCTCCTTAGGTAAAAAAGATACTCTTTATTGGCTTTACAATAGATAACGATGTCATCTATGTATATCATAGTGAAGAAGTTGGAAACAGAGGCCATAGCTCTTTGGAAGGTGTCTTTAGCACTCCTTAATCTAGGAAGCATTTGGCCAAACATGTAGTTGCTCTAAGGAACTTTGGAAATGGATTTATGCTGGTTGATCTGAAGTGGTATCATCTGATGGTTATATGAAACACTCCCAAGTGAAGACATTTTGTTAGAAATTCTTACTCTTTGTATAGGATAATTTACATTGGGAAAAGGGTATTTGTACTTCAGAGAGGGTTGATCTAGGTGCCTAAAGTCTATACAAAGACTATGTCCCTTTTCCTTGTTTCTAAGTAATACAATTTTTTCAAGGTTCTCATGGTCTTTCTTGAAAGGAGGGTTTCTTAGAATAATTTCTGTGTTACAAGGTTTTAAGCTTGCATCCTCACATACACAAGCGTCCTGAAACTTTTTGCACAGACTTGTATGTTTTTGTTTTGTGTGCAGTGACAAAATTCTAGATAATTCAATCATTTTGGGTTTTTCAAGACTACCCATACTATACTCCTCTACATCAGCTTTAGCATAGACTTCTTTGGGATCCATAGAAAAATTTGTGGGAGTTAACAACTCTTCTGAAGGGACAAAACTCTTAGATGATGAAGTGTCTAGGTAAGGCAATAACATAAGACTATCTTGATCCAGATTCCCAAATATTTCACTTTTGTGAGGGTATTTTAGTACTTTTGGATTTCAAAAGGAGACAGTTGTGTTTTTGTGGTTTGTTCTTCACTTGAACAACCCGTCTCATATACTGAACTGATTTTTGTTTTTGAAATCTCATTTTCAGTTTGCAGAAAGTTAAGTTCAGTTTTATCATCATGTGGTTGTTCAGGGTCATAATAGTTCTGACTGTTGATTTCATCATAGAGGGACTCATTTGACTATTGTAGTGTGCCTAGATGTATCTTAACCTCACTTACCTACTCATTAATGTCCTCTTCATTATATAAGATGAAATAATCAAGACCTGAATGTATGAAATAAAGTGGCGTATTGTCTGGCCTTTCTTGAATACTAACCATATACTTCATGTGTGACTCTCAGTATAATCTCCTTGTCTAGTTAAAAATAGGGATGGTAGCATAGGAAATGTCTAGTTGAAGGTTCCCTTGAAGCTTGGCTCCCCATGACCTGGACAGAAGCATGCCATACTTGGGGGGAATATCTGCCACTACTATGTCCATAACTAGGTTTTTAGCTGGTACTTGTGCTAGATTTACACAAAGGTCCTTGATTAGGCCCAAACACTTGACTTTGCTCAAATCGAATGATTAAAAGTCTTTGTAAGGTTTGGTTATTTCTAGGCCTAAAATATCCATGAATACCTTAGGCATGAGGTTGTGCGAGGCACCGGAATCTAGCATGGCATTATGTAAGATTTTTTCATGTATGTTTAGGCTGATATAGAAAGGGGGAATAGCTCCTTATTGATATTTTCCTTCTATTTTGGGTCCAAACAACAATTCAGGTGTGTCATCAGCCAAGTGTAAAGTATCAGTATCATTCCCTATGTTTAGAACTTTCAGAACTTGAGATTTGTACATGCCTTGGGTAATCAGTTCAGTGAGAGGTATGGTTATCTTAATTTTAGCAATCTCTCCTTCAAACTGAAAGGAATTTGTGTTTTAGACATATATACATCAGTTTTATTAGCCATAAACTTTTATACAATTTTAATTTTTTGATTTGGATTTGGGGCTTTAGACACTAAATTTTTTTCAGGGCCACTAGTAGAGGTACTAGGGCAGCTTGTGTCGCCACTTGGTTGGCTAGTTTTGTCTTTGTTAGGATCAGTTTTCTTAGCCATGGTGTTAGTATTTTCTGCTATTCTTTTAAGAATGTTTTCGGGGGTTTTCCTAACATCAGTGTCTAAGTTGTTCTTCTTGGAGTTGTCTTGGTTTTTCTGACTCCTAAGATCATATTTCCCATGGACTTCCATTATGGCGTTTTCCAATCCCAACTCACAGTCTTCAGAGTGTTCATAGCTTGTTTCGTTTAGATTTAAAGAGAAGAAACCCTGCTCTTCTTCTGTGAGAAAAAAATCACCCTCGTTATCAGATCTTATTAAGTTTAGGTGATTTTCATCCAGTTGTTCAATATCTCTTTCCCCTTCATCTACATAGTTATCTTGGAAGGGTGGTCTGATTTGTTGATCATTTCCATTTGTATGATTAGGGGTGGGTCTCTTCTGAAGTTCTGATTCTAGTTTCTGTTTTGGGGATTTGGTTGTTTCTCCCTAGGAGGTGCTCTTTCATTTATGCTTATTCTCTCCATCATTCTCTCCATGGCTCTAAGTAGGTTGTCAATCTTGGAATCAGATGAGGAGGCTGAGGACATGGTTTCATCTTTGTAGGTTACCCTCTTTTTTTATCTCAGCCTAGCTCCCTGTTCATTTAAGTTGGCCTCTACACTTATAGCTCCCTTTTGCATGTCTTCTAAAGTAAGGGGCTCTCTTTCTCTTAGCTAATAGGCCATGTCCGGGTCAAAACCTTCTGGAAATTTAGCTACGGCAAGACATAGTGGAGGTTTCATATGAGGTGGGAGGGCATTGTAGACACTGTTAAACCTGGTGCAATAATCTTGGACACTCTCCCCCATATTCCTCTTAATATTGTTATATTAAAAAAGGATTTGGAGGGGGTTTTTCTTGATTTCCCACGTGTTTATGAGACTTTCGTAAAGGGAAGGGATATCATGTATGCTATTGGGAGTTAAGTTCCTAAACCATTTTAGCTTCTCCTCCTAGGCTTTGGGAAAACATCCTCATATTCATGGTTTCCTCTTCTAATTCCATGTAGTCAAAAGCATCATTTATTCTATCTACATGCTATTGGGCAGTGGTAGATTCAGCCCCGGTAAAGTGAGGGATTCTGGACTGGTAGTCGTTTGGCAAAGGTACCAAAGGTTGTGGTAAAACCAGGGGAGCATACCAAGCTACAATGATAGGAGCTAATGGTGGATTTACAAGTGGAGGGTTTGTGAGGGGAGGTGTAGGATGAAGCGAGGTGGTTTTCACGTGGTATGGATGGGTGTAGTGGAGGTACATGGACCAGCAGACTGATTCAGAGCAGATTTGGTATGGAAAGAGTTAAAGTGATGAAGAAGCTGAAAATCAGGTGGGGTGGAAGGAGAGGCTTCTCTACTAGAACTCTGTTGCAAATCTATGGGCTCGAGGTCAATATGGTCAATCTCACAGTGTGACTTGGTTCTAAAAAGGTTTCTCATATGGTGCAAGTCAAACTAGGGATCTTGCAAGGCTGTGATTTGTTCAGGGATAGAGCTTGCTTTGTGAATGGTTCCAACAGTAGTTAAGTTTCCAGTTTCAAAATTTTGACACAAAATCATTTCTGGGTCATCAACTATAGTAGGAGGGTTTGGTTCCAGATGAGATCTGGTATTGATGCTTCATGAAGCCAAATTTCAAACTCAAAATTTAGAGAGGCTGAAAGTTTTTTGAAATTTTTGAAAAGTTTATGTCTCTCAGTTTTTTCTAAACTCACACAATCTGTGACTAGATCTCTAAACTTCTCGGGGCTGATTTGACACAATCCGAAGGGAGTCTACGGATACTACTAAAGTGAGAAGGCCTACTGGAGGCAAGTGGAGTCGCCAGGTGGACGTCTTTAGTTTGTTTTGAGGATGTACGTCTATGGTCCACCACCAATAACTAACAAAAACCAATCTAGGAATATTTTGTGGTTTTCTGAGTTCTCTTAAGTAACTCTAAGATTTCTATGAGTGTACTACATTTGGGTCATTATTTTGCTAGGATGGTGAAACAACCGGGTTCTACTCTTGGATATCAATTGAGTTCTCTATGATTTGACAAGGGTTTCTGAAGTCCTAAGGGATACTTAGATTGTCACTGACATCAGAGGTTGCATCATGATCACCATTGTGTTAGTGATATTGGCTATGTGATTACAAATCATAGGATTTCAAAGTTTAACTAAGGGTTAAAAGAGTCTATAAGATTTATTAGGCTACTATGTACTTTTTCCCACCATGATCGTCATTATGTTAGTGATGGGGATGAGGTGGTAGATTCACTGGATTTTCTGCTTGTTAAGGGCCTCTTAAGTTCTAAGGAGTACTTAGGTTGTCATTAACTCAGAAGGTCCCACCGTGATCAAAATTATGTTAGGGTCTCGTGATTTAGCAGATTGGTAGACCAAATGCACAGGGTAACATCAGACCAGTCTTTCGAGTCCAAGGACCTAGCCTTCCTGGAATCAGAGAGGGCTCTCTCTATTATGTGTGAAGGATGTAAACTTGTTCGCTTTAGATGATTGATTTTAGGCTAGTTGTTAAGTGTAGGGTTTTTTTGTTTGTTTGGTTGAGGTAAGATGATTGAGTAGGATAGGTGGAATGAGAGGTTGTCAAACATTGGGCTATGGAGTCTATGAATTCATTGATATCTCAATAGTGAATCGGGGAACATCACAGGGAAAATCTAGTGTAGTCAATAGATCTTTAAAGTTTATGTGTGAGGTGAGATGGGAATTAAGTTTGGGGAAACAAGGTAGGGAAAAGGGAAGTTAAGAATCCTTTGTCAAATACCTATGAACAAGAAGGTCTTAAATACTGATAAGAAAAAGATACTAATCATGAGATAGGGCACACCATTTACTCAATGAAAATACTTTTAAATAAATAAACATTCAAGATAAACAATCCCGTGGAACAAAGGAAACAAGAAAATTTATCTAACTTCAATGATTATACTTTCAAGATTTGAAAACATATAAGAGACAAATAGCATTAATAAATGAAGAGGGAACTCCTAAACATCATTCATTAAACTATAAAGAACTTTGAGGCAAATTGATAAGCATGTACAAAGGGCAAGATCGAAACAAGACCTCTTTGGCTTAACCTAATAATGAATACATCAAAGAGAGATTTCAAGATAGGGTTTAGATAGCATAAAACAAGCAGTGCTTACCATGAATCATGTTTTTAAACTAGCATATTAATCCAATAATGAAATAGAAAATCTTAAGTGGGCCTAGGGAGAAACTAAGAATTCCTTAAGCTAACCCAGTAGAAGAAAACATAAAGACAATAGGCAAACAGGAGGACTAAGGTGCCTCAAACAACATTTCTCATCCTATACTCTTCTGAGCTATTGAAATATAGAAATATGGAAATATGATCAACTAGAAAACATGAAAAAATAAGAGATATGTCACCACTAACTAAACTCAGGGATCCTGCAAGCAAGCCTTCATCAACATCAATCAAGGCAAATCATCCACAAGCTCCACAACACCAAATTGCTCTTCAACCTCCAAAAACCATGTATATGCTCTCAAACTCATGAAAAGCCCTCATTTACAATGAATCCTCATGCTCTATATAACAAGCAAGGAGAAAAACCCAATATATTATTTAGAAGTCCATTGGCTAAACATAAGTATGTCTATTGTCCTTGAGGCCTTGTAAGGCCCAAGGCACAAAATATCTAAAATAAATATCTTTTCAGCCATTTATACCAAAAAAATTGACCTTTAGGCTTTGAAAAGTCTCCTAAAACTTTCCAAATGCACATTTTTAATTTTCAATCACAGGAGCGTAGCACTGTGTTTTGAAATG
The DNA here is from genome assembly GCA_034641835.2 of Pinus albicaulis. NCBI lineage: Eukaryota > Viridiplantae > Streptophyta > Pinopsida > Pinales > Pinaceae > Pinus > Pinus albicaulis. The sequence continues at coordinate 1,455,819,928 of CM076575.1, read as the reverse complement.
AAATTTTATGACAGGAGTGCAACACAAGAACAAGAAAAATGGGTGTTCTTATAGCAACGTTTTGAAGGCCTTCCTGATGTCGGAAAAGGCTCCGTGATGGCTTGTTGGAAAGCCCTTGAAGTATAATTTCCAGATCTACCCTTGGTTATCTAATATGACCTCTACAACCTTTCCAAAAAATGAAAATTCCAAGACTGGTAGGATCGTAGCAGATGTCTTGAAAAGCAGGCAGAATGATGAAAAATGAGTGTTTTTGACCCTTTTGGGGGACCAAAACAACTCCAATTGATATGAAGATTTTTGAGCATGTTATATGAGTTATGAGGAATCAAAAAATGCAAGCCTTCCCTCCAAAATATTCCCTGAAAAAGAGCGTAGCACCAGGTGTGCTGCACTCCTAGCCTCAAAATTTGCAAAAAACAAAAAATTGTCAAAATTTCCCCAAATTTGGTGGAAGTATGCCTCATGCGTCTTGGGAGAAATGTATAGAAGCTTAAGCCAAAATAATAAGGTTATATTGGCTCTTTTCCCTTTTTAGTGCTTGGATCTCAATTTGGGCCTTTTTGAGTTTTTCCCTTGCAAATTGGTTTCTTTTGGCATAATGCTTGGTCATTCTTCTTTGTAAATCCAAGTGTTTGTTAGCTTTCTCCAGCTTTGCCTCAAGGTGTGTGTTAGCCCTCTCAAGCCATGGTTCCCTATTATGTTCAATTTCTAGTGCAAGGAGTTCCTAGAGAGAAAGTTGTTCTGCTTGGGCTCATTCTTCTTCCCTTTGCTTTCTTTAGACCCATAGTTCTAGGTCTCCTTCTAGTTTGACCTTTCTCATCACTACTCTCCTCATAAGTGCCCATGAATTCTTCCAAATTCACCTGTTCTCTTTGAGATTCTTTCCGGTACCTGAGTGTTCTTGTTTCATGGATGGCCTGTTCGACACTCATTTTCTTGTTTTGCATCTGATAGAAGTTAATGACATCCTTTTCTCTTTCTAATTCAGATTCCAAGTCCTTGATTTGTGCATTGATGTCTTGGAGGAGGGAACTTGAAATTCTTGTTTCATTCTCATCATCACTGTTTATGTGAATAAGTTCAAACTCTCTTTCTTTTCCATGATCTTCATCTCCTTCTTCCACTTTTTGCTTACCTTTGTCAATCTTCTGAGTTGAGGAGGATGGCATGGCCCCTTTCCCTTTGGAGGCAGAAAAAACATGCCTCTCTCCTCTTTGATAGGTAAGAGTGAAAGGTGTAACAAGTTTCATCTGGATATCTCCATCATTGGTGACATAAAGAGTGCTTTTCTCCTTAGTAATGACCCTTGCATGTGTGTTTTCTTCTTTTTGTTCTTGACTGCCTTCTTGAGAGGCACTTTCATTTTCTCCCATGCTAGTATCACTTCCTTGATCTTTACCATTGCCATCTTCCTCCATGTCCTCTACATTGTCATCTTCCATGTTTGCAACATTATCATTCACATTGTATTTTTCTTTGTTGTCATGGTTAGAGGTGTCCTCATCACTGCTTGGTGTATTTTCATCCTCTTGGCTGCCCTTTGAGTTCATGGGATCACTGTTGTCACTTTTGTTAGGGCTGTCAGTCATAAGGTTTTCTTCATTGTGAATGTCGTCAACCCCTTCACTATTTGGCTCACTATCTTCATTATTTGACCCACTGTATTCACTTTCAATCTCTGCCTCTGTCTCTACATCTTCACTGTTTTCTTCATCTTTGCTATGCCTATTGTCTTTACCTTCAGAATTTGTTTCTTCATTATCACTGCTTTTTTCTTGAGCACTGTCATGATCTTCTTCATTTTCTGCCATGTCATCTTCTTCTTCACCATGACTATCATTTTTTTCCATGTCACTTGTTTCTTCACCATGACTGTCATTTTTTTCCATGTCACTTGTTTCTTCACCATGACTGTCATGGTCTGTTTGTTCTTCATCTGTTTCTCCCTCAATATTTGGCTTACTGGCTTTGTCACTGTTCTCTCTCTTATCAACACTTTCTTTGTCTTTTTCTCCACTGTCTGGCTCATTGTATCCACTATTTTTTCCACTACAATTTCCTTCAAACTCTGTCTCTTCTTGACTTCTATTTTCATATTTGTCACTGCTATTGGGCTCACTTTTTTCTTCTTTACCATCACTATTTTTCTCATCAGAATCTGTCTTTGCCCCTGGACTGCCATTGATTTCTTCATCTTCATCTAGCTCACTGATTTTGTCTTCTTGTTCACTTTTTGGTTCACTGCCTTTGTCACTACTTTCTTCTTTATCAAAATTTTCTTCTTTGTCCTCTTCCTCATCATAATCACTTTCCTCACTTTCATTTTCCTCTCCCTAATTATTTTTTTCTTCCTCTTGACTGTCATTTTCTTCTTGATTTCCATGTTCATCTGGGTCATTGCTTTCTTCCTCTTGACTTTCATTTTCTTCTTGACTGCCATGTTCATCTTGGTCACTGCTTTCTTCCTCTTTAATTTCATTTTCTTCTTGATTTCCATGTTCATCTTGGTCACCTCTTTCTTCCTCTTTTTCACTGATTTCTTTTTTTTTTTAGGCTTTAGGAGAAGGTGAAAGAGGGAGGCTTGTTTGGGGAGAGGATTCATGTGAAGAGGGTGATTCATGGTTAGTGAGGGGTGATGGAGGAGTGGATGAAGGTGGATGGGATGATGAGGGTAAACTTTGCAAGGGAAGGGGCTGTGGATTTGTGAAAACACCATGGGCGATGAAAACTTCCCATGGGATGCCTTGTTGCTCTAATTGGTGTAAGACAATCATTTTGATGAGGGAATGGTGGAAAAGACTTTGCATTTGCTGTGAAGGATGTCTCCTTTGTAAATTGGATGACATTTTATCAATACTTTTATAAAGGTAGTAGGGAAAATGTAGAAGTTTGGCCCTAGTGAAATGCATGATCAGTATTATGTGGTAAGAGTACAATCTAGAAAATATACCCTCACAGGTGAAGTATTTCATAATGATCTTCATTAAAGGAGCATATATGTCCAACAAATGATAAAAGGGGAAAATATTTTTGCAATCAACTTGGAAACTTGGTTTTAAGAAGGACTGATAATGGCTTGGGTCTAGATACACCTGTTTGAACCATGTTTCTCCCATGCAAGATATTCCAGTGGCCATAGAGATTGCATTGGTGGTCAACTCAAAATTCACTCCAGCTATATGTACTTGGTGGTCATGGAGGTTAAGGAAAAAATGTTTTGTCAACTGAGGGTGACTTTGGACTCTCTGCACTTTCTCACAGAACTCATAGCATCCTACCTCTTGGAAATATGAAACTATAGTACGAGGGGTTGTCAATTCTTTAGTGTTTATAGGCTCAAACCTATTTTCTTTCCCACCCTTCCTCTGCTTTTCTCTAGGCACTTGGCCTCTCTCACCATTGTCAAAACTGTCTTCTCTAGGCATTTTTCCCTTTATTCTTTCCTTTGAAAACAATACCCTGATCTGCTTGGGAGATGATATGGAGGGGGAAAATGAGAGCTTAATGAAGAAGGCAATGATCTGCAAACTTGGAGGGGAAAAGAGGAGTGGATGAGGACACCTTTGGCCTTGATGTGTTCTCAGTGTGTAGATGGATGGGAGCCTTTCAATCAGCAATGCTTGCAAACATGGGGACCTGAATTTTCTTCCTCTAAGGTCTTTTCAAATTCCCTTTAAGTTTACCCTTCATATTTCTCTTCATTTCATCTTCAGACAGTATGAAAAGGTAGGGAAAAAATAAATACCTTCAAAACATTCTTCAAAATTGAAGCAACATGCACATAAATGCATCACGGGGCAGTCGGGCGCCTTCTGCATGACCTTTCAGGTCTTCCTGGGCAGCCCTGAATGCACAAGAGTGCAGCGTTCGGGCAGCCTATGCACGAGGTGTTGTGTCCTCCTGGCAGCCCCAAATGCATAGGAGTGCAGCCTCGGGCACCTCTCCACGAGTTGTCATGTCCTCCTCGTAGCCTTGAATGCACAGGAGCGCAACGTCGGGCACCTCTACACGAGTTGTTGTGTCCTCCTGGCAGCACTTAATGCATAGAAGCGCAGCGTCGGGCGCCTCTGCACGAGTTTTTGTGTCCTCCTGCTAGCCCTGAACGCATAGAAGCACAACGTCGGGTGCCTCTGTACAAGTTTTCGTGTCCTCCTGGAAGCCCTGAATGTAGAGGAGCATAGCAGTTTAGGCACCTTTGCAAGATTTTTCAGACGATGGCCCTGTGCGCAGCGCTGTGCTACAGGCGCATAACGCCTCTTTGGAAAATATGCAAGCAGCGCGCACAAGTGCATAACACAACTTTACGGGAGTGCACTGCAAGATTTTTTCCTGAAAATCTGCCATAGAACCCTGAAAACCTTCAACTCCTTTTGAAAATAGCTAAATGGTGTTTGAGAGATGCTTCTTGTGTCGCTTTTATACCTTTGAAAATTTAAAAATAAAAACCCACCATGACTAAGGTTTATTTTTTATCCTTTATCTATCTTGCTGTTATTTCTTTTTCTCTTGTGCAGGAGGTGATTTTAAGCAAAAAAGTAACCTTTGTTGGATGTTTCCAAACACACCCTTTTTCCTTTGGCCACTTCTGACTTGGTGGGAGGTGCCATAAAACAGGGTTTTAGTCTTCTCAAAATTTTTGGGAGTTTTGATACCTTACCTACCAAACAGTGGAAGTTATGCCCCAATTGGTTTATTATTTGGCCTTTAACCTCCTTCTCTCCTTTTTTATGATCATTTTGTAGACCTATGACTGTGCTTGAGTCGTTTAAGCAGCCTTGACACTGATATTTTCTATAATTTGTCCCTTTGCTATAGGGAAGACCTCCTCAACCTTATTTTAACCATGGAGGCCTCCTTTCAAATGTCTTCTGAAAGCCTTTTGACCTTTTAATGGAATTTTATGACCTTTAGGTCACTTTTTCCATACCTTTCTAGACTTCTAGCTTTTAAAGGCCTTTTTCATTTTCTTATTTATCATTCCTAGAAACTTTGGTGTTATGTTTGATGGTGCCGATGCACCTTTGTCCCTTTTAACCTTTTGCATGGACCTCTTGTTGGGAAACACCTCATAGGTAATCAGTCCTAAGACCACTGATACTCTTTTTCACTTGGGCATGTTGTTTCTCTTATGCTGTGACTGTCCTTGAGGAGTTTGGATTATTACGTTGCCTTTCTTCTGCTAATAACCCTTATAAACCATTCCTGCAGAAATGTTTTAAGATAGGCGACTGTCCTTTTGCAGACTCAATGCTTTGATCAAGGAGGTCCTTTTGAAGGCTTTTTATACCCTTTGGACAATCACAAACTCACCTTCCTTTTCATTTGATTTCACCTTTGGGCATATGTAAAATAGTGAGTTTAGAAAGCCAAAGAAATGCATAACCTAGGAGACCCTGCATGACCTATTGGGATATCTCTTGGAATAGGTCCTTGACTGAAATACTTGAATCAGGGTTTGGAGGTGAAAACAAGGTTTTGACAAACCTTCATGCAATGCAATACTAGAAACTGAAATCCTTGATTGATTTATCTAAAGAGCCTAGAAAGGGAGTTTAAAATCACCACTGCTTGAGGCACTTGGTGAATAGGGGAAAAGGTTTAGGCTACTTGGAAAACCGAGGTGTAAAAGTAGAAGGCTCAGGCAATCAGAAACAGAGTGGTAAAGTCAGAGGTGGCAAAAATAGTGAGAATGAGGGACATAAGTCCATGATTTGGTCTTCTGGGAGTGAGAGATTGGCCATGGCTTGGTATAATAGTAGAACAGTGAAAAAAATATTCCTAAGGTAAATGAAGGCAGTGAGATTTCTAGAACTCACAAGATTCTTGAATTTTTTTTCTAGAAATCTAGGATAAGCATTTAGTCATCTAAACAAGTAAAAATTATTGATGACTAACACCTCACTCTCTATCCATGTCTCCCTTAACATTTTGTCTCTCTCTCCACCTCTATCTCTCCATGTCTTTACTCTTACAAACACTCTCCCCCCTCCAACTTCATATCTCTCTCCCTCTCTTCTTCTCTCTCTCCCCTTGTCTCTCTCTTGCTTCCTCTCTCTCCCTCTCTCTATCTCTCTCCCCGCCCCCCCCATCACTCTCTCTCTCTCTCTCACACACACACACCTCCCTCTATCTCTCTCTCTCTCCCCACCACATCTCTCTCTCTCTCTCTCTCTCTCTCTCTCTCTCTTAAATTTGATCCAATTGTATTGTATTAATAAATATATATTAGAAAAAAACAATTGGTTATAAAATATTAAACCTATATTTTGGATCAATCATGTCAAAGAAAATACAATAATGAAAAAACTTTAAAGAATCATGCACTATATATCCTCTATTATTGTTTTCTTTGATTGCTTGGATCCTTAGTTAATATGGATCTATGTCGGTTCTTAATAATCTTAATTATATTATATAATTTTGCATCTTTATATATAAAAGTATGGCATAGTCTAACATATAGATGAAATAGCCTTTTTCACTATAATTCACCAAAAGAATCAAGCAATAATGTGATTTTTTGTTGTTTTAAATTTATTTTTGAATGAATAAATGGATTCAGCACCCTGGAAAACCCCTTGGCACTGGAATTATACAAATTAAACAATTTAAACTCTAATTTTTAAAAATCTCTCAAATATTTTGATTAAAATTAACTAGAAAAATGTAACTACCCACTACCCTAAAAGTATTATCATTTTTTATTTTATTGAAGCCTTGATTTAATTTCTATGGGAATATTTTTAGTAGTATTAAGGAAATAGGGTTTAGATATATCTCAAAAGTAAATATAACATTTTTCCTTTTAGATTTAATTAAAAAAAAGTTAACAAATTAAATTAAAATAAAATATTTGGAAAATATTTTGATTGTGAAATAAATTATGGTTTTTGGGCATGTGATATCGATAATCCATGGTATCGTAAAAAATCATATTTACAAGTTAAGAATATCCATGGTAAACAATCTTGTCATATTGTTAGAACTAAGACTTTTGTGATCCATAAAGTAGAGAAATGTCTTTTGGATTAATCACATCATTAGGATTTGGTCATATTGTTTTAAATATTTTGATTGTGAAATAAGTTATGAATTTTGGGAATGTGTTATTGATAAGCCATGATATTAGCCCATGGTATTGTAACAAAGCCTATTCACAAGTTCATAATATTAATGGAAAAGTTGAGTGGATATCCATGGTTAAGAATATTGTCATATTGTTATAAAATATTTTGATTAGGAAATAAGTTATCATTTTTGGGCAAGTGGTATTAATAAGGCATGATATTGGTCCATGGTATTGTAACAAATTCTATTCACGAGTTAATAAAAAAATAAAAATATAACAAATTTATTTTTATTATTTTTATTACTTTAATTTTTTTATTAATAATCGAGAAAAATTTTAAATGTTTACACCCATCTTCGATACTGGGGTTTATATTGCTTTTAACTATTAATTATGTTTCCATTGACCCGTTATTTAAAATTGTTTACATACTTACATTGCACCTACACATGTACCCTATACTACGTTGTAGAGAGAAAAAATATCAATATTTTATATTTTAAAATAATATCTATAAAAAATTTCAAGATTTATATTTCTAATTTTCTTATCCAATTCAATTTTTAATAAATAAAATATTAAAATGTTTTTACATTTTTCCCCTTTATTTAGAAACAATTTTTTTTTACACAATTACATTTAATTTACACACACACATGCACACAAACACACACACACACACACATATATACTTTAATTTTAAATTTAATTCATTTTCAAATATTTAAGCCCCAAGGGATAGCTAAATTGGTTGAGTTCTTGTTGCTAAGTACCTCACAATGTTAAATATTTTGGACATCCTTGGGGTTAGCCTTGACATATTAAGCCGAAAGGTAGTTACCTTCGGGTTGATCAGCTTAGATTATTTCATGTGAATGTAGTGGCCGGATTATTGCTTGTGGATGTAGTGGCCACTCAGTGATCGTGAACCACAGATGAAAAAACTCATTTTCAAATATTCCATTTGGTTTGATTTTACATTTAACTCATTTATTATATATTTACGTTTGAAACTAAAATAAATATGATAATATATTAAATTAAGTTTTATTAAAATAATTAATTGAATTATTAAGATATTAAAAAATTGGTAAATTCAATTAATTATATTAGACTACTCCCTAATGGGGGTGCTTTTATTGTGGGACAAGTGGTGGGAGGGATGGTGGCAGAGCTTGTCTAGCATCCACGTGCACCCCATCCTCCGATTTAATTGACATGACTGCCAGAGCCCGCTTATGAGGCTGTCATCCATGAGTGCATGACATTGTTAAAACCCATCCCAGGAGAAGTTGGTGTCTCGCTTGGATATGGTGGGAGATGTTAGAGCTTTGTAGATAAGTAGGGGTGTTGGAGGTCAAGTGCGCCTCGCCGAGGTGTAGGCCTCGGGGGAGAGGCAGAGAAACCTGAGTCTGGTGCACAGTGTGGGGTGTGTTGGTGACACTAGATGAGCGCTAGGACCCTGGAACATCCAAGGTGAAGGAAACACTTGGAATTATGTTTGGCTTAGATATTTGAAGATATGCATTGGAGGGGATAGAATAAATACCAAGGTTGCTAAACCTTGGACACACTATGGTGAAGAATTTTCTGAGGGCCTTTGTGGATTGGACGAGTATCGTGTGTGACTGGTGGTTCATGGTTGCGCAACATGAAAGGATTGTCCTTGACTACCACAGATCCCTAAGCGTTTTCCATCCTGGGAAGGAAAAGGTACGCAGGTGGAATTCCGCCATGAATTTTGTAATGAAGGGCTTGAGGTGTCGCGAAAAGATTTCTAAGGTAAGTGCTGAGGGAATCTTCTCACGTGTTGACTAGGTGTGGGGAATGGAATTTGGTGTCGACGTGCAAGTTGATTGGGGGGCAGTGGTCAAAGGCACTATCTTTTTTGTTGTTGTGTGGGGTTGGGAGGGTATTTTTTGTTTTCTAACACTCTATTTTTTTGAGTACACAGGGATGTCGCATTACCATGGAATACCATGTCGCGGGGGAGGCATTCATCAATGATATGCTCAACCTGAAAGGGAATTGGAAGCCTTCTCGGGTTCGTCGGTCATCCGGAAGACAAAGGATCGATTTGATGGATCCTTGGTGCACGTAGAAGCTCTAGCGTCACTGGAGATTATCGGTGCTTAGCCCTGGAACATTCAACTCAACATGGAAAACCTATGAAATCATAGGTATGACGATTTCAATAAGCTAGTACCTTTTGTCAATGATATTCAATTTGGCCACAGTGAAATTATGGAGCAATTGGATAATCTGCGTTGCTAGGATAGGTGCTCTAACGACCACCTTCATATTCTAGACGCGAGGGTGGAGCATATATATTTCCATATTCATGAATATGTTGGCTATTTCGTAGCTCCCCCTATAATCCCCCCCAACACCCCCCCACCCCCCCTCCCCTGATTTGCTTCATTATGTTATGGTTCTCTTTTTATCTGTACGTCATGGCGTCTAGGTTGTCAGAAATAATGCATGAAACCAGTATCTCATGGTTTCCTCCAGCCTCAATCTCAACAAGTCTGGTCGAACTGAGGGAAAGAGGCCTGTTGAGATTTTTTTTGTATTTTTCACTTTTATGCTTATGTTAATATAATGAAGGATCTTTGACTAACAAAAAAAAAATTTCTTAGATTGCACTTAGAATAGTGTATATATATATAATTTACGTCTTCAAATAGTTCACTTACTTCGATTTTACATTTAATTAAGTGAGGGAATTTTTATATTTCACTGTTCCAACATCAAATTTTTGATATTAACTAAAAACAAGTATTTAATATATAAATTAAGTTTATAATTTTTTACGATATTGAAAATCGGTACAATTCAATCAATTATTTTAGATTTATGTTTCATCTTGTAAGAGTCTTATGGGAAATCAATTAACAATAAGAAAATTAGGAAATGCTCATACGAGTGGTTTTTTTTTTTAAGTTATAACACTAATTTTATTATTCTTATTTTTATTAAATTATTTTGTTGAATATTTTCCAGAGAGAGAAAAGGAATGAATATCTATTACTTATAAGTGTAAATATTTTGGGGTGGTAGAATCAGGAGTGGTTATTCTCAATCTTAATAAAAAATTGACATTGAATAGAGTTAGGGTTAGGCATTGTGAAAATAAAATCGCTGAGGCATATGGTGTTGGGAAAAATACTAGGGGGGGGGTGAATTAGTATTTATAACTTACTTAAAACTTTTACTTTTTCCTTACTGATTTATATATGCGACTTTAATAAACCCAACTAGTGTATACATGTGGATATCTTTAAGAAAACTTCCATATGACCAGAGATCTTATTATGCAGAAAATTAGTGCATCGTTCATTCATCAGATGTTTAGTGAGCAGTAAACATGTGCAGTAAAAACAAAATAAATCATCACATATAAGAAATACACATGGACACCGGAATTTTAAGGTCGAAACCCAATTCGAGAGAAAACCACCGCTATTGTCGTCTCTGCCTTCAATATTTATTATATGGAAAACTGCTTACAATATTGTACTGATGCAGACTCATATCAGTACGCAGGCATCTAAAGGCTACAACCTTCTCTCATTCTCCAGTTGCTACTGGAAGGGAGCTCCAACCCCCTAATCTCGTTTACCGGCCACTACTGGAAGGGAGCTTCAACCCCCTGATCAGAACACTATCTTATACTGGCAGGAAGCTTCTACTTCCATACTAAAGGCTTCAACCCTCAAAACCACTGCAGACCACGTTTCATCAATTTTCACACTAGATCCCATAGCTTCAACACAACACTTTATAAATATCAACACCAATAAACTTAACCCAAAAACTTCAATCAGAACAATGAGATCACTATAACCAAAACTCAGTAATAAACCCAGATTTCAGAATTAGCATGTAGAAACAATCTCAACCCTGATCATTCATTATCTTAAAATGTATACACTAATTCACTTTCCTGAGCTCGCGTGTATATGTGATTTCCTTCACACGAACTTGCATATAGATCTGAGAATACTGATCTTTCATAGTATGATCAGTATTAGAACTAGATCTGAGGCTTTCATTCAGATATATTTTCAGATTTGCAAAACACTTATTCAGTCAGCATTATTATTCATAATTAATCACTCATTGATCAGACTTGTAAATATCCAACTTAGCAGCATATGCAGTATTCAAACAACCTAGATCTACATGAAGACTTCATTGAAAAACAACAAAAATATAGCAGAAATAAACAAATAACCTCTTCACTAAGCTTAAAAAAACCCTGACTTCTATACGTGATTTCTCAGACACAATGCCGCATGTATACGTGCTTTCACCGTGACGAACTAGCGTATAGATCTATAAATTTTATTACTGCGGAAAGATGCAGATCTATAAACTTACCCATATTTATTTACTTCATTTCAGCAAACATGCGCCAAGTCACCGATCCAAATATCTCATGATTAGATCATGCAAGTACATAGTCATTTCTGGTCTACAAATCTTGATCCATCATTATATTCAAGGGTGCATCACAGATTCAGATCTACCAATAAAATATAGTTCATCCCATGCATATATACTTTAGAGAGAAGTATTCATTAACAACCCTTACACATGCACACCCTTTGCACTATGATATTCTTCTCCTTATATAGATTTGGCTTTTACCAATACCATGAGCCAAAACCACACAACTGTCGATGGTATTCTTGGATGAAATCAAATAGATGATACAACGCTCAAGACTGTGGGCCAATACCATGGTAATGCCCCTTAGTATCATAATTTTAGAGCACAAAAGGTATACACGACTTGGATTCTTCATACCCATGTATATACACGACTTATCTTCATAAAAATTGCGTATATACTAATTTTGGATGTATACGTGGGTTACCTGTATACCAAGTAGTGTATACATTGCATTCATACGCGGGTTTCCTTCATCAAAATTGTGTATACATTGAGAAATTTTTTTGTTTCATTTCTCTGGTACTTACTAGAATGCCTTTCTCTGTCACATCTAAACTAACCCATAGAAACATCATTTTTACATCTTTAACAAATAGGTTTCTTATCAAAAGGAAACTCATCAAGTAGGTTTGGATCAAGGACAACTTCATCAAGTAAGTTGCCATTAAGGACAACATATTGCATGCCAACAATCTCCCCCTTTGGACTTGATGGCAACCATGATGGTTTTTTATCACCACAACAGATAGATACATTAATCATAACCATTATTCAAACACCAAAATACTCTCCCCCTTCTACATCAAGGGAAAAGGGCAGATCAATACCGAACCAATGTTTCTCTTTCCTTGTAGGAAGAAGAGCTCTGTAGATCTGATGTGTAGTATATTGACCATGCTCCCCTTGAGCTCATGCTAAATATTCAGACATATTTTTCAATAAAGTACATGACTTTATAACTTAACCAAGTATGACCATTCCTATCACCAAGGACTCATACTTACATCAATGATCCAACCATGTGGAATTACATATTTGACTCAACAACCCAACCAAGTGGGTTTAAAAATTTTAACAAGTCTTTAGATGAGTGAATATAAAAAATTTACATCATGGGTCTCAACATGACCTTTTTATCAAATAACAGATATGAATTTGTATAACTAAGACCAAATAATCTCAAATAGGAGATCATAACACAACAACCAATCATAATGCCAACAATGCATCCTTTTCAACAAGGCAAGTTCTCCCCCTAAACTTGTGCATCCTGAACACCTTCAACAGCCAATTCACAAAGCATCTTCATCAAGGAGATAAATATCAAAGAAAGGTACAGTAAGATGAATACTGGAAAAAAACCATATATTATCCAACAGCACCACAGACTGTTCTAAAATATGACCCAGATAATTCTGTTAGCAAAAACCATACATGGTTTTATACATAGAAGCTCACATATATAAGCAATTCTCCTTTATGAAACTAGCATACCGAATTTAATCTTCTGAAATTAAGCAGATTTGATAAGAGAGGTAGAGAAAAATCCCAGCTTCTATCTAAGATATTCAAATGCTTCCCTAGGAAGAGGTTTAGTAAATATATCTTCAACTTGTTCGTTGGAGGGAACAAACTCCAATTTAACCTTTTGTTCAAGCACTTGTTCACGTAGGAAGTGATAGTTGATAGGAATGTTCTTGGTCTTGGAATGCATAACAGGATTTTTAGAGATAATATTGGCACTTGTATTATCACATAGAATGGAGATGTGAGGTGAACAATTGACTTGAAAATCTTGTAATGCCTGCATCATCCAAAGAAGTTGTTTGCAACATGATGCGACAACCACATATTATTCTTCTGCTGTAGATAAGGAAATAAAACTTTTTTTCTTGCTAAACCAAGATACTAAATGGGGCCCCATATAGAATGCACCACCACTAGTGCTTTTTCAATCATCAACATTTCTAGCCCAATCCGCATCTATGTAAGCATGAGGAGTTGGATCAGAATTCTTTGGACACCATAGACCAAAGTCTTGAGTCCCTTGTAGATATTTGAATATTATTTTTACAGCCTGAATGTGAGACTCTTTTGGGTTATCTTGGAATCGTCCAATAATCCCAACTGCATGAATAATGTCTGGTCTTGTCCTGGTTAGATAAAGAAGACTTCCAATCATGGATCTATACTCGGGTTGATTCACCATGGGAGAATCATCATGAGAACTAAGGTTACATCTAGTTACCATTGGAGTACTCACAGGTTTGAAGTCTTCCATCTCATACTTCTTCAGAATTTTCTTGAGATGTTTTTCTTGTGATAGAAATATGACATATGTTGCTTGTTGCACTTGTAAGCCAAGAAAATATATTAGTTCCCCAAGTAATGACATTTCAAATTCTTGTTGCATAATAGAAGAAAATTTATTACTCATGGAATCTTCATTACTTCCAAAAATGATGTCATCAACATACACAACAATAATCAGTAATTTATCATTCTCAATTTTTGTGTCTAAGTCACTGTCAGCAGATCCCTTTGTGAAACCTTGTTGTTGAAGATATTTGTCAAGACGATAGTATCATGCCTGAGGAGAATGTTTGAGACCATATAAAGCATTTTTAAGTTCGCAAACAATATTTTCATCATTTCCCATAATGAATCCTTTTGGTTGTTCTATATAAACTTCTTCTTCTAGATCACCATTGAGGAAAGAAAATTTTACATCCATTTGATAAACTTTGAATTGTTGAAAAACTGAAAAAGAAAAAAACATTCTTATGGCTTCAAGTCTGGCTACAGGATCAAATGTTTCTTCAAATTCTATACCTTCTTGTTGAGCATACCCTTTACAAACAAGTCTAGCTTTGTTTCTAACAACATATCCATTTTCATTTAACTTGTTTTTTGAATATCCATTTTGTTCCAATAACACTTTTATAATGAGGTCTTGGAACCAATTCCCAAGTATGATTATTTTCAATCTGATCAAGTTCTTCATTCATGGCTTGAATCCAACATTCTTCTTTACTAACTTGATTTATATTATGTGGTTCAATAGTGGACAAGAATGCCAGATAGCTAGGGGATCCTACAAGAGTTCTTCTTGTTTGGACACCTGATCCCTTTTCTCCCAAAATTTAAGATTTTGGATGATTCTTTTGAACATACCTGAATGGAGCCTTTTTAGATATATATTCTTATGGTGCCTCATTGGGTTCTCCTTCTATATTGTTGGTATTTGATGAGGGAAAATATACATCAATATCATCTTCGTTTGTTGTAGCTATTTCCCTTTTAGGAGCTGTGAGAGACTCATGAATTACAACATCAATACATTCAACAATCTTTCGAAGCCTTTTATTGTAACAATTATATGCTTTACTTCTAGAAGAGTAACCATGAAATATTCCTTCATCTGCTCTACACTCAAACTTACCAAGTTTTTCATCATTGTTCTTGATAAAACATTTTCTTCCAAAAACTCTAAAATTCTTTATAATGGGAAGATTAACATACCATAGCTCATAAGTAGTTTTATCACTATTCACACGAAAATGAGCCTTGTTAAGAATATTTACTACAGTATGTGTTGCTTCTCCCCAAAAGGTATCAGGAGTACCAGATTCATCAAGCATAACACGATCCTTTTGTTGAACTGTTCTATTCATTCCTTCTGCCATGCCATTCTATTGTGGGGTTCCAGCTATAGAAAGCTGCCTTTTTATACCATGATGTTCACAGAAATCAAAGAATTCATCTGATATATATTCTCCTCCTCGGTCAGATCTAAGAAATTTTATTTTTAGATCTAATTCATTTTCAACCAAAGCTTTGAAGATCTTAAATTTTTCAAATGCTTCATCTTTATGTTTAGTAAATTGATCCAACATGTTAGCGCTCAAATCTACCTTACGCTGAAATAAGGTAAAACTCAAGGCTACATCAAACCACGCTCAACCTCGTAGCTAGCCCTACGAGGACAGGAGAGGGTTCTCTCCGGGTCTATCTCGGCAAAAGGTCTTCAAAGGGGCTGAGATGAATTATAACGAATACTGATTTTAGGCTAGTAAAGAGATAGGAAAGTTTGATTTTGATTTTTGAGTTTTTTGTTGAAAAAATAGGAAAAACAATTTTGGGTCCGGGGATAAGGCCAGATTTTTGCAGAATTCGAGTTGGGGCGAGGTAGGCAATAGTCTTGATGCTTTTGATCAGGTGTATGGATGGATCAGAACAACAAGGAGCTGAAGAGGGCAAGGGAGAACATGGATCCTCTCCAAACTGGCGAAAACATGTAAAACTAAACAAATTTAAAGGCAGAGCACTGAAACAATGGATTCAACCTCATTTACTCATTCATTTAGTTTCAGAAGCATAAGAAAGGAATGGCATACATTAAACATGAAATAACTTACAATAAACTGAGAGAAAACACCATCAAGAACTCAAATCCACAAGAATCCCAACAGGTGCTGCAAAACCTCTGATCTTTCCTTAGCCAAAATATGAAAAATATGTACAATAGTGTGCCAAAGTTTTCCCAAGAGTCCAACCAGTCCAACCTTTGAAAATGATTGGGAAAATACATCATATAGACCATCCTAACCCCTTCCCATGCCTCTAGGGGTCGAATTCCTCCTTCTAGGAGCAGTTTCAACTAATTCTAAACAAGGAGCTAGATTATAGGCATCCAAACAACTTGCCTCTAAAAGGAAGGAAACTGATTCTTACATTTGATTTTTACTTTTTAAGGAGTGAATCATCTAGAATAGGTAAAAGTGAATCAAAATTACATACCAACCAAAAAATTATATCAAGATAACTTGACAATTGCATCCACAATCAAAATTGGTCCAACTGGCCGAAATATTGAGCTGGAAGATGAAAAATCAGCCAAAAATCTCTATGCGTAGCGCGCCTGAGCTCTATGCGTCACGCGCCTTACAGCCTGCTTTTGGGGCATTTCCCGACATAAAAATCAAGCTCATGATAGCTTGTTGGAAAGCCCTGGATGTCTTCTATCCATCCCAAGTGGAATTTACCAATTTCAAGCTCATTTTCCCCTCCAAAACTTCATTCTCCCACAAGTACTTCCTGCTGCTGAAAAAGGTGGCAGAACGGTGATTTTCATGGTGTTTTGGCCCCTTTGATCATCCAGAACTTGGTGAAATGCTTTGGTCCTACTGGAGCATGCATAAATTACCATGAAAAACCCAAAAATATAAAGTTTTCCTCCAGAAAGTGTCCCAATCATAAGCGATCACGTCGACGCGCTACGCGTTGGGCTGAAAAACCTTTTTTGAGACCAAAATTTTCCAAAATGACAAAAAATTCTTCAAATTCACTCAAATTTGGAGCGAAGACCCTCCATCATGTATCATGCCCAGCCAACGAAGCCTCGGCCAAAATCTGAAGTGGATCAGGTCTCTTCCGCTGTTTTAGTGCTCTGCTCAACCTCCTCTTCAGAATCTTCATTTTTGCCTTGCAGACATGCATGCGGGCCCAATAATGATTTTTCATATGACGGAACATGTCTTTGTCTCTGTCCTAAACCTGTGAATGTAACTACGCTGATGTAGAAGGCGAGACCCCTTCCAAGCCATGTGGAGATAGTACTTGCGCTGCTGATGAAGTCAACAAGACCCCTTCCACCCCGGGTGGAGATAGTACTCGTCGTGATGCTGCAAAAAAAACTCTGTGGCCTCTCTAATATGTTACCACTACTGGTGCACTACTATGCTTCATCTCAGTACATCAATCTCAACGGTTGAGTCGCTGTCCTGCTCATATCCTTGCTCATATGATGAATTTGACTCTGACATGCTGCTGAAAACAATATGTCTGACAAATATATGCTGATGTAGGTATGATGAAAACAAAATTTTCAGTGTATGCTCTAATCCCAAATGTGTCACGTGTGTATCAAGGTGATATAGGAAAACCATAATGATAAAGGTACTGTCAAATGAGTTTGAATGGAAAACAGTCACTGCTTTGACTACAAGGGGATTTTGACAAGTGAGTAGAAGAGAGTATAATGTGGGGAAAACAACTATTAGGAACAAAATGACAATAGCCCTGGCAGTGTTTGACAAATGTCAATGGAGGATGTGGACAAGTGAAAATGGGACTATGTCATAACATGAATGATAAACAGTGTGAAAATGACAATAGCAATAACAATGACAGCAGTGATGTAATGGCAAAGAGAGAGCGTGAGGGTAAGGTTAATAATGAGCAGGGACACCACTGAAAATAGATGACACAGGCATATATCAATAGCACAAATTCGGAACCCCCACAATATCACTAACATTCATTTCAAAACCCTAAGAAGTGAATTTGAAAATAAACATAGGGTTTACATTTCTCCTCATTAAACACTTGTTTCTCCACTTTCAAAACACCACAATCATGTCCAAAATTCACTGAGCAAACGTAAAGAACCTACTTGCAAGCAGTTGGAGGAAATTTGGCATGAATCTGGACGAAGGAGCGAAATTTTTTTGGCTCTGAGATTATACGCGTCGCGCGCTTACCCAGTGCGCTGAGCGTGGTATGTGCGTAGCGCGCCTGCAAATTTGCACAGGCTGGTGAAGCCCAGTGCGTCGCGCGCCTCTTGTGCGTAGCGCGCCTCCTCTGTGCGTAGCGCGCACTTCCACCTCCAGCCCACAGTTTCGAAAACACTTCAAACTTGACTTCAACACTCCAACTCGATTTTGCTTTGGGAAATTTGTGAAAATGATTTGTTTCCAATGCTTTATATGGGTTGTAAAATATCTCATAAAAATCAACTTTGATTTAAATTTGCTCCATAACCCACTTTTATAATGTTTGTCTTTTTGGCACTTTATCATTTTAATGCAATTCTACCTTTGGCTTTTCACTGTCTTTCTGAGTCTTGGACTGATGAAACTTGGTTGTTTTTGTAGGGATTTGGCATTTTGGCTTTGGCAAAGACCAAAGGCTTGCTTTGAATTTCTTATGGTGGATCAAATACACAATTATTACAAAAAATGAAATTTGACAATTTCTAGTTCCAAAACAGAGTTTTGGACTAGAAATGTCTTCAAACGTTTTTGAGAATAAAAATATGAAATAGGAATCCTTTCGAAATCATCCTCAAGGCCTGCAGGCTTTTATTACATGTATCAAAGGAGTGAAACCCCTAGACTCTAGGACTAAAGACTCTTTTGACAAAAATAAAAATCATTTATGACCATGAATTAAGTGACCTGAACTTCAGTGATTTTTTAGGAATTTTAATTAGCCCTACAGGTACAAGCATGAGGAAACACAAGACGACCAAACCCCCTCGTCAGTCAATGGCATGCCCCTAGTGAAATGCAACGAAGTGGAATGAGCGAGACACCTAAAAATGATATGCAAAAAGTGAAATGATCTTTGACGGAGGGTTGTAAGGACCGACTCTAACATTGGCTCCAATGGGGATGGCAGCTGCCGCTTCTTGGAGGTGCCAAGAACAGCAGATCTTTGGAAGAGTAGACAGTGCCTCCATCCATTGGGCGATGGAATCATTATTTCGAAGAAACGACAAAAGACTGATGACTCAACTTATTAACTGGAAAATCGACTCAAACTGACTCGATGCAAACTGAAATGACTGAATTAAAACAAAAGCTTTTTGAAAAGGGCAGCAGTCCATCAAGCTTTAAAATCATGATGGAAACCACCTGCATACTGATGTGATATGTATAATCATGTGTAGTGTGCCTTCCAATGTAACCAATCCAGCAAATGGCTACACCCCAAATTTCTGCTCTTACTCTCTTTGAGCAGGCGGAATGATGAACCTGTAGACAACTCAAAATAACCACTAAAACCAAAGCTTATGATAATGAACCAGGCAATATTTATCCTTTCTAATGCTTGCAGAAGAATGCTGAAGGGGTCTTGAAAATCCTGAAGCACTGGCTTATCTGGAGATCCAGCTGCAAAAATACAAGTATTCACTCCATTCTGATCTGAAAGGACAATTGATTTCCGAGGGATAGAAATGCACAGAGAGGTATCTGCCATCTGAGTGTTAGCTGTAGGTTCCTTGACCATGAGAAATTCTGGCATATATTCCTCAACTTCATGATCTAGGTCATTCTTAAACAAAAAACAATCTTCAAGATTATCAAACATGACAGCCTTTTCATCTTTGTGAAAGAAAAAATTATCTGTTTGCTAATCTACACAACTGATTACGAGACAGTCATCTTTTTCAAAAGAGGAAGAAGTTTCACCAACACTTTCCTGACTATGTGTGCACTGCAAATCTGTTGTAGCTTGGGCTGTAACAAGACCTTTCAAAAGTAGATCTATCTCATCTTCAGACAAAGGAGACAATGCTTTTTGTTTTCTTCTGCTTAAACAGTAATTATCTTCATATGACAGGGCATTCAAACTATCATTTATTACTGAGTTATTGAAAGGAAATTTATCGCTTACTTGCACAAAGATCTCATTCTGTTTTTCATGAACTGAATGGATTGCTTCTTCATGAAGGTTGTGTTCTAATGAACTGAAAACATTTGGATCAAAAACTCTGTCTATGATCCCAACAGCAAAATTCTCCTTTTCAGAACTCAGCACAAGGTATGCTTGGTCATCACAATCTGAATGTAAATCTGAAAAAACTGACTGGACTGCATCACATTCTGAAATTGAAACTTGATTTCTCTGCCTGCTGTCTTCTTCTGTGGGCAGATCTGAAACAAGCTCTTCTCTTTCATCATTTTCCGCCATATAGAAATCTTCAACCTGCTGATCTATAAGGCTGCTTACAGGACTGTCATCCCTTTCAGAAAAGGAAGAAGTTCCACCATCACCTTCTTGATCATGTGCACACTGCAGATCTGCGTTAACATGCCCGTTCAAGAGTTGATCTATCTCGTCTTCAGATAGAGGAGATAATACCCTTTGTTTTCTTTGGCTCAAACAGTGATTGTCTTCATTGATTTCAAGTGAAGGAGTGTACAGATTTTCCTCATACTGTTGATCCATTACATTTAATTCCTGTTGACTGTCAAGATGCAACATTCCTTCATCTTCCACTGTACTAAGATCTTGATCTTGCTGCAAATTTTCATGATTGTCTTTATGCTGTTGAAATGGATTTTCATATAGGGCTTCCATGATCTCATCATCCATGAAATTATCATCTTCATAATATTTCTCAAGGCTTTCAATAAAAGTAGAAGCATGTTTGCAACAGTCATGAACTAAATTTAATGATGGATAAGATGCTTGATATCTTTCAATGAATAGGGCTTGAAAATCTTTTAAACAGTAAATACAGGCCAGCGGCAAATTTTCATACCAAGATTGGGCTTCACCTTCCAGAGTGGCCAGGAACATCTTCAACAAGCAATCTTCAGGAAAATCCACCTTCAACTTGCGAATATGCATGTGAAATCTAACCAGATGTAAAGTAGCATCCTTCTTACCATCATCGTTAAACGTAGGCAGATTCCTTGACCAATCTACCTTGGGCATCTTATTCGGAAAACCTGGAATGTGATCTCGGCTCATGGGAGCGTATCTTCTTGTGATTCGGTCCATCTTGAAAATCTAATAGCTACTGATCTCCCTGCAGTGAAGTAACCATGAAGGATTGATTGTCTGGATCTTTCAGTGAATGAAGTTGCCAGGTGAATGATTTCAGCCTTGCAATGTATGACCGTTGTTCACCATCAACCATCAGATCTGAACTTGATACACGTACTGGGGCAATTTATAAGTTAAGTGTTACGATTACAAGCTAGACCGGAGATCGACTGAAGCAGCGTTTATCTACTATGCCTCGCAAAGCAAGAGCAGTTCGAAGGCTACCTGGCGTGACTTCAGACTCCGTCTATAGCAAATGACAGTAATAAGCAAACCATTTTCTTCCCCAGTATGGTCGCCAGTATGTTAGCGCTCAAATCTACCTTAGGCTGAAATAAGGTAAAACTCAAGGCTACATCAAACCACGCTCAGCCTCATAGCTAGCACTACAAGGACAGGAGAGGGCTCTCTCCGGGTCTATCTCGGCAAAAGTTCTTCAAAGGGGCTGAGATGACTTATAACGAATACTGATTTTAGGCTAGTAAAGAGATAGGAAAGTTTGATTTTGATTTTTGGGTTTTTTGTTGAAAAAATAGGAAAAACAATTTTGGGTCCGGGGATAAGGCCAGATTTTTGCAGAATTCGAGTTGGGGTGAGGTAGGCAATAGTCTTGATGCTTTTGATCAGGTGTATGGATGGATCAGAATGACAAGGAGATGAAGAGGGCAAGGGAGAACATGGATCCTCTCCAAACAGGGGAAAACATGTAAAACTAAACAAATTTAAAGGCAGAGCACTGAAACAATGGATTCAACCTCATTTACTCATTCATTTAGTTTCAGAAGCATAAGAAGGGAATGGCATACATTAAACATGAAAGAAATTACAATAAACTGAGAGAAAAAACCATCAAGAACTGAAAGCCACAAGAATCCCAACAGGTGCTGCAAAACCTATGATCTTTCCTTAGCCAAAATATGAAAAATATGTACAATAGTGTGCCAAAATCTTCCCCAAGAGTCCAACCTCTCCAACCTCTGAAAATGATTGAGAAATTACATCATATAGACCATCCTAACCCCTTTCCATGCCTCTAGGGGTCGAATTCCTCCTTCTAGGAGCAGTTCCAACTAATTCTAAACAAGGAGCTAGAATATAGGCATCCAAACAACTTGCCTCTAAAAGGAAGGAAACTGATTCTTACACTTGATTTTTACTTTTTTAGGAGTGAATCATCTAGAATAGGTAAAAGTGAATCAAAGTTACATGCCAACCACAAAATTATATCAAGATAACTCAAAAATTGCATCCACAATAAAAACTGGTCCAACTGGCCGAAATCCTGAGCTGGAAGATGAAAAATCAGCCAAAAATCTCTATGCGTAGCGCGCCTTACAGCCTGCTTTTGGGGCACTTCCCGGCATCAAAATCAATCTCATGATAGCTTTTTGGAAAGCCCTGGATGTCTGCTATCTAGCCCAAGTGGAATTTCCCAATTTGAAGCTCATTTTCCCCTCTAAAACTTCATTCTCCCACAAGTACTTCCTGCTGCTGAAAAAGGTGGTAGAACGGTGATTTTCATGGTGTTTTGGCCCCTTTGATCATCCAGAACTTGGTGAAATGCTTTGGTACCACTGGAGCATGCATAACTTACCATGAAAAACCCAAAAATATAAATTTTTCCTCCAGCAAGTGTCCCAATCATAAGCGAGCGCGTCGACGCGCTACGCGTTGGGCTGAAAAACCTGTTTTGAGACCAAAATTTTCCAAAATGACAAAAAATTCTTCAAATTTGCTCAAATTTGGAGCGAAGACCCTCCATCATGTATCATGCCCAGCCAACGAAGCCTCGGCCAAAATCCGAAGTGGATCAGGCCTCTTTCGCCGTTTTAGTGCTTTGCTCAACCTTGCCTTCAGGATCTTCATTTTAGCTCGGCAGACATGATTACGAGCCCAATAATGATTTTTCATATGACGGAACATGTCTTTGTCTCTGTCCTGAACCTGTGAATGTACCTGCGCCGATGTAGAAGGCGAGACCCCTTCCACGCCATGTGGAGATAGTACTTGCGCTGCTGTTGAAGTCAATGAGACCCCTTCCACCCCGGTGGAGATAGTACTTGTCGTGATGCTGCAAACAAAGCTCTGTGGCCTCTCTGATATGTTACCACTACTGGTGCACTGCTATGCTTCATCTCAGTACATCAATCTCAACGGTTGAGTCGATGTCCTGCTCATATCCTTGCTCATATGATGAATTTGACTCTGACATGCTGCTGAAAACAATATGTTTGAAAAATATATGCTGATGTAGGTGTAGTGAAGACAAAAGTTTAGTGTATGCTCAAAACCCAAATATGTCACATGTGTATCAAAGTATCATAGGAAAGCCACAATGAGAATAGTTTTTTCAAATGAGTTTGCATGAAAAAACAGTCACTGCTTTGACTACAAGGGGATTTTGACAAGTGAGAAGAAGAGAGTATAATGTGGGGAAAACAACTATTAGGAACAAAATGACAATATCCCTTGCAGTGTTTGACAATGTCAATGGAGGATGTGGACAAGTGAAAATGGGACTGTGTCATAACATAATTGATAAGCAGTGTGAAAAATGACAATGGCAATAATAACGACAACAGTGATGTAATGGAAAAGAGAGAGCGTGGAAGCAGAGACACCACTGACAATAGATGACACAGGCATATATCAATAGCACAAGCTTGCAAACCCCTACACAATCACTAACATTTGCTTCAAAACCCTAAGAAGTGAATTTGGAAATAAACATAGGGTTTAAATTTCTTCCACATTAAACACTTGTTTCTCCACTTTCAAAACACCATAACCATGTCCAAAATTCACTGAGAAAACGTGAAGAACCTACTTGCAAGCAGTTTGAGGCAATTTGGTATGAATCTGGGCGAAGGAGCAAAAATTTTCGGCCCTGATACTCTACGCGTCGCGCGCTTACCCAGTGCGCCGCGTGCAGCATGTGCGTTGCGCGCGTGCAAATTTGCACGGGCCTGTGAAGCCCAGTGCATCGCGCGCCTCTTGTGCGTCGCGTGCCTCCTCTGTGCGCCGCGCGCACTTCCACCTCCAGTCCACGGCTTTGAAAACACTTCAAACTTGACTTCAACACTCCAACTCGGTTTTGCTTTGGGAAATCTGTGAAAATGATTTTTTTTCAATGCTTTATATGGGTTGTAAAATATCTCATAAAAATCAGATTTGATTTTAATTTGCTCCATAACCCACTTTTGTAATGTTTGGCTTTTTGGCACTTTATCATTTTAATGCAATTCTATCTTTGGCTTTTCACTGTTTTTCTGAGTCTTGGACTGATGAAACTTGGTTGTTTTTGTAGGGATTTGGCATTTTGGCTTTGGCAAAGACCAGAGGCTGCTTTTCAACTTCTTATGGTGGAACAAATACACAATTATTACAAAAATGAAATTTGACAATTTCTAGTTCCAAAACAGAGTTTTGGACTAGAAATGTCTTCAAATGTTTTTGAGAATAAAAATGTGAAATAGGAACCTTTTGAAACCAACCTCAAGGCCTGCGGGCTTTTATTACATGTAGCAAAAGACTGAAAACCCTAGACTCTAGAACTAAAGACTCTTTTTGACAAAAATAATCATTTATGACCATGAATGAAGTGACCTGAACTTCAGTGATTTTTGAGGAATTTTAATTAGCCTTGCAGGTACAAGCATGAGGAAACACAAGACAACCAGACCCTCTCGTCAGTCAATGACATGCCCCTAGCGAAATGCAATGAAGTGGAATGAGCGAGACACCTAAAAATGATATGCAAAAAGCGAAATGATCTCTGACGGAGGGCTGTAAGGACCGACTCTAACACAACACATTCTAGAGAAGTCATCAATAAATAAAATATAGTATTTTTCTCCACGAGATGAATTTTTATTTATAGGACCACATAGCTCAGTATGTATAAGTTCAAGAGGCTTACTTACTGATCCTTCTTTGGCATTGAATTGCACCCTGGTTTTCTTACCAAATTGACATGATTTGCATATGGTACTTTCAGGCAGAGTGTTGCTAATAAGATCATGAAGAACTTTGAGTCTGTTAGATTTTCTTATTTGAGAGAAGCTCAAATGTCCCAATATTCTGTTCCATAACCAATTTTATGCAGATTTACTTAAGTAGCAATGTTCCCGACCACCTTTCAATACAACTTCATTTCCTTGATCACACATTTGGCTTACACTCAACAAGTTATGTTTTAACCCATCCACATACATAACATTGTTAGCTTTAACCTTTTATTTTAGAAACATGGAGCCTTTACCCTTTATGATAGCTGGAGATTCATTTCCAAAAGTAACATTATTTTCTTTCTCTAATGCATTATATGAAAGAAGTTTATTTTTATCACCTGTCATGTGTTTTGAGCATCCGCTATCAATATACCATTGATTTTCTTCTCCTTCGGCAAATAATGTTATGCCACATCTTTCAACCTATGAGTCGTTCTTTCTCCATACCTTGGAGTTTGTGGGTATATGTTCTTTTGGCTGAAGTTTGCTCCTGCATTAAAATTCTTCATGTCCAAATTTATTGCAATAAAAGCATTCAATTTTGTATTGAAGAGGAGAAAATTTGTTGTAAGTATTCTTCTTTACTCTAGTCTCATTTCTTTGCTTTCTAGCTTCTCTGGTCATGAAGGTTTTGTATGCAACACATTGTACAACTTTATGACCAAAGTTATGACATGAGAATCATTGTCCATTAAAGAAGATATTTCTGCGTTCATGAAACCTTCTATTTATGTTTACCTATTGATTGATATTTTTGTTGTTGTTCTTCCTTGAATTGAAGTGATCATGCATTACCCGGTTGTTCTTTTGTTGAGTGAAAAAATGTTGATGGATGGCTTTAGCTGCATTTAGATAGTTTGGAGCTGAAGACTGAGAGGATTCTCCAATATATCCAAGGCTTGTCTTTACAAGAGGAGAGAGTTGTACCATGATAATTTCTTCTAAGGTTTCATATCCTTTAGCAAATATAAGATTTAAAGTTTTCACTTTCTCAATTTCCTTTCTTAGACTTACTATTTCACATTTGAATTTCTCATTGTGCTTCTCATTTTCTATAAGTTGATTATTTAGAGTATCTATGGCAATTTTGTTTTCTTCCAAACATATTTTGAGTTGATTTATTTCTTCAAGAAAATCATTTTCTTCTAAAGCATCCATAAAAGTATCTTTAACCACACTAGAGTCTTTTCCAAAAGCCATGAGCAGTCTAATATCTTGATCAGATTCTCCTTCTTCAGTATTTGATAGACCATCACTATCTTCATGAGTATAATAGATTTTTCTATTGATAAATTGTTCTTATTTCCTTTTGCCACTTCCTTTCCCTTTTCATGATGATATTTATGGGGACATTTAGCAGCATAATGACCAACTCTTTCACAAGAATTTTTTTTAAAAGGAAGCTTACCTCTGAACCTTCCAGTTCCAAGTTGTATCTTCTTTAAAAAATTTATCTCATATTCTTCTGAAACATACCCTGATCCTTCTTTCTCTTCTACTTCCTTTCATTTTGTAGCAGCTGTAACGACAAGTTCTTTGACTTCAGATGGACCTCCTTTCCTCATTTCACATGCAGTCAAAATCCCATGAAGTTGAACAATAGTAAGAGTTTGTAGATCCTGCTTATCTTCAATAGTAGAAACTTTTGACTCAAATTTGGGAGTTAGAGATCTTAAAACCTTTTCTACTAGAGTAGTGTCAGTTATGGTTTCACCCAGATTTCTCATACAGTTTACAATATCATCTAGACGTAAAAAGAAGTTGACAATTCTTTTCTCATTATGCATTCTAAGTTTTTCATATTGAATTCTGAGAGTTTGGAGTTTAGTACTTTTTAACTTGGCATCACCTTCATAGGTCAGAATGATTTTGTCGCATATTTCCTTTGCTGTATTCAACTACATGACTTTGACAAATTCTGATTCAGTCAAACTTCCCAATAATGCATTGATTGCCTTTGCATTGGTTTCATATTTCTTTCTTACTGCTGGATTTTTTGGAACTGAAGTTGGATATTGATAACCTCCTTCAACTATAGCCCAGACATCAGCTCCAAGAGACTGAATATAGGATATGGTCCTTGTCTTCCACAAGATTAAATTGTTTCTGTTGAAAAGAGGATGCCTGATAGATGTTGTCCCATCTTGATTTCTCATCTTAGTTGATCTTCCCTCTAGCGATTAAGCTTCTTCAGAAGGACCTTCTATGATACCAATTGTTGGGAAAAATACTAAAGGGGGGTGAATTAGTATTTATAACTTACTTAAAACCGTTACCTTTTCCTTACTGATTTATATACACGACTTTAATGAACCCAACTAGTGTATACACACGGATATCTTTAAGAAAACTTGCAAATGACTAGAGATATTATTATGCAGAAAATCAGTGCATCATTTATTCATCAGATGTTTAGTGAGCAGTAAACATGTGCAGTAAAAATAGAATAAATCATCACACATAAGAAATACACATGAACACCAGGATTTTAAGGTGGAAACCCAATTCGGGAGAAAACCATCGTTGCTTTCGTCTCTGTCTTCAATATTTATTATATGGAAAAATGATTACAATATTGTACTGATGCATACTCATATCAGTACGCAAGCATCTACGTGCAGAAGGTTGCAACCTTCTTTCATTCTCTAGATGCTACTGGAAGGGAGCTCCAACCCCCTGATCTCATTTACCAGCCACTACTGGAAGGGAGCTTCAACCCTATGATCAAAACACCAACTTCTACTGGAAGGTATATTCTACTACCATATTGAAGGCTTCAACCCTCAAAACCACTGCAGACCACATTTCATCAATTTTCACACTGGATCCCACAGCTTCAACCCAACACTTTATAAATATCAACACCAATAAACTTAACCCAAAAACTTCAATCAAAACAGTGAGATCAATGTAACCAAAACTCAGTAATAAACCCATATTTCAGAATCAACATGTAGAAACAATCTTAAAATTATCTTAAAATTCATATGCTACTTCACTTTACTGAGCCTGCTTGTATACGTGCTTTCCTTTACACCAACCAACATATAGATCTGAGAATACTGATATTTCAGAGTATGATCAGTCTTAGAACCAGATCTGAGGCTTTCAGTCAGATATCTTTTCATATTTGTAGAACACTTATTAAGTCAACATTATTATTCATACTTAATCACTCATTGATGAGATTTGTACATATCCAACTTAGCAGCATATACAATATTGAAACAGCCCAGATCTACATGAAGAATTCATTGACAGACAACAAAAATATAACATAAATAAATAGATAACCTCTTCACCAAGCTTCAGAAAATCATGACTTCCATACGTGCTTTCTCAGAGACAAAGACGCGTGTATACACACTTTCACTGTGACGAACTAGCATATAGATCTGTAAATGTTATTACTGCAAAAAGATGCAGATCTATAAACTTACCCATATTTCTTTACTTCATTTCAATAAACATGCACCAGGTCACCGATCGAAACATCTCATGATTATATCATGCAAGTACATAGTCATTTTAGGTCTAGAGATCCTGATCCATCATTATATTCAAGGGTGCATCAAATATTCAGATCTACCAATAAAACAGAGTTCATCCCATGTAGATATACTTTAGAGAGAAGTATTCAGTAACAACCCTTACACATGCACACCCTTTGCACTATGATCTTCTTCTCTTTATATAAATTTAGCTTTTACCAATACCATGAGCCAAAACCACACAATTGTTGATGGTATTCTTGGATGAAATCAAATAGACCATACAACGCTCAATACTATGGGCCAATATCATGGTAATGCCCCTTGGTGCCATAATTTTAGAGCACAAAAGGTATACACGACTTGGCTTATTCTTACCCGCATATATACGCGACTTCTCTTCATAAAAGCTTTGTATATACTAATTTTGGATGTATACGTGGGTCACCTGTATACGAAGTAGCGTATACATTTCCTTCATACGCAGGTTGCCTTCATCAAACCCACGTATACATTAAGAAATATTTCCTGTTTCATTTCTCTCATACTTAAAGGAATTCCTTTCTCCGTCACATCTGAACTAACCTATAGAAACATCATTTTTACATCTTTAAGAAATAGGTTGCTTATCAAAAGGCAACTCATCAAGTAGGTTTCTATCAAGGACAACTTCATCAAGTAGTTTGCCATCAAGGACAACATATTGCATCATATTACCAACGATCTCCCCCTTTGGACTTGATGACAACCATGATGGTGTTTGATCACCACAACGGATAGCTACATTAATCATAACCATTATTCAAACACCAAAATACTCTCCCCCTTTGACATCAAGGGAAAAGGGCGGATCAATACCGAACCAATGTTTCTCTTTCCTTGTAAAAATAAGAGCTCTACAGATCTGTTGTGCACTGTATTGACAATGCTCCCCCTGAGTTCATGCTAAATCTTCAGACATATTTTTCAATGAATTACATGAATTTATAACTTAACCGAGTATGACCATTCCTATCACCAAGGATTCATAATTACATCAATGATCCAACCAAGTGGAATTACATATTTGACTCAACAACCCAACCAAGTAGGTTTACAAATTTGAACAAGTCTTTACATGACTGAATATAACAAATTTGCATCATGGGTCACAACATGACCTTTTTATCAAATAACAGATATGAATTTGTATAACTAAGACCAAATAATCTCAAAAAGGAGATCATAACACAACAACCAATCAGAATGCCAACAATACATCCTTTTCAACAAGGCAGGTGCTCTCCCTAAACTTGTGCATCCTGAACAACTTCAACAACCAATTCATCAAAGCATATTCATCAAGGAGATAAATATCAAAGAAAGGTATAATAAGATGAATACTAGAACAACAACAGAGATTATCGAACAACACCATAGACTGTTCCAAAAGCTAACCTAGAGAATTATGTCAGCGAAAACCATACGTGGTTTTATGCATAGAAACTCGTGTATATACACGATTCACCTTTATGAAACTAGCGTACCTAATTTTGTCTTCTGAAATTAAGCAGATTTGATAAGAGAGGTAGAGACAACTCCCAGCTTCTGTCTGAGATATTCGAATGCTTCCCTGGGAATAGGTTTAGTAAATATATCTACAACTTGTTCTTTGGAGGGAAGATACTCCAATTTAACCTTTTGTCCAAGAACTTTTTCACATAGTAAGTGATACTTGCTAGGAATGTGCTTGGTCTTGTAATGCATAACAAGATTTTTAGAGATACTAATGGCACTTGTATTATCACATAGAATGGATATGGGAGGTGAAAATTTCATTTAAATATCTTGTAATGTCTGCATCATGTAAAGAATTTGTGTGCAACCTTATGCGGTAGCCACATATTTTGCTTCTGTTGTAGATAAGGCAATAAAAATTTATTTCTTTCTAAACCAAGATACTAATCGAGGTCCCTTATATAATGCACCACCACTAGTGCTTTTTCAGTCATCAACATTTCCAGCCCAATTTGCATTTGTGTAAGCGTGAAGAGTGAGATCAACATTCTTTGGATACCATAGACGAAAGTCTTAAGTCCCTTGTAGATATTTGAATATTCTTTTTACAGCCTGAAGGTGAGATGCTTTTGGGTTAGCTTGGAATCATCCAAAAATCCGAACTACATACATAATGTCTGGTCTTGTCCCGGTTAGATAAAGCAAACTTCCAATCATGGATCTATACTCTGGTTGATTCACCATTGGAGAATCATCATGAGAGCTGAGGTTACATCCCATTACCATTGGAGTACTCACAGGTTTGCAATCTTCCATCCCATACTTCTTCAGAATTTTCTTGAGATATTTTTCTTGTGATAGAAATATGCCATCTATTGCTTGTTGCACTTGTAAGCCAATAAAATATGTTAGTTCCCCAAGTCATGACATTTCAAATTCTTGCTGCATAACATAAGCAAATTTCTTACTCATGGACTCTTCATTACTTGCAAAAATGATGTCATTAACATACACAACAATAATCAATAATTTATCATTCTCAATTTTTGTGTATAAGTTACTATCAACAAATCCCTTTGTGAAACCTTGTTGTTGAAGATATTTGTCAAGATGATAGTACCATGCCTGAGGATCCTGTTTGAGACCATATAAAGCCTTTTTAAGTTTGCAAAAAATATTTTCATCATTTCCCAGAATGAATCCTTTTGGTTGTTCTATATAAACTTCTTCTTCTAGATCACCATTGAGGAAAGCAGATTTTACATCCATTTTATAAACTTTGAATTGTTTAAAACTTGAAAAATAAATAAACATAAACTTCTTCTTCTAGATCACCATTGAGGAAAGCAGATTTTACATCCATTTGATAAAATTTGAATTGTTGAAAACTTGAAAAAGAAAGAAACATTCTTATGGCTTCAAGTCTGGCTACAGGGGAAAATATTTCTTCAAATTACATACCTTCTTGTTGAGCATACCCTTTACAAAAAAGTCTAGCTTTGTTTCTAATAACATCTCCATTTTCATTTAACTTGTTTTTTGAATATCCATTTTTTTCCAATAACATTTTTATCATGAGGTCTTGGAACCAATTCGCAAGTATGATTCTCTTTAATCTAATCAAGTTCTTCATTCATGGCTTGAATCCAACATTCATCTTTACTAGCTTGATTTACATTATGTGGTTGAATAGTGGACAAGAATGCTAGATAGATACGGGATCCTACAAGAGTTCTTCTTGTTTGGACACCTGATCCCTTTTCTCCCAGAATTTGAGATTCTGGATGATTCTTTTGAACATACCTAGATGGAGCCTTTTCAAATATATCTTCTTCTGGGGTTTCATTGGGTTCTCCTTCTATATTGTTGGTATTTGATGAGGGAAAATATACATCATCATCATCTTCATTTGTTGTAGTTATTTCCCTTTTAGGAGCTATGAGAGATTCATCAATTACAACATCAATACATTCAACAATCTTCTAAAGTCTTTTATTGTAACATTTATATGCTTTACTTCTATAAGAGTAACCAAGAAATATCCTTGCATCTACTCTAGGCTCAAAATTACCAAGCTTTTCATCATTGTGCTTGATAAAAAATTTGCTTCAAAAACCTCTAAAATGCTTTACATTGGGAAGATTACCATACCAGAGATCATAAGGAGTTTTATCACTATTCACACAAACATTAGACTTGTTAAGAATATTTACTACAGTATGTGTTTCTTCTCCCCAAAAGGTATTAGGAGTTCCAGATTCATCAAGCATAGCACAAGCCATCTGTTGAACTGTTCTATTCATTCTTTCTGCCATGCCATTTTGTTGTGGGGTTCCAGCTACAGAAATTTGTCTTTCTATGCCATGATGTTCACATAAATAAAAGAATTCATCAGATATATATTCTCCTCCTCGGTCAGATCTAAGACATTTGATTTTTAGATATAATTCATTTTCAACCAAAGCTTTGAAGATCTTAAATTTTTCAAATGCTTCATCTTTATGTTTAGTAAACCGATCCAACACATTCTAGAGAAGTCATCAATAAATAAAATATAGTACTATTCTCCATGAGGTGAATTTTATTTACAGGACCACATAGATTAGTATGTATAAGTTCAAGAGGCTTACTTGCTGATACTTCTTTGGCATTGAATTTCACCTTGGGAAGATCACGAACAGCTTTGAGTATGCTAGATTTTCTTATTTGAGAGAACCTCAAATGGCCCAATCTTCTGTTCCATAACCAAGTTTCTACAGATTTACCTAAGTAGCATTGCTCTTGGCCACATTTCAATATATGCAGGTTTCTTGGTATTCTAGTTCCTTTTATTACTATTTTTCCTGTGTCAAGTTCACGTACTACACATTCTTTTCAAATAAAAGCAACTTCATTTCCTTGATCACACTTTGGCTTACACTCAACAAGTTATGTTTTAATCCATCCATATACATAACATTTTTAGCTTTAGCCTTTTATTTTAGAAACACAGAGCCTTTACCCTTTATGATAGCTGGAGAGTCATTTCCAAAAGTAGCATCCTTTTCCTTCTCTAATGCATTATATGAAAGAATTTTATTTTTATCACCTGTCACGTGTTTTGAGCACCCACTATCAATATACCATTGATATTCTTCTCCTTCTGCAAATAACGCTATGCCACAACTTTCAATCTGTGAGTCCTTCTTTCTCCATACCTTGGAGTTTGTGGGTATATGTTTTTTTGGCTGAATTTTTCTCTTGCATTCAGATTCTTCATGTCCAAAGTTATTGCAATAAGAGCATTCAATTTCGTCTTGAAGAGAAGAAAATTTATTGTAAGTATTCTCCTTTACTCCAGTCTCATTTCTTTGCTTTCTAGCTTCTCTGACCATGATGGCTTTGTATGCACATTGTACAACTTTATGACCAAATTTATGACATGAGAATCATTATCCATTAAAGAATAAATTTCTGCGATCCTGAAACTTTCTATTTATTTTTACCTGTTGATTGATATTTCTGTTATTGTTCTACCTTGAATTGAAGTGGTCATGCTTTACCTAGGTGGTCCCTTTGTTCTTCTTTTGAGTGACAAAATGTTGTTGGCTGGCTTTAGCTCCATTTAGATAGCTTGGTGCTGAAGACTGAGAGGATTCTCGAATATATACAAGACCTGTCTTTACAAGAGGAGAGCATTGTACCTTGATAATTTCATCTAAGGTTTCAGATCCTTTAGCAAATCTAAGATTTAAAGTTTTCACTTTCTCAATTTCCTTCCTTAGACATACTATTTCACATTCTAATTTCTCATTATGCTTCTCCTTTTCTATAAGCTGATTCTTTAGAGTATCTATGGAATTTTTTTTTCATCCAAACATATTTCGAGTTGATTTATTTCTTCAAGAAAATCATTTTCTTCTAAAGCATCCATAAAAGTATCTTTGACATCACTAGAGTCTTTTTCAAAAGCCATGAGTAGTCTAATATCTTGATCAGATTCTCCTTCTTCACTATTTGATAGACCATCACTATCTTCATGAGTATAATAGCGTTTTCTATTGATAAACCATTTCTTATTTCCTTTTGCCACTTCCTTTCCCTTTTCATGATTATATTTATGGGGACATTTAGCAGCATAATGACCAACTCTTCCACAAGAAAAAAATTTGAAAGGAAGCTTACCTCTGAACCTTCCAGTTCCAAGTTGTAGCTACTTTACAAAATTTATCTCATCTTCTATTGAAACATACCCTAATCCTTCTTGCTCTTATACTTCCTTTCCTTTTGTAGCAGCTCTAAAGAAAACTTCTTTGACTTCAGATGGACCTCCTTTCCTCATTTGACATGTAGTCAGAATCCCATGAAGTTGAAAAATAGTAAGAGTTTATAGATCCTGCTTCTCTTCAATAGCGGACACTTTTGACACGAATTTGGGAGTTAGATATCTTAAAACCTTTTCTACTAGAGTAATTTCAATTATGGTTTCACCCATATTTCTCATACGATTTATAATATCATCTGGATGTAAAAAGAAACTAGAAATGCTTTCCTCATTATGCATTCTGATTTTTTCATATTGAATTCTAAGAGTTTGGAGTTTAGCACTTTTTACCTTGGCATCACTTTCATAGCTTAGAATGATTTTTTCCCATATTTCCTTTGTTGTATTGAACTGCATTACTTTGAAAAATTTTGATTCAGTCAAACTTCCCAATAATGCATTGACCGCCTTTACATTGGTTTCATAATTATTTCTTGTTGTTGGATATTTTGGAACTAAAGCTGGATATTGATAACCTCCTTCAACTATAGCCCATATATCAGCTCGAAGAGACTGAAGATAAGATCTTGTCCTTGTCTTCCAGAAGATTAAATTGTTTCTGTTAAAGAGAGGAGGCCTGATAGATGTTGTCCCATCTTGATTGCTCATCTTAGATGATATTCCTTCTAGCGATTAAGCTTCTTCAGAAAGACCTGCTCTGATACCAATTATTGGGAAAAATACTTGCTGGGTGAACTTATTTATAACTTACTTAAAAATTTTAATTTTTCCTTACTGATTTAGATATGCGACTTTAATGAACCCAACTAGTGTATACATGTGGATATCTTTAAGCAAACTTGCGTATGACCAAAGATCTTATTATGCAGAAAATCAGTGCATCATTCATTCATCAAATGTTTAGTGAGCAGTAAACATGTGCAGTAAAAATAGAATAAATCATCACACGTAAGAAATACATATGAACACCAGGATTTTAAGGTGGAAACCCAATTTGGGAGAAAACCAATGTTGTTTTTGTCTCTGTCTTCAATATTTATTATATGGAAAACTGCTTACAATATTGTACTGATGCATACTCATATCAGTACTAGGCATCTACTTCTGAAGGCTGCAACCTTCTCTTATTCTCTAGCTGTAACTGGAAGGGAGATCTAACCCCCTGATCTTGTTTACCAGCCACAACTAGAAGGGAGCTTCAACCCCCTGATCAGAACACCAAGTTCTATTGGCAGGAAGCTTCTACTTCCATACTGAAGGCTTCAACCCTCCAAACCACTACAGACCATGTTTCATAAATTTTCACACTGGATCCCACATCTTCAACACAAAATTTTATAAATATCAACACCAATAAACTTAACCCAAAAACTTCAATCAGAATAGTGACATCACTGTAACTAGAACTCAGAAATAAAACTAGATTTCAGAATCAACATGTAGAAACAATCTCAACCCTGATCATTCATTATCTTAAAATGCATACGCTACTTCATTTTACTGAGCCCACGCGTATACATGCTTTCCTTCACACCAACCTGTGTATAGATCTGAGAATACTTATATTTCAGAGTATGATCAGTCTCAGAACCAGATCTGAGGCTTTCAGTCAGATATCTTTTCAGATTTGCAGAACACTTATTCATTCAACATTATTATTCACACTTAATCACTCATTTATAAGATTTGTACATATCCATTTTATCAGGTTCTCATGGTCTTTCTTGAAAGGATGGTTTCTTAGAATAATGTCTGTGTTACAAGGTTTTAAGCTTGCATCCTCACATACACAAGCGTCCTGAAACTTTTTGCATAGACTTGTATGTTTTTGTTTTGTGTGTAGTGAAAAAATTCTAGATATTCAATCATTTTGGGTTTTTCAAGACTACCCATACTATACCCCTCTACATCAGCTTTAGCAGAGACTTCTTTGGGATCCATAGCAAAATTTGTGGGAGTTAACAAATCTTCTGAAGGGACAAAACTCTTAGATGATGAAGTATCTAGGTAAGGCAATAACATAAGACTATCTTGATCCAGATTCCCAAATATTTCTCTTTTCTGAGGGTATTTTAGTACTTTTGGATTGGAAAAAGGAGATAGTTGTGTTTTTGGGGTTTTTTCTTCACTTTAACAACCTGTCTCATATACTAAACTGATTTTTGTTTTTGAAATCTCATTTTTAGTTTGCAGAAAGTTAAGTTAAATTTTATCATCATGTGGTTGTTCAGGGTCGTGATAGTTCTGACTATTGAACTCATCATAGAGGGATTGATTTGACTTTTGCAGTGTGCCTAGATCTATCTCAACCTCACTTACTTGCTCATCAATGTCCTCTTCATTATATAAGATGCATGAATCAAGACCTGAATGTATGGAATAAAGTGGCGTATTGTCTGGCATTTCTTGACTGCTAACCATATACTTCATGTGTGACTCTCGGTATAATCTCCTTGTCTAGTTAAAAATAGGGATGGTAGCATAGGAAATGTCTAGTTGAAGGTTCCCTTGAAGCTTGGCTCCCCAAGATCTGGACAGAAGCATGCCATACTTGGGGGGAATATCTACCACTACTATGTCCATAACTAGGTTTTTAGCCGGTACTTGTGCCAGATTTACACAAAGGTCCTTGATTAGGCCCAAACACTTGACTCTGCTTGAATCGAATGAGTACAAGTCTTTGTAAGGTTTGGTTATTTCTAGGCCTAATATATCCATGACTACCTTAGGCATGAGGTTGTGCGAGGCATCGTAATCTAGCATGGCATTATGTAAGATTTTGTCATGTATGTTTAGGCTGATATAGAAAGGGGGAATGGCTCCTTATTGATATTTTCCTTCTATTTTGGGTCCAAACAACAGTTTAGATGTGTCATCCGCCAAGTGTAAAGTATCGATATCATTCCCTATGTTTAGAACTTTCAGAACTTGAGATTTTTACATGCATTGGGTAATCAGTTCAGTGAGAGGTATGGTTATCTTAATTTTAGCAACCTCTCCTTGAAACTGAAAGGAATTTGTTTTTTAGACATATTTACATTATTTTTATCAGCCATAAATTTTTCTACAATTTTAATTTGTTGATTTTGATTTGGGGCTTTGGACACTAAATTTTTTTAGGTCCACTAGTAGAGGTACTAGGGCAGCTTGTGTCACCACTTGGTTGGCTAGTTTTGTCTTTGTTAGGATCAATTTTCTTAGCCATGGTGTTAGTATTGTCTGCTGTTCTTCTAAGAATGTTTTCGGGGGTTTTCCTAACATCAGTGTCTAAGTTGTTCTTCTTGGAGTTGTCTTGGTTTTTCTTACTCCTAAGATCATATTTCCTATGGAATTCCAATATGGCGTTTTCCAATCCCAACTCACAATATTCAGAGTCTTCATAGCTTGTTTCATTTAGATCTGAGGAGAAGAAACCTTATTCTTATTCTGTGAGAAAAACATCACCCTCGTTATCAGAGCCTATTAAGTTTAGGTGATTTTCATTCAGCTATTCAATATCTCTTTCCCCTTCATCTACATAGTTATCTTGGAAGGGTGGCCTGATTTGTTGATCATTTTCCCTTTGTCTGATTTGGGGTGGGTCTCTTCTGAAGTTCTAATTCCAGTTTCTGTTTTGGGGATTTGGTTGGTTCTCCTTAGGAGGTTCTCTTTCGTTTATTTTTATTCTCTCCATCATTCTCTCCATGGTTCTAAGTAGCTTGTCAATCTTGGAATCAGATGAGGAGGTTGAGGGCATGGTTTCATCTTTGTAGGTTACCCCCTTTTCTGATCTCAGCCTCGCTCTCTTTTCATTTAAGTTGGCCTCTACACTTATAGATCCCTTTTTCATGTCTTCTAAAGTTAGGGGCTCTCTTTCTCTTAGCTGATAGGCCATGTCCGGGTCAAAACCTTCCAGAAATTTAGCTAAGGAAATACCTAGTGGGGGTTTCATATGAGGTGGGAGGGCATTGTAGACACTGTTAAACCTGGTGCAATTATCTTGGACACTCTCCCCCGTATTCCTCTTAAGATTTTTATATTTAGAAAGGATTTGGAGGGGGTTTTTCTTGATTTCCCACTTGTTTATGAAAGTTTGGTAAAGGGAAGGGAGATCATGTATGCTATTGGGAGTTAAGTTCATAAACTATTTTTTAGCTTATCCTCCTAGGCTTTGGGAAAACATCCTCATCTTCATGGTTTCCTCTTCTAATTCCATGTAGTCAAAAGAATCATTTATTCTATATACATGTTGTTGGGCAGTGATAGATTCAACCCCGGTAAAGTGAGGGATTCTGGACTGGTAGTCTTTTGGCAAAGCCAAAGGTTGTGGTAAAACCAGGGGAGCATACCAAGCTACCATGATAGAAGCTAATGGTGGATTTACAAGTAGAGGGTTTGTGAGGGGAGGTGTAGGATGAAGCGGGGTGGTTTTCACATTGGTGGTATGGATAGGTGTAGTGGAGGTACTTGGACCAGCAGACTGATTCAGAGCGGATTTGGTATGAAAAGAGTTAAAGTGGTGAAGAAGCTAAAAATTAGGTGGGGTGGAAGGAGAGGCTTCTCTACTAGAACTCTGTTGCAAATCTATGGGCTTGAGTTCAGTATGGTCAATCTCACTATGGGACTTGGTTCTAAAATAGTTTCTCGTATGGTGCAAGTGAAACTGGGGATCTTGCAAGGTTTTGTGTTGTTCAGGGACAAAGCTTGCTTTGTGAATGGTTCCAACAGTAGTTAAGTTTCCAGTTTTAGAATTTTGCCACAAAATCCTTTCTGGGTCATCAACTATAGTAGGAGGGTTTGGTTCCGGATGAGATTTGGTATTGATTCTTCGCGAAGCCAAATTTCAAACTCAAAATTTAGAGAGGCTGAAAGTTTTTTGAAATTTTTGAAAAGTCTGCCTCTCTCAGTTTTTTCTTAACTCACACAATGTGTGACTAGATCTCTAAACTTCTTGGGGCTGATTTGACACAATCCTAAGGGCATCTACGGATACTAGTGAAGTGAGAAGGCCTAATGGAGGCAAGTGGAGTCGCTAGGTGGATGTTTTTAGTTTGTTTTGAGGATGTATGTCTATGGTCCACCACCAATAACTGACAAAAACCAATCTAGGAATATTTTGGGGTTTTCTGAGTTCTCTTAAGTAACTCTAAGATTTCTATGAGTGTACTACAGTTGGGTCATCATTTTGCTAGGATGGTGAAACAACTGGGTTCTACTCTTGGCTATCAGTTGATTTCTCTATGATTTGACAAGGGTTTCTGAAGTCCTAAGGGATACTTAGATTGTCATTGACATCAGAGGTTGCATCATGATCACCATTGTGTTAGTGATATTGACGAGGTGATTACAAATCACAGGATTTCAAAGTTTAACTAAGGGTTAAAAGATTCTATAAGAGTTCTTAGGCTACTATGTACTCCGTCCCACCGTGATCGTCATTATGTTAGTGATGGGGATGAGGTGGCAGATTAATTGGATTTTCTACTTGTTAAGGGCCTCTGAAGTTCTAAGGAGTACTTAGGTTGTCATTAACTTAGAAGGTCCCACCGTGATCGCCATTATGTTGGGGTAACATCAGACTAGTCTTTGGAGTCCAAGGACCTAGCCTTCCAGGACTCAGAGAGGGCTCTCTCTATTATGTGTGAAGGATGTAAACTTGTTCACTTTAGATGATTGATTTTAGGCTAGTTTTTAAGTGTAGGGTTTGTTTGTTTGTTTGGTTGAGGTAAGATGATTGAGCAGGATAGGTGGAATGAGAGGTTGTCAAAAATTAGGCTATGGAGTCTATGAAGTCATTGATATCTCAATAGTGAATCAGGGAACATCACAAGGAAAATATAGTGTAGTCGATGGATCTTTAAAGTTTATGTGTGAGGTGAGATGGGCAATAAGTTTGGGGAAACAAGGTAGGGAAAAGGGAAGTTAAAAATCCTTTGTCAAATACCTATGAAAAAGAAGGTCTTGAATACTGATAAGAAAAAGATACTAATCATGAGATAGGGCACACCATTTACTCAATGAAAATACTTTTAAATAAATAAACGTTCAAGATAAACAATCTAGTGGAACAAAGGAAGCAAGAAAACTTATCTAACTTCAATGGTTCTACTTTAGAAATTTGAAAACATATAAGAGAAAAATAGCATCAATAAATGAAGAGGGAAATCCTAAACATCATTCATTAAAATATAAAGAACTTTGAGGCAAACTGATAAGC
This sequence comes from Pinus albicaulis, assembly GCA_034641835.2. Lineage (NCBI taxonomy): Eukaryota > Viridiplantae > Streptophyta > Pinopsida > Pinales > Pinaceae > Pinus > Pinus albicaulis. Next base: position 1,455,779,322 of record CM076575.1, on the reverse strand, counting down.
ATGTACAAAGGGCAAGATTGAAACATGACCTCTTTGGCTTAACCTAACAATCAATACATCAAAGAGAGATTTCAAGATAGAGTTTAGATAGCATCAAACAAGAAGGGCTTACCATGAATCATATTTGTAAACTAGCATATTAATCCAATAATGAAATAGACAAGATTAGGTGGGCCTAAGGAGTAACTAATAATTCCTTAACTAACCTAGCAAAAGAAAACATAAAGACAATAGGCAAACAGGAGGACTGAGGTGCCTCAAACAACATTTCTCATCCTATATTCTTCTGAGATATTTCAATATAGAAATATGGACATATGATCAACTAGAAAACATGAACAAATAAGAGATACATCACCATTAACTAAATTCAGGGATCCTGCAAGCAAGCCTTCATCAACATCAATCAAGGAAAATCATCCACAAGCTCCACAACACCAAATTTCTCTTCAACCTCAAAAAACCATGTATATGATCTCAAACTCATCAAAAGCCCTCATTTACAATGAATCCTCATTCTCTATATAACAAGAAAGGAGGAGAAAAACCCAATAGAGTATTTAGAATTCCATTGGCTAAACAGAAGTATCTCTATTGTCCTTGAGGCCTTGCAAGGCCCAAGGCACAAAATATCTAAAATAAATATCTTTTCGCCCATTTATAGCAAATAAATTGACATTTAGGCTCTGAAAAGCCTCCTAAAACTTTCCAAACGCACATTTTGACTTCTCAACCATAGGAGCGCAGTGCTAAGTTTTGAAATGAAATTTTATGGTAGGAGCACAGCACAGGAACAAGAAAAATGGGTCTTCTTACAACAACGTTTTGAAGGCCTTCCCGATGTCAGAAAAGGCTCCATGATGGCTCGTTGGAAAGCCCTTGAAGTATAATTTCCAGATCTACCATTGGATCTCCAATATGACCTATAAAACCTGTCCAAAAACTGAAAATTCCAAGACTGGTAGGAGCATAGCACATGTCTTGAAAAGTAGGCAGAATGATGAAAAAATGAGTGTTTTTGACCCTTTTGGGGACCAAAAAAACTCCAATTGATCTGAAAATTTCTGAGCATGTTATATGAGTTATGAGGAATCCAAAAATGCAAGCCTTACCTCCTAAAGATGCCCCAAAAAGAGTGTAGCACTAGGTGTGCTGCGCTCGTAGCCTCAAAATTTGCAAAAAACAAAACTTTGTCAAAATTTCCCCAAATTTGGTGGAAGTATGCCTCATGGGTCTTGGGAGACCTGTAGAGAAGATTGTGCCAAAATAATAAGGCTATCTTGGCTCTTTTCCATTTTTAGTGCTTGGATCTCAATTTGGGCCTTTTTGAGTTTTTCCCTTGCAAAATGGTTTCCTTTTGCATAATGCTTGGTCATTCTTCTTTGTAAATCCAAGTCTTTGTTAGCTTTCTCTAGCTTGGCCTCAAGGTGTATGTTAGCCCTCTCAAGCCATGGTTCCCTATTATGTTCAATTTCTAGTGCAAGGAGTTCCTGGAGAGAAATTTGTTCTGCTTGGGCTGATTCTTCTTCCCTTTTCTTTGCTAATGCTTTCTTTAGACCCATAGTTCTAGGTCTCCTTCTAGTTTGACCTTCCTCATCACTACTCTCCTCATAAGTGCCCATGAATTCTTCCAACTTCACCTGTTCTCTTTGAGCTTCTTTCCAATACCTAAGTGTTCTTGTTTCATGGATGGCCTGTTGGGCACTCATTTTCTTGTTTTGCATCTGATATAAGTGAATGACATCCTTTTCTCTTTCTAATTCAGCTTCCAAGTCCTTGATTTGTGCATTCCTCTCTTAGAGGAGGGAGTTTTAAATTGTTGTTTCATTCTCATCATCACTGTTTATGTGAATAAGTTCAAACTCTCTTTCTTTTTCATGATCTTCCTCTCCTTCTTCCACTTTTTTCTTACCTTTGTCAATCTTTTGAGTTGAGGAGGATGGCATGGCCCCTTGCCCTTTGGAGGCAGCAAACACATGCCTATCTCCTCTTTGATAGGTAAGAGGGAAAGGTGTAACAAGTTTTATCTGGATATCTCCATCATTGGTTACATTAAGAGTGCTTTTCTCCTTAGTAATGACCCCTGCATGTGTGTTTTCTTCTTTTTGTTCTTAACTGCCTTCTTGAGAGGCACTTTAATTTTCTCCCATGCTAGTATCACTACCTTGATCTTCACCATTGCCATCTTCCTCCATGTCCTCTGCATTGTCATATTCCATGTTTGCAACATTATCATTCACATTGCCTTTTTGTTTGTTGTCATGGTTAGAGGTGTCCTCATCACTGCTTGGTGTATTTTCATCCTCTTGGCTGCCCTTTGAGTTCATGGGATCACTGTTGTCACTTTTAGTAGGGCTATTAGTCATAAGGTTTTCTTCATTATGACTGTCATCATCCCCTTCACTGTTTGGCTCACTGTCTTCATTATTTGACCCACTGTCTTCACTTTCAAATTATGCCTCTGTCTCTGCATATTCATTGTTTTCTTAATCTTTGCTATCCCTATTGTCTTTACCTTTAGAATTTTTTTCTTCATTATCACTGATTTGTTCTTGAGCACTGTCATGATCTTCTTCATTTTCTTCCATGTCATCTTCTTCTTCACCATGACTGTCATTTTCTACCATGTCACTTGTTTCTTCACCATGACTGTCATTTTTTTCCATGTCACTTGTTTCTTCACCATGATTGTCATGGTCTGTTTGTTCTTCATCTGTTTCTCCCTCAATATTTGGCTTACTGCCTTTGTCACTTCTCTCTCTCTTATCAAAACTTTATTTGTCTTTTTCTCCACTCTCTGGCTCACTGTATTCACTGTTCTTCCCACTGAAATTTCCTTCAAACTCTGTCTCTTCTTGACTGCTATTTTCATATTTGTCACTGCTATTGGGCTCACTCTTTTCTTCTTTACCATCACTATTTTTCTCATCAGAATTTATCTCTACTCTTGGACTATCATTGATTTCTTCATCTTCATCTAGCTCACTGCCTTTGTCACTACTTTATTCTTTATCAAAATTTTATTCTTTGTCCTCTTCCTCATCATAATCACTTTCCTCACTTTCATTTTCCTCTCCCTAATTATTTTTTTCTTCCTTTTAACTGTCATTTTCTTCTTGACTTCCATCTTCATCTTGGTCACTTCTTTCTTCCTCTTGACTGTCATTTTCTTCTTGACTGCCATGCTCATCTTGGTCACTGCTTTCTTCCTCTTTACTTTCATTTTCTTCTTGATTTCCATGTTCATCTTGGTCACTTCTTTCTTCCTCTTTTTCACTTCTTTCTTCTTTTTCTGAGGCTTTAGGAGAAGGTGAAAGAGGGAGGCTTGTTTGGGGAGAGGATTCTTATGAAGAGGATGATTCATGGTCAGTGAGGGGTGATGGAGGAGTGGAGGAAGGTGGATGGGATGATGAGGGTAAACTTTGCAGAGGAAGGGGCTGTGGATTTATGAAAACACCATGGGCGATGAAAACTTCCCATGGGATGCCTTGTTGCTCTAATTGGTGTAAGACAATCATTTTGATGATGGAATGGTGGAAAAGACTTTGCATTTGTTGTGAAGGATGTCTCCTTTGCACAATGGATGAAATTTTATCAATACTTTTATAAAGGTAGTTGGGAAAATGTAGAAGTTTGGCCCTAGTGAAATGCATGATTAGTATTATGTGGTAAGAGTACAATCTAGAAAATCTACCCTCACAGGTGAAGTATTTCATAATGATTTTCATTAAAGGAGCATATATGTCCAGCAAATGATAAAAGGGGAAAATATTTTTGCAATCAACTTGACAACTTGGTTTTAATAAGGGCTGATAATGGCTTAGGTCCAGATACACCTGTTTGAACCATTTTTCTCCCATGCAAGGTATTCCAGTGGCCATAGAGATTGCATTGGTGGTCAGCTCAAAATTCACTCTAGCTAGATGTACTTGGTGGTCATGGAGGTTAAGGACAAAAATTTTGGTCAACTTAGGGTGAATTTGGACTCTCTGCGCTTTCTCACAGAACTCATAGCATCCTACCTCTTGGAAATATGAAACTATAGTATGAGAGGCCGTCAATTCTTTAGTGTTTAAAGGCTCAAACCTATTAGCTTTCCCACCCTTCCTCTGCTTTTCTCTAAGCACTTGGCCTCTCTCGCCACTGTCAACACTGCCTTCTCTAGGAATTTTTCCCTTTATTCTTGCCTTTGAAAACAAAACCCTGATCTTCTTGGGAGATGATATGGAGAGGGAAAATGAGAGGTTAATGAAAAAGACACTGATTTGCAAACTTGGAGGGGAAAAGAGGATTGAAGGAGGACACTTTTGGCCTTGATGTGTTTTCAATGTGTAGATGGATGGGAGCCTTTCAATCAGCAATGCTTGCAAACATGGGGACCTGACTTTTTTTCCTCTATGGTTTTTTCAAATTCCCTTTAAGTTTACCATTCATATTTCTCTACATTTCATCTTCAGACAGTATGAAAAGGTAGGGAAAAACTAAATACCTTCAAAACATTCTTCAAAATTGAAGCAACATGCACATAAATGCATCACGGGGCAGTCGGGCGCCTTCTGCATGACCTTTCAGGTCTTCCTGGGCAGCCCTGAATGCACAAGAGTGCAGCGTTCGGGCAGCCTATGCACGAGGTGTTGTGTCCTCCTGGCAGCCCCAAATGCATAGGAGTGCAGCCTCGGGCACCTCTCCACGAGTTGTCATGTCCTCCTCGTAGCCTTGAATGCACAGGAGCGCAACGTCGGGCACCTCTACACGAGTTGTTGTGTCCTCCTGGCAGCACTTAATGCATAGAAGCGCAGCGTCGGGCGCCTCTGCACGAGTTTTTGTGTCCTCCTGCTAGCCCTGAACGCATAGAAGCACAACGTCGGGTGCCTCTGTACAAGTTTTCGTGTCCTCCTGGAAGCCCTGAATGTAGAGGAGCATAGCAGTTTAGGCACCTTTGCAAGATTTTTCAGACGATGGCCCTGTGCGCAGCGCTGTGCTACAGGCGCATAACGCCTCTTTGGAAAATATGCAAGCAGCGCGCACAAGTGCATAACACAACTTTACGGGAGTGCACTGCAAGATTTTTTCCTGAAAATCTGCCATAGAACCCTGAAAACCTTCAACTCCTTTTGAAAATAGCTAAATGGTGTTTGAGAGATGCTTCTTGTGTCGCTTTTATACCTTTGAAAATTTAAAAATAAAAACCCACCATGACTAAGGTTTATTTTTTATCCTTTATCTATCTTGCTGTTATTTCTTTTTCTCTTGTGCAGGAGGTGATTTTAAGCAAAAAAGTAACCTTTGTTGGATGTTTCCAAACACACCCTTTTTCCTTTGGCCACTTCTGACTTGGTGGGAGGTGCCATAAAACAGGGTTTTAGTCTTCTCAAAATTTTTGGGAGTTTTGATACCTTACCTACCAAACAGTGGAAGTTATGCCCCAATTGGTTTATTATTTGGCCTTTAACCTCCTTCTCTCCTTTTTTATGATCATTTTGTAGACCTATGAATGTGCTTGAGGAGTTTAAGCAACCTTCACACTGATATTTTCTATAATTTGTCCCTTTGTTGTAGGGAATACCTCCTTTACCTTATTTTAACCATGGAGGCCTCCTTTCAAATGTCTTCTGAAAGCCTTCTGACCTTTTAATGGAATTTTATGACCTTTAGGTCACTTTTTCCATACCTTTCTAGAATTCTAGCTTTTAAAGGCCTTTTTCCTTTTCTTATTTATCATTCCTATAAACTTTGGTGTTATGTTTGATGGTGCCGATGCACCTTTGTCCCTTTTAACCTTTTGCATGGACCTCTTGTTGGGAAACACCTCATAGGTAATCAGTCCTAAGACCACTGATACTCTTTTTCACTTGGGCATGTTGTTTCTCTTATGCTGTGACTGTCCTTGAGGAGTTTGGATTATTACGTTGCCTTTCTTCTGCTAATAACCCTTATAAACCATTCCTGCAGAAATGTTTTAAGATAGGCGACTGTCCTTTTGCAGACTCAATGCTTTGATCAAGGAGGTCCTTTTGAAGGCTTTTTATACCCTTTGGACAATCACAAACTCACCTTCCTTTTCATTTGATTTCACCTTTGGGCATATGTAAAATAGTGAGTTTAGAAAGCCAAAGAAATGCATAACCTAGGAGACCCTGCATGACCTATTGGGATATCTCTTGGAATAGGTCCTTGACTGAAATACTTGAATCAGGGTTTGGAGGTGAAAACAAGGTTTTGACAAACCTTCATGCAATGCAATACTAGAAACTGAAATCCTTGATTGATTTATCTAAAGAGCCTAGAAAGGGAGTTTAAAATCACCACTGCTTGAGGCACTTGGTGAATAGGGGAAAAGATTTAGGCTACTTGGAAAACCAAGGTGTAAAATTAGAACACTTAGGTAATCAGAAACAGAGTGGTAAAGTCAAAGGTGGCAAACATAGTGAGAATGAGGGACATAAGTCCATGATTTGGTCTTCTGGGAGTGAGAGATTGGCCATGGCTTGGTATAATAATATAACAGTGAAAAAAATATTCCTAAGGGAAATGAAGGTAGTGAGATTTCTAGAACTCACGAGATTCTTGAATTTTGTTTCTAGAAATCTAGGATAAGCATTTAGTCATCTAAACAGGTAAAAATTACTAATGACTAACACCTCACTGTCTATCCATGTGTCCCTTACATTTTGTCTCTCTCTCCACCTCTATCTCTCCATGTCTTTGTTCTTACACACACTCTCCCCCCCTCCAACTTCATATCTCTCTCCCTCTCTTCTTCTCTCTCTCCCCTTGTCTCTCTCTTGCTTCCTCCCTCTCCCTCTCTCTATCTCTCTCTCTCCCCCCCCCATCACTCTCTCTCTCTTTGTCTCTCACCGCTCTCTCTATCTCTCTCTCCCCCCCCCCATCACTCACTCTCACTCTCTCTCTCTCTCTCTCTTAAATTTGACCCCATTGTATTGTATTAATAAATATAAATTAAAAAAAAACAATTTTTATAAAATATTAAACCTATACTTTGGATCAATCATGTCAAAGAAAATACAATAATGAAAAAACTTAAAATAATCATGCACTATATTTCCTCTATTATTGTTTTCTCTGATTGCTTGGATCCTTAGTTAAGATGGATCTATGTCGGTTCTTAATAATATTATTTATATTATATAATTTCACATCTTTATATGTAAAAGTATGGCATAGTCTAACATATAGATGAAATAGCCTTTTTCACTGTAATTCACCAAAAGAATCCGGCAATACAATTTCAAGCAATAATGTGATTTTTTGTTGTTTAAAATTTATTTTTGAATGCATAAATGGATTCAACACCCTGAAAAACCCTTTGGCACTGGAATTATACAAATTAAACAATTTAAACTCCAATTTTTAAAAATCTCTCAAATATTTTGATTAAAATTAACTAGAAAAATGTAACTACCCACTACCCCTAAAAGTATTATCATTTTTTATTTTATTGAAGCCTTGATTTAATTTCTATGGGAATATTTTTAGTAGTAATAAGGAAAGAGGGTTTAGATATATCTCAAAAGTAAATATAACATTTTTCCTTTTAGATTTAATTAAAAAAATTTAACAAATTAAATTAAAATAAAATATTTGGAAAATATTTTGATTGTGAAATAAATTATGGTTTTTGGGCATGTGATATTGATAATCCATGGTATTGTAACAAAGCCTATTTACAAGTTAAGAATATCCATGGTAAATAATCTTGTCATATTGTTAGAACTAAGAATTTTGTGATCCATAAAGTAGATAAATGTCTTTTGGACTAATCACATCATTAGGATTTGGTCATATTGTTTTAAATAGTTTGATTGTGAAATAAGTTATGAATTTTGGGAATTTGTTATTGATAAGCCATGATATTAGCCCGTGGTATTGTAGCAAAGCCTATTCACAAGTTCATAATATTAATGGAAAAGTTGAGTGGATATTCATGGTTAAGAATATTGTCATATTGTTATAAAATATTTTGATTGGGAAATAAGTTATCATTTTTGGGCAAGTGGTATTAATAAGGCATGTTATTGGTCCATGGTATTGTAACAAATTCTATTCACGAGTTAATAACAAAATAAAAATATAACAAATTTATTTTTATTATTTTTATTACTTTAATTTTTTCATTAATAATCGAGAAAAAATTTAAATGTTTACACCCATCTTCGATATTGGGGTTTATATTACTTTTAACTATTAATTATGTTTCCATTGACCCGCTATTTAAAATTGTTTACATACTTACATTACACCTACACATGTACCCTATACTACGTTGTAGAGAGAAAAAATATCAATATTTTATATTTTAAAATAATATCTATTAAAAATTTCAAGATTTATATTTCTAATTTTCTTATCCAATTCAATTTTTAATAAATAAAATATTAAAATGTTTTTACATTCTTCCCCTTTATTTAGAAACAATTTTTTTTTACGCAATTACATTTCATTTACAATTTCATATGTATATCAGAATTTTTTCCTTAAATTTGGTCACACACACACACACACACACACATATATATACTTTAATTTTAAATTTAATTCATTTTCAAATATTTAAGCCCCAAGGGATAGCTCAATTGGTTGAATTCTCGTTGCTAAGTACCTCACAATGTTAAATATTTTGGACGTCCTTGGGTTTAGCCTTGACATATTAAGCCGACAGGTAGTTTCCTTCGGGTTGATCATATTAGATTATTTCATGTGGATGTAGTGGCCACTCAGTGACCGTGAACCACAGATGAAAAAAAACTCATTTTCAAATATTCCATTTGGTTTGATTTTACATTTAACTCATTTATTATATATTTACGTTTGAAAATAAAATAAATATGATAATGTATTAAATTAAGTTTTATTAATATAATTAATTGAATTATTAAGATATTAAAAAATTGGTAAATTCAATTAATTATCTTAGACTACTCCCCGATGGGGGTGCTTTTATTGTGGGACAAGTGGTGGGAGGGATGGTGGCAGAGCCTGTCTAGCCTCCACATGCACCCCATCCTCTCATTTAATTGACATGACTGCCAGAGCCCGCTTATGAGGCCGTCATCCATGAGTGCATGACATTGTTAAAACCCATCCCTGGAGTAGTTGGTGTCTCACTTGGATATGGTGGGAGATGTTAGGGCTTTGTAGATAGGTAAGGTTGTTGGAGGTCAAGTGCGCCTTGCCAAGGTATAGGCCTCGGGGGAGAGGCAAAGAAACCTGAATCTGGTGCACAGTGTGGGGTGTGTTGGTGATGCTAGACGAGCGCTAGGACCCTGGAACATCCAAGGTGAAGGAAACACTTGGAATTATGTTTGGCTTAGCTATTTGGAGATATGCGTTGGAGGGGATAGAATAAATACCAAGGTTGCTTAACCTTGGAGACGCTATGGTGAAGAATTTTCTGAGAGCCTTTGTGGATTGGAGGAGTATCATGTGTGACTGGTGGTTCATGCCTGCGCGACACGGAAGGCTTGTCCTTGACTGCTACAGATCCCCGAGCGTTTTCGTTCCTAGGCAGGAAAGGGTACGCAGGTGGAATTCCGCCATGAATTTTGTAATGAAGGGCTTGAGGTGTCGCGAAAATATTTCTAAGATAAGTGTTGAGGGACTCTTGTCACGTGTTGACTAGGTGTGGGGAATGGAATTTGGTGTCGACCTGCAAGTTGATTGGGGGGTAGTGGTCAAAGGCATTGTCTTTTTTGTTGTTGTGTGGGGTTGGGAGGGTATTTTTTGTTTTTGGACACTCTGTTGTTTCGAGTACACAGGGATGTCGCATTAAATGGAATACCACGTCACGGGGGAGGCATTCATCAATGATATTCTCAACCAGAAAGGGAAGCAGAAGTATTATCGGGTTCTTCGGTCATCTAGGAGACAAAGGATCGATTTGATGGATCATCGGTGCACATGGAAGCTCTAGCATCACTGGAGACTATCGCTGCTTAGCCCTGGAACATACAACTCAACATGGAAAACCTATGAAATCATAGGTATGATGATTTCAATAAGCTAGTACCTTTTGTCCATGATATTCAATTTGGCCATAGTGAAATTATGGAGCAATTGGATAATCTACGTCGCCAGGATAGGTGCACTAAAAACCACCTTCGTATTCTAGACGCGAGGGTGGAGCATATATATTTCCATATTCATGAATATGTTGGCTATTTCGTAGCTCCCTCTATAATTCCCCCCAACACCTCCCCCCCCCCCCCTTGATTTGCTTCATTATGTTATGGTTCTCTTTTTGTCTGTACGTCATGGCCTCTAGGCTGTCGGAAATAATGCATGAAACAAATATCTCATGGTTTCCTCAATCTCAATCTCAATATGAGGGAAAGAGGCCTGTTGAGATGTTTTTTTGTATTTTTTACTTTTATTCTTATGTTAATATAACAAAGGGTCTTTGACTCAAAATTTTGTTTTGTCTTAGATTGCACTTAGAATAGTATATATATATATATATATATATACTTTACGTCTTCAAATAGTTCACTTACTTCGATTTTACATTTAATTCAGTGAGGGGTTTTTATATTTCACTGTTCCAACATCAAATTTTTGATATTAACTAAAAACAAGTATTATAATATATAAATTAAGTTAATAATATTTTACGATATTGAAAATCGGTACAATTCAATCAATAATTTTAGATTTATCTTTCATCTTGTAAGAGTCTTATGGGAAATCAATTAACAATAAGAAAATGAGGAAATGCTCATACGAGTGGTTTTTTTTTTTTAAGTTATAACACTAATTTTACTATTATTATTTTTATTAAAATGTTTTGTTGAATATTTTCCAAAGAGAGAAAAGGAATGAATATCTATTACTTATAAGTGTAAATATTTTGGGGTGGTTGAAGTAGGAGTGGTTATTCTCAATCTTAATAAAAAAATTGACAATGGTTTATTAGGTTAGGAATTGTAGGCAAATCACTGAAAGGTATTGGGAAAAATACGCAAGAGGGGGCACTAGTATTTATTACTTACTTAAAACTTTTACTTTTTCCTTACTGATTTATAAACGTGACTTTAATGAACCCAACTAGTGTATACACGTGAATATCATTAAGCAAACTTGCGTATGACCAGAGATCTTATTGTTCATCGTTCATTCATCAGATGTTTAGTGAGCAGTAAACATGTGCAGTAAAAACAAAATAAATCATCACACATACGAAATACACATGGACACCAGGATTTTAAGGTGGAAACCCAATTCGGGAGAAAACCACCGCTACTGTCGTATCTATCTTCAATATTTATTATATGGAAAACTACTTACAATATTGTACTGATGCAGACTCGTATCATTACGTAGGCATCTAAAGGCTGCAACCTTCTCTCGTTCTCCAGTTGCTACTGGAAGGGAGCTCCAACACCCTAATCTTGTTTACCAACCACTATTGGAAGGGAGCTTCAAGCCCCTGATCAGAATACCATCTTCTACTGGCAGGAAGCTTCTACTTCCATACTAAAGGCTTCAACCCTCAAAACCACTACGTACCACATTTCGTCAATTTTTACACTGGATCCCAAAGCTTCAACACAACACTTTATAAAGATCAACACCAATAAACTTAACCCAAAAACTTCAATCAGAACCATGAGATCACTGTAACCAAAACTTAGTAATAAACCCAGATTTCAGAATTAGCATGTAGAAACAATATCAACCCTGATCATTCATTATCTTAAAATGCATACACTAATTCACTTTACTGAGCTCGCGTGTATACATGATTTCCTTCACACCAACCTACATACAGATCTGAGAATACTGATATTTCATAGTATGATCAGTCTCAGAACCAGATTTGAGTCTTTCATTCAGATATATTTTTAGATTTGCAGAACACTTATTCAATCAGCATTATTATTCATACTTAATCATTCTTTGATCAGATTTGTACATATCCAACTTAGCAGCATATGCAGTATTCAAACAACCCAGATCTACATGAAGAATTCATTGACAAACATAAAAAATATAGCAGAAATAAACAAATAACCTCTTCACCAAGCTTCAGAAAACCCTGACTTCCATACGTGCTTTCTCAGAGACAAAGCCGCATGTATACGTGCTTTCATTGTGACGAGCTAGCGTATAGACTATAAATTTTATTACTACAGAAAGATGCAGATCTATAAAATTACCCAGATTTATTTACTTCATTTCAAAAAACATACGCCAGGTCACCGATCCAAATATCTCATGATTAAATCATGCAAGTACATAGTCATTTATGGTCTATAGATCTTGATCCATCATTGTATTCAAGGGTGCATCACAGATTCAGAGCCACAAATAAAATAGAGTTCATCCCATGTAGATATACTTTAGAGAGAAGTATTCAGTAACAACCCTTATACATGCACACCCTTTGCACTATGATCTTCTTCTCCTTATATAGATTTAGCTTTTACCAATACCATGAGCCAAAACCACACAATTTTCGATGGTATTCTTGGACGAAATCAAATAGACGATACAATGCTCAATACTGTGGGCCAATACCATGGTAATGCCCCTTAGTATCATAATTTTAGAGCGCAAAAGGTATACACGACTTGGATTCTTCATACCCACATATATACGCAACTTCTCTTCATAAAAACTGCGTATATACTAATTTTGGATGTATACGTGGGTTGCCTGTATACCAAGTAGAGTATAAATTGCATTCATACGCGGGTTGCCTTCATCAAAACTGCGTATACATTGAGAAATATTTCTGTTTCATTTCTCTGGTACTTACTGGAACTCCTTTCTCTATCACATCTAAACTGACTCATACAAACATCATTTTTACATCTTTAAAAAATAGGTTTCTTATCAAAAGGAAACTCATGAAGTAGGTTTGAATCAAGGACAACTTCATCAAGTAAGTTGCCATCAAGGACAACATATTGCATGCCAACGATCTGCCCCTTTGGACTTTATGGCAACCATGATGGTTTTTTATCACCACAACAGATAGATACATTAATCATAACCATTATTCAAACACCAAAATACTCTCCCCATTTTACATCAAGGGCAAAGGGTAGATCAATACCGAACCAATGTTTCTCTTTCCTTGTAGGAAGAAGAGCTCTGTAGATATGATGTGCACTATATTGACCATGCTCCCCTTGAGTTCATGCTAAATCTTCAGACATATTTTTCAATGAAGTACATGAATTTATAACTTAACAGAGTATGACCATTCCTATCACCAAGGACTCATACTTACGTCAATGATCCAACCAAGTGGAAATACATATTTCACTCAACTACCCAACCAAGTGGGTTTACAAATTTGAACAAGTCTTTACATGACTGAATATAACAAATTTCAATCATGGGTCTCAACATGACCTTTTTATAAAATAACAGATATGAATTTGTATAACTAAGACCAAATGATCTCAAATAGGAGATCATAACACAACAACCAATCATAATGCCAACAATGAATCCTCTTCAACAAGGCAAGTGCTCCCCCTAAACTTGTGCATCCTGAACACCTTCAAAAACCAATTCATCAAAGCAACTTCGTCAAGGAGATAAGTATCAAAGAAAGGTACAGTAAGATGAATACTGGAACAAAAACATAGATTATCCAACAGCACCATGGACTGTTCTGAAAGCTGACCCAGATAATTCTGTCAGCAAAAACCATACGCAGTTTTATGCATAGAAACTCACATATATAAGCGATTCACCTTTATGAAACTAGCATACCGAATTTAATCTTCTGAAATTAAGCAGATTTGATAAGAGAGGTAGAGACAAATCCCAGCTTCTGTTTGAGATATTCAAATGCTTCCCTGGGAAGAGGTTTAGTAAATATATCTTCAACTTGTTCGTTGGAGGGAACATACTCCAATTTAACCTTTTGTTCAAGAACTTGTTCACGTAGGAAGTGATAGTTGATAGGAATGTTCTTGGTCTTGGAATGCATAATAGGATTTTTAAAGATACTAATGGCACTTTTATTATCACATAGAATGGAGATGCGAGGTGAAAAATTGATTTGAAAATATTGTAATGTCTGCATCATCCAAAGAAGTTGTTTGCAACATGATGCGACAACCACATATTCTTCTTCTGTTGTAGATAAGGAAATAGAACTTTGTTTCTTGCTAAACCAAGATACTAATCGGGGCCCCATATAGAATGCACCACCACTAGTGCTTTTTCGATCATCAACATTTCTAGCCCAATCTGCATCTGTGTAAGCATGAGGAGTTAGATAAACATTATTTGGATACCCTAGACCAAAGTCTTGAGTCCCTTGTACATATTTGAATATTCTTTTTACAGCCTGAAGGTGAGACTCTTTTGGGTTATCTTGGAATCGTCCAATAATCCCAAATGCATGCATAATGTCTGGTCTTGTCCCAGTTAGATAAAGCAGATTTCCAATCATGGATCTATACTCGGGTTGATTCACCATGGGAGAATAATCATGAGAACTAAGGTTACATCTAGTTACCATTGGAGTACTCACAGGTTTGAAGTCTTCCATCTCATACTTCTTCATAATTTTCTTGAGATGTTTTTCTTGTGATAGAAATATGACATATGTTTCTTGTTGCACTTGTAAGCCAAGAAAATATGTTAGTTCCCCAAGTAATGACATTTCAAATTCTAGATGCATAACACAAGAAAATTTATTACTCATGGAATCTTCATTACTTCCAAAAATGATGTCATCAACATACACAACAATAATGACTAATTTATCATTCCCAATTTTTGTGTATAAGTTACTGTCAGTAGATCCCTTTGTGAAACCTTGTTGTTGAAGATATTTGTTGAGACGATAGTATCATGCCTGAGGAGCATGTTTGAGACCATATAAAGAGTTTTGAAGTTTTCAAACAAGATTTTTATCATTTCCCATAATGAATCCTTTTGGTTGTTCTATATAAACTTCTTCTTCTAGATCACCATTGAGGAAAGCAAATTTTACATCCATTTGATAAACTTCTAATTGTTGAAAAATTCAAAAAGCAAAAAACATTCTTATGGCTTCAAGTCTGGCTACAGGATCAAATGTTTCTTCAAAGTCTATACCTTCTTGTTGATCATACCCTTTACAAACAAGTCTAGCTTTGTTTCTAATAACATCTCCATTTTCATTTAACTTGTTTTTTGAATATCCATTTTGTTCCAATAACATTTTTATCACGAGGTCTTGGAACCAATTCCCAAGTATGATTCTTTTCAATCTGATCAAGTTCTTCATTCATGACTTGAATCCAACATTATTCTTTACTAACTTGATTTATATTATGTGGTTCAATAGTGGACAAGAATTCTAGATAGCTAGGGGATCCTAAAAGAGTTCTTCTTGTTTGGACACATGATCCCTTTTCTCCCAAAATTTAAGATTCTGAATGATTCTTTTGAACATACCTGGTTGGAGCCTTTTTAGATATATCTTCTTCTGGTGCTTCATTGGGTTCTCCTTCTATATTGTTGGTATTTGATGAGGGAAAATATACATCATCATCATCTTCATTTGTTGTAGTTATTTCCCTTTTAGGAGCTGCAAGAGACTCATCAATTACAACATCAATACATTCAACAATCTTCCAAAGCCTTTTATTGTAACATTTATATGCTTTACTTCTAGAAGAGTAACCATGAAATATTCCTTCATCTGCTCTAGGCTCAAACTTACCAAGTTTTTCATCATTGTTCTTGATAAAACATTTTCTTCCAAAAAATCTAAAATGCTTTATAGTGGGAAGATTACCATACCATAGCTCATAAGGAGTTTTATCACTATTCAAACGAACATGAGCCTTGTTAAGAATATTTACTACAGTATGTGTTTCTTCTCCCCAAAAGGTATCAGGAGTTCCAGATTCATCAAGCATAGAACGATCCATCTGTTGAACTGTTCTATTCATTCTTTCTGCCACGCCATTTTGTTGTGGGGTTCCAGCTACAGAAAGTTGTCTTTTTATGCCATGATGTTCACAGAAATCAAAGAATTCATCTGATATATATTATCCTCCTCGGTCAGATCTAAGACATTTGATTTTTAGATCTAATTCATTTTCAACCAAAGCTTTGAAGATCCTAAATTTTTCAAATTCTTCATCTTTATGTTTCAGTAAAATGATCCAACACATTCTAGAGAAGTCATCAATAAATGAAATATAGTATTGTTCTCTGCGAGGTGAATTTTTCTTTATAGGACCACATAGATCAGTATGTATAAGTTCAAGAGGCTTACTTGCTGATCCTTCTTTGGCACTGAATTGCACCCTGGTTTTCTTACCAAATTGACATGATTTGCATATGGTACTTTCAGGCAGAGTGATGCTGGTAAGATCACGAACAAATTTGAGTCTGTTAGATTTTCTTATTTGAGAGAAGCTCAAATGTCCCAATATTTTGTTCCATAACCAATTTTCTACAGATTTACCTAAGTAGCATTGTTCTTGGCCACCTTTCAATATGTAAAAATTTATTGGTGTTCTAGTTCCTTTTATTACTGTTTTTCTTGTGTCAAGTTCATGTACTACACATTCTTTTGAACTAAATACAACTTCATTTCCTTGGTCACACATTTGGCTTACACTCAACGTGTTATGTTTTAACCCATCCAAATACATAACATAGTTAGCTTTAACCTTTTATTTTAGAAACACAGAGCCTTTACCCTTTATGATAGATGGAGAGTCATTTCAAAAAGTAACATTATTTTCTTTCTCTAATTCATTATATGAAAGAAGTTGATTTTTATCACCTGTCATGTGTTTTGAGCATCCGCTATCAATATACCATTTATTTTCTTCTGCTTCTGCAAATAATGTTATGCCACATCTTTCAACCTGTGAGTCGTTCTTTCTCCATACCTTGGATTTTGTGGGTATATGTTCTTTTGGTTGAAGTTTTCTCTTGCATTCAGATTCTTCATGTCCAAAGTTATTGCAATAAAAGCATTCAATTTCGTATTGAAGAGGAGAAAAGCTGTTGTAAGTATTCTTCTTTACTCTAGTCTCATTTCTTTTCTTTCTAGCTTCTCTGGTCATGAAGTTTTTGTATGCAACACATTGTACAAATTTATGACCAAAGTTATGACATGAGAAACATTGTCCATTAAACAATAAATTTCTGCAATCATGAAACCTTCTATTTATGTTTACCTGTTGATTGATATTTTTGTTATTGTTCTTCCTTGAATTGAAGTGATCATGCTTACCTGTTTGGTCTCTTTGTTCTTTTGTTGAGTGACAAAATGTTGCTGGTTGGCTTTAGCTTCATTTAGATAGCTTGGTGTTGAAGACTGAGAGGATTCTCCGATATATCCAAGACTTGTCTTTACAAGAGGAGAGATTTGTACCATGATAATTTCATCTAAGGTTTCAAATCCTTTAGAAAATATAATATTTAAAGTTTTCACTTTCTCAATTTCCTTTCTTAGACTTACTATTTCACATTCTAATTTCTCATTGTGCTTCTCCTTTTCTATAAGTTGATTCTTTAGAGTATCTATGGCAATTTTGTTTTCTTCCAAACATATTTTGAGTTGATTTATTTCTTCAAGAAAATCATTTTCTTCTAAAGCATCCATAAAAGTAGCTTTAACCTCACTAGAGTCTTTTTCAAAAGCCATGAGCAGTCTAATATCTTGATCAAATTCTCCTTCTTCACTATTTGATAGACCATCACTATCTTCATGAGTATAATAGCTTTTTCTATTGCTAAATTTTTTCTTATTTCCTTTTGCAAATTCCTTTCCCTTTTCATGATTATCTTTATGGGGACATTTAGCAGCATAATGACCAACTCTTTCACAAGAAAAAAATTTAAAAGGAATGTTACCTCTGAACCTTCCAATTCCAAGTTGTAGCTTCTTTAAAAAAATTATCTCATCTTCTTCTGAAACATACCCTAATCCTTCTTGCTCTTCTACTTCCTTTCATTTTGTAGCAGCTCTAAATACAACTTCTTTGAATTCAGATGGACCTCCTTTCCTCATTTCACATGCAGTCAAAATCCCATGAAGTTGAAAAATAGTAAGAGTTTGTAGATCCTGCTTCTCTTCAATAGCAGACACTTTTGACTCAAATTTGGGAGTTAGAGATCTTAAAACCTTATCCACTAGAGTAGTGTCAGTTATGGTTTCACCCAGATTTCTCATACAGTTTACAATATCATCTAGATGTAAAAAGAAATTGAAAATTATTTCCTCATTATGCATTCTAAGTT
The DNA here is from genome assembly GCA_034641835.2 of Pinus albicaulis. Taxonomy (NCBI): domain Eukaryota; kingdom Viridiplantae; phylum Streptophyta; class Pinopsida; order Pinales; family Pinaceae; genus Pinus; species Pinus albicaulis. The sequence continues at coordinate 1,455,761,088 of CM076575.1, read as the reverse complement.
TTTCATATTGAATTCTGAGAGTTTGGAGTTTAGTACTTTTTACCTTGGCGTCACCTTCATAGCTCAGAATGATTTTGTCCCATATTTCCTTTGCTGTATTCAAATACATGACTTTGACAAATTTTTATTTAGTCAAACTTCCCAATAATGCATTGATAACCTTTGAATTGGTTTCATAGTTCTTTCTTTCTGATGGATTTTTTGGAACTGAAGTTGGATATTGATAACCTCCTTTAACTATAGCCCAGACATCAGCTCCAAGAGACTGAAGATAGGATATTTTCATTGTCTTCCAAAAGATCAAATTATTTCTGTTGAATAGAGGAGGCCTAATAGATGTTGTCCCATCTTGATTTCTCATCTTAGCTGATTTTCCCTCTAGCGATTAAGCTTCTTCAGAAGGACCTTCTATGATACCAATTTTTGGGAAAAATACTGAGAGGGGGGTGAATTAGTATTTATAACTTACTTAAAGCTTTTACTTTTTCCTTACTGATTTATATATGCGACATTAATGAACCCAACTAGCATATACACGCGGATATCTTTAAGCAAACTTGCATATGACTAGAGATATTATTATGTAGAAAATCAGTGCATCATTCATTCATCAAATGTTTAGTGAGTAGTAAACATGTGCAGTAAAAATAGAATAAATCATCACACATAAGAAATACACATGAACACCAGGATTTTAAGGTGGAAACCCAATTCGGGAGAAAACCACCGTTGCTTTTGTCTCTGTCTTCAATATTTATTATATGGAAAACTGATTACAATATTGTATTGATTCATACTCATATTAGTACGTAGGCATCTACCTACAGAAGGCTGCAACCTTCTCTTGTTATCCAGATGCTACTGGAAGGGAGCTCCAACCCCCCGATCTCATTTACCAGCCACTACTGGAAGGGAGCTTCAACCCTCTGATCAAAACACCAACTTCTACTGCCAGGTAGATTCTACTTCCATATTGAAGGTTTCAACCCTCAGAACCACTACAGACCACATTTCATCAATTTTCACACTGGATCCCACAGCTTCAACACAACACTTTATAAAGATCAACACCAATAAACTTAACCCAAAAAATTCAATCAGAACAGTGAGATCACTGTAGCCAAAACTCAGTAATAAACCCAGATTTCAGAATCAACATGAAACAATCTCAACCCTAATCATTCATTATCTTAAAATTCATATGCTACTTCACTTTACTGAGCCCACGTGTATACGCGCTTTCCTTCACACCAACCAACATATAGATCTGAGAATACTAATATTTCAGAGTATGGTCAGTCTCAGAACCAGATCTGAGGATTTTAGTCAGATATCTTTTTGTATTTGCAGAACACTTATTAAGTCAGCTTTATTATTCATACTTAATCACTGATTGATGAGATTTGTACATATCCAACTTAGCAGCATATACAGTATTCAAACAACCCAGATCTACATGAAGACTTCATTGACAGACAACAAAAATATAACAGAAATAAATAGATAACCTCTTCACCAAGCTTCAGAAAATCCTGACTTCCATACGCGCTTTCTCAGAGACAAAGCTGCATGTATACACACTTTCACTGTGACAAACTAACATATAGATTTGTAAATGTTATTACTACAGAAAGATGTAGATCTATAAACTTACCCATATTTCTTTACTTCATTTCAAAAAACATGCACCACGTCACCGATCGAAACATCTCATGATTAGATCATGCAAGTACATAGTCATTTCAGGTCTAGAGATCTTGATCCATCATTGTATTCAAGGGTGCATCAAATATTCAGATCTACCAATAAAACTGAGTTCATCCCATGTAGATATACTTTAGAGAGAAGTATTCAGTAACAACCCTTACACATGCACACCCTTTGCACTATTATCTTCTTCTCCTTATATAAATTTAGCTTTTACCAATACCATGAGCCAAAACCACACAACTGCTGATGGTATTCTTGGATGAAATCAAATAGACAATACAAGTCTCAATACTATGGGCCAATATCATGGTAATGCACCTTGGTGCCATAATTTTAGAGCACAAAAGGTATACACGACTTGGTTTATTCATACCCACGTATATACGGGATTTCTCTTCATAAAAGCTGTGTATATACTAATTCTGGATGTATACGTGGGTTACCTATATACCAAGTAGCGTATACTTTTCCTTCATACGTGGGTTACCTTCGTCAAACCAGCATATACCTTCAGAAATATTTCCTGTTTCATTTCTCTAATACTTATTGGAATTCCTTTCTCTGTCACATCTGAACTAACCTGTAGAAACATCATTTTTACATATTTAACAAATAGTTTGCTTATGTAAAGGAAACTCATCAAGTAGGTTTCTATCAAGGACAAATTCATTAAGTAGTTTTCCATCAAGGACAAAATATTGCATCATATTGCCAAAAATCTCCCCCTTTGGACTTGATGGAAACCATGATGGTGTTGGATCACCACAATGCATAGATACATTAATCATAACCATTATTCAAACACAAAAATAGTCTCCCCCTTTAACATCAAGGGCAAATGGCGGATCAATACCGAACCAATGTTTCTCTTTTCTTGTAGAAATAAGAGCTCTACAGATCTGATGTGCACTTTATTGACAATGCTCCCCCTGAGTTCATGCTAAATCTTTAGACATATTTTTCAATGAAGTACATGAATTTATAACTTAACCGAGTATGACCATTCCTATCACCAAGGAATCATAATTACATCAATGATCCAACCAAGTGGAATTACATATTTGACTCAACAACCCAACCAAGTGGGTTTACAAATTTGAACAAGTCTTTACATGACTGAATATAACAAATTTGCATCATGGGTCTCAACATGACCTTTTTATCAAATAACGTATATGAATTTGTATAACTAATACCAAATAATCTCAAACAGGAGATCATAACACAACAACCAATCAGAATGCCAACAATGCATCCTTTCAACAAGGCAGGTGCTCCCCCTAAACTTGTGCATCCTGAACACCTTTAACAACCAATTCATCAAAGCATCTTCATTAAGGAGATAAATATCAAAGAAAGGTACAATAAGATGAATATTGGAACAACAACAGAGATTATCGAACAACACCACAGACTATTATGAAAGCTGACCCAGAGAATTATGTTAGCAAAAACCATACGTGGTTTTATGCATATAAACTCATGTATATACGCGATTCACCTTTATGAAACCAGCGTACCTAATTTAATCTTCTGAAATTAAGAATATTTGATAAGAGAGGCAGAGAGAACTCCTAGCTTCTGTCTGAGATATTCGAATACTTCCCTGGGAATAGGTTTAGTAAATATATCTGCAACTTGTTCTTTGGAGGGAAGATACTCCAATTTAACCTTTTGTTCAAGCACTTGTTCACATAGTAAGTGATACTTGATAGGAATGTGCTTGGTCTTGGAATGCATAACATGATTTTTAGAGATACTAATGGCACTTGTATTATCACATAGAATGGAGATGGGAGGTGAAAATTTCATTTGAATATCTTGTAATGTCTGCATCATCCAAAGAATTTGTGTGCGACATTATGCGGTAGCCACATATTCTACTTCTGCTGTAAATAAGGCAATAGAACTTTTTTTCTTGCTGAACCAAGATACTAATCGGGGTCCCCTATAAAATTCACCACCACTAGTGCTTTTTCAGTCATCAACATTTCCATCCCAATCCACATTTGTGTAAGCATGAAGAGTGAGATCAACATTATTTGGATACCATAGACCAAAGTCTTAAGTCCCTTGTAGATATTCGAATATTATTTTTACAGCCTGAAGGTGAGATGCTTTTGGGTTAGCTTGGAATCATCCAAAAATCCCAACTGCATGCATAATGTCTGGTCTTGTCCCGATTAGATAAAGCAAACTCCCAATCATGGATCTATACTCTGGTTGATTCACCATTGGAGAATCATCATGAGAACTGAGGTTACATCCCATTACTATTGGAGTACTCACAGGTTTGCAGTCTTCCATCCCATACTTCTTCAGAATTTGCTTGAGATATTTTTCTTGTGATAGAAATATGCCATCTGTTGCTTGTTGCACTTGTAAGACAAGAAAATATGTTAGATCCCCAAGAAACGACATTTCAAATTCTTGCTGCGTAACATAAGAAAATTTCTTACTCATGGACTCTTCATTACTTCCAAAAATGATGTCATTAACATACACAACATTAATCAATAATTTATCATTCTCAATTTTTGTGTATAAGTTACTATCAACAAATCCCTTTGTGAAACCTTGTTGTTGAAGATATTTGTCAAGATGATAGTACCATGCCTGAGGAGCCTGTTGGAGACCATATAAAGCCTTTTTAAGTTTGAAAACAATATTTTCATCATTTCCCAGAATGAATCCTTCTGGTTGTTCTATATAAACTTCTTCTTCTAGATCACCATTGAGGAAAGCATATTTTACATCCATTTGATAAACTTTGAATTGTTGAAAACTTGGAAAAGAAAGAAACATTCTTATGGCTTCAAGTCTGGCTACAGGAGAAAATATTTCTTCAAATTATATACCTTCTTGTTGAGCATACCTTTTACAAACAAGTCTAGCTTTGTTTCTAATAACATCTCCATTTTCATTTAACTTGTTTTTTGAATATCCATTTTTTTCCAATAACATTTTTATCATGAGATCTTGGAACCAATTCCCAAGTATGATTCTTTTCAATCTGATCAAGTTCTTCATTCATTGGTTGAATCCAACATTCATTTTTACTAGATTGATTTACATTATGTGGTTCAATAGTGGACAAGAATGCTAGATAGATAGGGGATCCTACAAGAGTTCTTCTTGTTTGGACACCAAATCCCTTTTCACCCAGAATTTGATTCTGGATGATTCTTTTGAGCATACCTAGATGGAGCCTTTTCAAATATATCTTCTTCTGGGGCTTCATTGGATTCTCCTTCTATATTGTTGGTATTTGATGAGGGAAAATATACATCATCATACTCTTCATTTGTTGTAGTTATTTCCCTTTTAGGAGCTGTGAGAGACTCATCAATTACAACATCAATACATTCAACAATATTCCGAAGTATTTTATTGTAACATTTATATCCTTTACTTCTAGAAGAGTAACCAAGAAATATCCCTTCATCTGCTCTAGGCTCAAAACTACCAAGTTTTTCATCATTGTTCTTCATAAAAAAATTTCTTCAAAAAACTCTAAAATGCTTTACATTGGGAAGATTACCATACCAAAGCTCATAAGAAGTTTTATCACTATTCACGCGAACATTAACCTTGTTAAGAATATTTACTATAGTATGTGTTGCCTCTCCCCAAAAGGTATCAGGAGTTCTAGATTCATCAAGCATAGCACAAGCCATCTGTTAAACTGTTCTATTCATTCTTTCTACCACGCCATTTTTTTGTGGGGTTCCAGCTACAAAAATTTGTCTTTTTATGCCATGATGTTCACATAAATAAAATAATTCATCTGATATATATTCTCCTCCTCGGTCAGATCTAAGAAATTTGATTTTTAGATATAATTCATTTTCAACCAAAGCTTTGAAGATCTTAAATTTTTCAAATGCTTCATCTTTATGTTTTAGTAAACCGATCCAACACATTCTAGAGAAGTCGTCAATAAATAAAATATAGTATTGTTCTCCATGAGGTGAATTTTCTTTACAAGACCACATAGATTAGTATGTATAAGTTCAAGAGGTTTACTTACTGATCCTTCTTTGGCATTGAATTTCACCCTACTTTTCTTACCAAATTGACATGATTTGCATATGGTACTTTCAAGCAGAGTGATGTTGGGAAGGTCATGAACAACTTTGAGTCTGCTATATTTTCTTAATTGAGAGAAGCTCAAATGTCCCAAACTTCTGTTCCATAACCAATTTTCTGCAGATTCACCTAAGTAGCATTGCTCTTGGCCACCTTTCAATATATACAGGTTTCTTGGTGTTCTAGTTCCTTTTATTACTGTTTTTCCTGTGTCAAGTTCATGTACTACACATTCTTTTGAAATAAAGAAAACTTCATTTCCTTGATCACACATTTGGCTTACACTCAACAATTTATGTTTTAACCCATCCATATACATAACATTGTCAGCTTTAGCCTTTTATTTTATAAACACAGAGCCTTTACCCTTTATGATAGCTGGAGAGTCATTTCCAAAAGTAGCATTCTTTTCCTTCTCTAATGCATTATATGAAAGAATTTTATTTTTATCACCTGTCTATTTTGAGAATCCACTATCAATATACCATTGATTTTCTTCTCCTTCTGCAAATAACGCTATGCCACAACTTTCAATCTGTGAGTCCTTCTTTCTCCATACCTTGGAGTTTGTGGGTATATGTTTTTTTGGCCGAAGTTTTCTCTTACATTCAGATTCTTCATGTCCAAAGTTATTGCAATAAGAGCATTCAATTTCCTCTTGAAAAGGAGAAAATTTGTTGTAAGTATTCTTCTTTACTCCAGTCTCGTTTCTTTTCTTTCTAGCTTCTCTGGTCATGATGGCTTTGTATGCAAGACATTGTACAACTTTATGACCAAATTTATGACATGAGAAACATTTTCCATTAAAGAATAAATTTCTGCGATCTTGAAACTTTCTATTTATTTTTACCTACTGATTGATATTTCTGTTATTGTTCTTCGTTGAATTGAAGTGGTCATGCTTTACCTAGGTGGTCCCTTTGTTCTTCTGTTGAGTGACAAAATGTTGTTCACTAGCTTTAGCTCCCTTTAGATAACTTGGTGCTGAAGACTGAGAGGATTCTTGAATATATACAAGACCTGTCTTTACAAGAGGAGAGCATTGTACCTTGACAATTTCATCTAAGGTTTCAGATCCTTTAGCAAATTTAAGATTTAAAGTTTTCACTTTCTCAATTTCCTTAGACTTACTATTTCACATTCTAATTTCTCATTGTGCTTCTCCTTTTCTATAAACTGATTCTTTAGAGTATCTATGGAATTTTTTTTTCATCCAAACATATTTCGAGTTGATTTATTTCTTCAAGAAAATAATTTTCTTCTAAAGCATCCATAAAATTATCTTTGACATCACTAGAGTATTTTTCAAAAGCCATGAGCAGTCTAATATCTTGATCAGATTCTCCTTCTTCACTATTTGATAGACCATCACTATCTTCATGAGTATAATAGCTTTTTCTATTGATAAACCGTTTCTTATTTCCTTTTTCCACTTCCTTTCCCTTTTAATGATTATCTTTATGGGGACATTTAGCAACATAATGGCCAACTCTTCCACAAACAAAACATTTAAAAGGAAGCTTACCTCTGAACCTTCCAGTTCCAATTTGTAACTTCTTTACAAAATTTATCTCATCTTCTATTAAAACATACCCTGATCCTTCTTCCTCTTCTACTTCCTTTCCTTTTGTAGCAGCTCTAAAAAAAACTTCTTTGACTTGAGATGGGCCTTGTTTCCTCATTTCACATGCAGTCAAAATCCCATGAAGTTGAACAATAGTAAGAGTTTATAGATCCTGCTTCTCTTCAATAGCAGACACTTTTGACTTGAATTTGGGAGTTAGATATTGTAAAAACTTTTCTACTAGAGTAGTTTCAGTTATGGTTTCACCCAGATTTCTCATACGATTTATAATATCATCTAGATGTAAAAAGAAACTAGAAATGCTTTCCTCATTATGCATTCTGAATTTTTCATATTGAATTCTGAGAGTTTGGATTTTAGCACTTTTTACCTTGGCATCACCTTCATAGCTCAGAATGATTTTTTCCCATATTTCCTTTGTTGTATTCAACTGCATGACTTTGACAAATTTTGATTTAGTCAAACTCCCTAATAATGCATTGACCACCTTTACATTGGTTTCATAATTCTTTCTTGTTGCTGGATCTTTTGGAACTGAAGCTGGATATTGATAACTTGCTTCAACTATAGCCCATATATCAGCTCGAAGAGACTGAATATAGGATCGTGTCCTTGTCTTTCGGAAGATTAAATTGTTTCTGTTGAAGAGAGGAGGCCTGATAGATGTTGTCCCATCCTGATTGCTCATCTTAGATGATATTCCTTCTAGCAATTAAGCTTCTTCAGAAAGACCTGCTCTGATACCAATTGTTGGGAAAAATACTGAGAGGGGGGGTGAATCAGTATTTATAAATTCCTTAAAAATTTTAATTTTTTCTTACTGATTTATATATGCGACTTTAATGAACCCAACTAGCATATACACATGGATATCTTTAAGCAAACTTGCGTATGACCAAAGATCTTATTATACAGAAAATCAATGCATCATTCATTCATCAGATGTTTAGTGAACAGTAAACATGTGCAGTAAAAACAAAATAAATCATCACACATAAGAAATACACATGAACACCAGGATTTTAAGGTGGAAACCCAATTCGAGAGAAAAACACCGTTGTTTTTGACTTTGTCTTCAATATTTATTATATGGAAAACTGATTACAATATTGTACTGATGCAGACTCATATCAGTACGCAGGCATGTACCTGCAGAAGGCTACAACCTTCTCTTGCTCTCTAGTTGTGACTGGAAGGGAGATCTAACCCCCTGATCTCGTTTACCAACCACTACTGGAAGGGAGCTTCAACCCCCTGATCAGAACACCAACTTCTATTGGTAGGAAGCTTCTACTTCCATACTGAAGGCCTCAACCCTCCAAACCACTGCAGAACACGTTTCATCAATTTTCACATTGAATCCCACAACTTAAACACAACACTTTATAAAGATCAACACCAATAATCTTAACCCAAAAACTTCAATCAGAACAGTGAGATCACTGTAACTAGAAATTAGTAATAAACCTAGATTTCAGAATCAACATGTATAAACACTCTCAACCCTGATCATTCATTATCTTAAAATTCATATGCTACTTCACTTTACTGAGCCCACACGTATACGTGCTTTCCTTCACACCAACCTGTGTATAGATCTGAGAATACTTATATTTCAAAGTATGATCAGTCTCAGAACCAGATCTGAGGCTTTCAGTTAGATATCTTTTCAGATTTGCTGAACACTTATTCATTCAACATTATTATTCATACTTAATCACTCATTTAGCAGATTTGTACATATCCAATTTAACAGCATATACAGTATTCAAACAACCCAGATCTACATGAATACTTCATTGACAAAAAAAAATATAGCAGAAATAAACAGATAACCTCTTCACCAAGCTTCAAAAAACCCTGACTTCCATACGAGCTTTCTTAGAGACAAAGCCACATGTATACGTGCTTTCACTATGACGAACTAGCATATAGATTTGTAAATGTTATTCATTAGGGGAATTTTGAAGTCTAAAATGGGCCTCCTAAGGAAATTATAAAATAATAGTGAAAATAATAAAATAAGATTTGATTACATCATCAAATTTTAGAGGGAAAAAAGAAAAAAACTACATTTTCAACTCATATTTTTAACTTATCTCCCAATTATTTACTCAAATTTCGAGCACGAGTACTCGCTGAAAGAAAAATTGAATTCCTCATTCAAGGAGTGTCCATGTTAGATACTTTCGATGGACCCTACTACACGAAAAATGAGAAATACATGAAAAACGTGATTGCAATCACGTTTTTTAATGTATTTCTCATTTTCCGTGTAGCAGGGTCCATCGAAAGTACATGTATTTCTCATTTTTCGTGTAGCAGGGTCCATCGAAAGTATCCAACATGGAAACTCCTTGGATGAGGAATTAAATTTTTCATCCAACGAGTACTCCCACACAAAGTTTGAGTAAAAACTTTGGGAAATAGGTTGAAAATACGAGTTGAAAAAGTAGTTTTATTATTTTATTATTTTATTATTTTTTAATCTTTTTACCCTTTTACTTAAAAAAATGTGAATCATCCCCTATGGTTGACATAATCACCTTGAATCCTATTGGTTCTTATAAATTTTATTTTGGTTGTACATTTTTCTTAGGAGGCCCATTTTAGACCTCAAAATGCACCTAATGTACTGCAGAAAGATGCAGATCTATAAACTTACCCATATTTCTTTACATCATTTTAGCAAACATGCGCCAGGTCACCGATCCAAACATCTCATGATTAGATCATGCAAGTACATAGTCATTTCAGTTCTAGAGATCTTGATCCATCATTATATTCAAGGGTGCATCAAAGATTCAAAACTACCAATAAAACAGAGTTCATCCCATGCAGATATACTTTAGAGAGAAGTATTCAGTAACAACCCTTACACATTCTATTTGCACTATGATCTTCTTCTCCTTATATAGATTTAGCTTTTACCAATACCATGAGCCAAAACCACACAACTGTCGATGGTATTCTTGGATGAAATCAAATAGGCGATACAACGCTCAATACTGTGGGCCAATACCATGGTAATGCCCCTTGGTATCATAATTTTAGAGCGCAAAAGGTATGCGTGACTTGGCTTATTCATAGCCACATATATACGCAACTTCTCTTCATAAAAACTGTGTATATACTAATTCTGGATGTATACACAGGTTGCTTGTATACCAAGTAGCGTATAAATTGCCTTCATGCGTGGGTTGCCTTCATCAAACTTGTGTATACATTGAGAAATATTTCCTGTTTCATTTCTTTGGTACTTACTGGAATTCCTTTCTCTGTCACATCTGAACTGGCCTGTAGGAACATCATTTTACATCTTTCACAAATATGTTGCTTATCAAAAGGAAATGCATCAAGTAGGTTTCTATCAAGGAAAACTTCATCAAGTAGGTTGCCATCAAGGATAACATATTGCTTCATATTGCCAACATATGGATTACTGCAAGGGCTCCTTCTAGCCAAAGAAGCAAACATTGAATATTTTATGGTGTTGGGAGATTAGTAGCTGGTTATCCATTGCCTTGTTCATAGATCTTTGTTTAAGGATTATAGGTTGCGGAGAATTATTGATCGAATCAAGAATCACAAACTAGCCTTCTTTAATATTAGCTTCTTTCATGTGTTTTAAATGGAAAATTCTACCACATATGATCTTGTCAATAAAGGTGTAAACTTGGACGTAGTAGTCCTAAAGAGAAATGACATTCCTTTCCTCACAACTATTCCTTAACCGAATGGGTTTCTATGCAGTGTAAATATTGTCTGTATCTATAGGTCTTTTGGAGAATCTGTCATGTAACCTATATATATATATATATATATATATATCCATATCCATCCTCAATGCATAAATATCCTTTTATTTGTGTGTGTGCACTTGTTTAAAACATAATTCTTTAATCTCACAATTTATAACTTACATTTAACACATTTTTACGTATTAGAATCTCTGGATTCGTCCATACATAATATAGACCACCATTAGACATGTTATAAAAGTAAAGGGTATGATTTCCCTTAAATGTTTTATAACTAATATTAGGTTATTTGAGTTTAACCATATAAAATATTTATCAATGGTCCCCTTTTGAGGTCGAGACCATAACAGTATTAAGGAGATGCTACCCACAACTACCACACAAGATATGAAGAATAGACGATATATGCAATTATTATGTTTTTTATTTAAGCATTGAACCATATTGTGCACAACCTTTTCCTGATGGCATCCCTAATCCATGGCATTAACACCATGTACTCTGTTTTTGTGATTATATGCACATTTGGCATAAGGCATTGGATACGCAACCTAGGTTAAAGGACCCACCTCACCCGACCACGTGATAAGTCAGAACTTGGAGTGGTGAAATTTAGGGTTAAATAGCATGGTGAGTATTATTTGTTCCTAGGAGGTTAGTGTAACTACCTCACGCTCCCCTCCTCTAACCTTGCCATCTTTTATGTCATGAAAATTCGATGCTCTGAGCTCCACAATAGTTCTATGAGGAGGCTACATCCCTAAAGGACCATAGTGGGTTATTGGGACAACTCATATTCAGGTAGGATGCCCATTGACAGGCTTTCCGGGTTGGTCCTAACTAGTGGTACATGCCCACTGAGGAGGACATATATTTTATTACTGGCCTATCTAGGAGAGGGAAAATTTATCCCTCGTTGCCATAGGTCCCCGACGGCTATGCAACAGGGAGGTAGTTGGTGTACTCCCAGAGATACATTAGCACCGATATACTTTCTCCTGCATATTTTCAGGTCTCTAGTGGTCAGTTACATATTGCTTCGTTTGGTGCAGAGGAGGTGAGTTGCCTCTCACTACTGCTGATGACCATTGCACACCATACCAGTGACGGGCAACGCATTAGATTCTTTATTATAGCAACCATGACTTGTGAGGTGGTCTGTGATTTTTTTGTGGTAGTTTTGTACAACATTAGATAGATGTTGTTCTCAGGAACATGGGAGGGTGAACATCCCTTTTGCTTCATAATTATTTTGTTTATTTTTTGAGAGGTTTCCAGAGATGAGGCCTACTTTTTTTTGGCAACCTCGTAGGCTGATGTTGCACGTATGGTTGTGTTAGTATGAATCTTTCGTCGTAAAAGATCACTTTAGCTACGCATAAAAAATAGCCCTAACATCGATTATGGCTTCCAAATATATTTATATATGCAATTAGGTGATCCAAATAATGCTGCACAAATCCAGATCTAAGCATAAAAGACATTAAGCAGATAAAGTAAAATGTGGCTCCATGCATCCAATAGACAAGACAAGAACAATGTATTTAAAAGAATTTTTATATTATATTAAAAAGGGGGCACCTGAGAGGAAAAAAAGAAAGGTGTTTTCCGGTTCTCCTCAATGGGATGGGTTCTTGAAAGTCCTTAGCGTTTCAGATCTAAAATTCCTCTCTCTTGTTGTTGTAGAAAACCCAGACAAACATAGAACTCAATGGGAGCTCACAAGGTAAAAAGTGGAAAAGGTGACCAAGAGTAGATCCAGAGTGATCTAATGCAATGGAGGTGACTAATGAATGGGGAAAACCCTTCTATTTATAACAAAATATTAGGGCGGTCTAGAACTCGGTGCATGAATAAAATATTATTAATCGAATTCTAGAACCACCCTTTAGGAATATTTTATTATATTTGTTGGAGGGAAAAGGATTTTTGACTTGGGTCAATCCCTTTATTTATAAATAATAAATAAATAAATGCGGTTGTGGGGGTGGAGGGAGGTCCAAATGCTGGAGGAGCTGGGACACCAGGATGTGGGTACGGATAAGGTGTAGGATGGGCAACGTTGAGGTAAGCAGGAGTGTGGAAAAAAGGAGGAGGCATGTCGTATCCTGGATACATGCTACCTGGAGGGGGAAAAGTGCCGGAGGGGCTGGCCCCTCCTGGAGGGAAACCATAGCCCAGAAGAGGTTGAGCAGAGGTATGTGACAGAGCTCCAATGATACCGTTGATGGAGTGAGATTCCCCCAAGGCATTAGGGCCACCGGGCTTGGGGAGGTCAGGAAGGACGGTATAAACATAACCAGATTGAGCATAGATAAGGTCATATTTCAAGGCTATTTGGAGGGCGGCTTCTTCGGTTTGGGGAAAATGGGATGCAACATCTTTGCCAATGGGAGGTAAGAGAGAGCGAAGGAACCAGTCCATGTAAACCCGATCTTCAAAGGGGGGAGCGCGACATAAGCTGTGTCTTTGTCGTCATTCCTGGGCATGAGCGGAAAGGCGGGTCGAAGAGGATTGATGAAAGGAAGTCAAGAGTTCAGTACCAGTGTCGTATCAGAGAGGGAGCTGGAAATAAGATAAAAAGGCTTGGGCAATGGTCACAAAGGTGGTATGGGAAGAGGTGGCTTGATCAACATGCCATTTAGAAGTTTCGCCGGTAAGCGTGCATTGGAACAATCGAAGACGGATTGAGTCATCAGTGATGGAATTGGAGGAACACCACATGTGGAAAGATTGGATATGGTTGGAGGGATCTTCACTAGCAAGGCCTTAGAACTTGGGAATGTCGGAGGGGAGCTTGGTTGGCATAGCAGGCCAACTGGCATCGTGGAAAATAGGATCATTGATCAGTTGATTGAATTCGGGGAGACTGAAACCGGCCATATAAGGGAGAAACGGGGCAGTCGAGGTAGGTCCCGTAGTGGTTCCACTGGAAATGGACCCAGCAGTAGAACTGGGGTTGCTGCTAGCACTAGGTCCTGAACTAGGCATGGTGAAGGTAATAGGGGGAGAACCAAGAGTAGGGAGAGAACTCGAACAATCAGAGGAAGAGTCAGAGTGTGGACTTCGGGGAGGAATTACTCGATGACGACGGGAAGGAGGAAGTCGACCAACCAGAAACTGAGGGTGAAGGCCAATAAGTCTCTGGGACAAACGGCTTGGAGGCGCAATGATGACAGGAAGAAGAAAAACCAACAAGGGCGGGGAGGTGCAAAATCAAGTGAGGTCAATGTCGAAACAAGGGCAGGGAGGTGGAGTGTCAGTTGATTTTAAAGTCTTTGCCAGGGGGTGTTAACCAGGCTCTTCTTCACTTAGGGTCAGTGTGTGGTGTGCGTTAATTTTAATTGTTTAAACCCAGACGTTTTGAGAATAAAAGAAAAAGTGTGTTGCGTAACTGAAAATAAATCTGCAGTAAATAAGAGTGAAAGAACAGAAAATTAACAGCTAACAATGCATCAGTCTAACCCAAGAAGGCGAGTCTCTCAAAACTAGTCTATAAGAGGCAAAAAACTAAGCAAAGCATGCGAAAAAGAGGCCAATAGATCTAAGGTTGGGAGGGACGGGGATCTAAAGGAGGAATCTGCTAAAAAGAGGTGCAGAGAATAGCAAAGAGGCAGAGGCAAGGTTGCTGCTAGAAAGGAGGAGATCAGCTAAGAATAGAAGGGATAAGGAGGCAGCCCTAAAAATGAACCCAAAAAAAACTATATGAGGTGATTTGAAAGGGATAAGAGCTGATCTAAAGGGATCTGAAATGAGGTATCAGATCTAGAAGAAATAAGGTTGAAACTCTAGAAATTCAGACTTCTGAAACAACAAAAAATCTCCCACAAAAAGTGGAGGGTACTAGAGCCCTAAGGGGCAAGATTCCCACTTAGTTGAGTGAAACAGATCAGAAACAGGTCTAAACGGGCGGAGACAGAGGCTGGAAAACCCTGACAGAAGCTTCAGACAAACCCAGAAAAAGTGCTGGAAAATGGCAGAAAAAAGTGGAGGTCGCAGGTTCTGACTTGTTTTCAGTCTAGGTCATAGATTTGGGGCAGAAAAGTGCGACCTCAAGGCCAGGTTGTAGTTTTTGGGCCGAGAAGTGCGACCTGCAGATCTGGGTCTCTCAACGGCAGATTTCAGAAAAATTTGTCGTCTCAGCTGCGGCTGATGTCTGTCACCTGTGCAATAAGACCAGAAACACACAGAAGTTAAAAATTTGAATGTTTGAGGGTTTTAGAGGTGGAAAGCACCATAAAAATAGGAAAAACAGAAAAATGAAGAGAAACCCTAGGGTCTGAAACAACTGGATATGCAGGAATATATAAAACGACAGCGGTTGCAAAATAAAACCCGTGTGGAGTCGCCAATTGTTACTATGAATCTTTCGTCGTAAAATATCACTTTAGCTACGCATAAAAAATAGCCCTAACATCGATTATGGCTACCAAATATCTTTAAATCTACAATTAGGTGATCCAAATAATGCTGCACAAATCCAGATCTAAGCATAAAAGACATTAAGCAGATAAATTAAAATGTGGCTCCATGCATCCAATAGACAAGACAAGAACAATGTATTTGAAAGAATTTTTATATTATATTAAAAAGGGGGCACCTGAGAGGAAAAAAAGAAAGGTGTTTTCTGGTTCTCCTCAATGGGATGGGTTCTTGAAAGTCCTCAGCGTTTCAGATCTAAAATTCCTCTCTCTTATTGTGGTAGAAAACCCTGACAAACATAGAACTCAATGGGAGTTCACAAAGCAAAAAGTGGAAAATGGTGACCAAGAATAGATCTAGTGTGATCTAATGCAATGAAGGTGATTAATGAATGGGGAAAACCCTTCTATTTATAACAAAATATTAGGGCGGTCTAGAACTCGGTGCATGAATAAAATATTATTAATCGAATTCTAGAACCACCCTTTAGGAATATTTTATTATATTTGTTGGAGGGAAAATGATTTTTGACTTGGGTCAATTCCTTTATTTATAAATAATAAATAAATTAATGATTTATTTATCATTTTAGGGAAATGATGGGAATATAATTAAATAAATAATGATTTATTTAACTATTTATGGATGATTTAGTCAAATTTAACTAAGAATATTATTTAAATAATGATTTAAATAAATTATTCTTAGAAAATAATTAAATAAATAAGGATTTATTTAATTAATTTCCTTGTTTTGGGTTAAATATGACCGGGAAATATAAACAAATAAGTTATTTCACATGGTGAAAGCAATTTTACTTAGGGTAAAATTGGTCTTACATGGTGTACTTGGGTTCATCTAATAATAATAGGTTAGATGACCAAAAAAATGGTGTGACAGGTTGGAAATGTGGGGCCAGATGATGCCTAAGAGGGGCGAATCTAACTTTCCCACGAGGATATCTCATGATGAACTGGAGTTTCTATCCAGTGACCATGATCATGCCTTCATTCTAGTGCCATGTCCGTATGCTGGTTTGAATTGGAGAGGGTGTGCCAACATCCTCTTCATAGAGTATGAGCCACCAAATGAGAGAGGTAATATTAGTGTTTTATTTAAATTTATTCTAACAAGTTCATTAAGTTGTTTTATTAAATTTTTTAATGAAATTGTCTAATTATTTTTGTGTACTTATATATATTTTATAGATAGTGGGTCATTTGTTG
The DNA here is from genome assembly GCA_034641835.2 of Pinus albicaulis. Lineage (NCBI taxonomy): Eukaryota > Viridiplantae > Streptophyta > Pinopsida > Pinales > Pinaceae > Pinus > Pinus albicaulis. The sequence goes on along the minus strand of CM076575.1, from coordinate 1,455,744,295 downwards.
GCAATGAAATGCCACCGCCATCGAATGTTCCAGGTGTAGATCCTACTGACGATGAGATGGCAGATGCGGAGGATTAGGCCAGTGACAGACTTGGTCCTCATGATCAGGCACAGGTACCAGCGGGTGTGAGGCGTAGGCCTAACACTCGATTAAGGATGAATTTGGGCGACTAACTCTGTCAAATCCTAGTTGAGGTGGGAGTCAGGCCGGACGCTATCAGAGAGATACAAGCTAATGATAGGCCGACAAAGATAGGGAGAGTCATGCCCTGTGATATGTTGACCCTGATGCAGCATATCGTTGGAGCTACTAGATTACTGGCGTGGTTGAGGATGGTCGGTGGACGTAGGCTTGGTGGAGATGCAGTACATTGACAGTCGAGCAATGTGTCATCTGATGATCATGAGGGGAGTGATCATCATTCTAGTACTCCACCTCACGCCAGAGATGATCATGATGAGCAGCCTGCAACATCCAGTAGTCATGATCATGAGCCAGCACCTGATCCCGAGGAGGGCGCAAGTCCATCTCAGGAGGCAGGTCCATCGATTGAGCAGACTGTCGCACCATCCACTGATTAGGAGGCTGGACCATCCACGAGTCATCATGAGCAGGCAGTTCCTGATCAACATGAGGCGCCTCCTGATCAGCAGGAACATGATCGACATCTATCTGAGCATATCGAGGCTGCACCATCGACTAAGAAAGCCTCGACTACTACTACTATTGATGTACCACCAGCTGATATTTGACATTTGGATGCAGTTATATTACAGTTGTTAGTGAATTTGAATGTGGTTTTTAGTCGAATATGATGTTTGCATGATGGTTATCATGATCGTGATGTTTATTTTTAATATTAAATCATGATATTTATTAAATATTATGTCGTGATTGTAATTGAAAATTTAATTTTAATTGTATGTAAAATTGTAAAATTGCAATTGTATTTCTAATTGTAATTGTATGTAAATTTCTAAAATTGTAATTGTAATATTTAATTTATTGTGAAATGATTGTAATTGTATATATGTAAAATTGTAAAATTGTAATTGTAATTGTAATTGTATGTAAAATTCTAAAATCTTAATCGTAATTGTAATTGTAATTTAATTGTAATTGTAGTTGTAATTCTAATTGTAATTGTATGTAAAATATTTGTAAAATTTTAATTGTATTAATGTGAAATGATTGTAGTTGTAATTTTAATTGTAAAATTGTAATTGTAATTGTATGTAAAATTCTAAAATTGTAATTGTAATTGTATGTGAAATTGTAAAATTGTAATTGTAATTGTAATTCAAATTTTAATTATAATTGTATGTAAAATATTTGTAAAATTTTAATTGTATTAATGTGAAATGATTGTAATTTTAATTTTAATTATAATTGTACGTAAAATTCTAAAATTGTAATTGTAATTGTATGTATTGTCATCATTCAATTTTATTCAAATTTGTAAATTTGTAGATTAATTGTCAATTCGAACCATAACTACTGTAAGTAAAATGTATACCGTAAATATTGTTAAATTACCATAATTGTAAAACTGTAAATTTGTATAAATATAAATAATTGTAAAATAATAAATCTAGAATAATATGAATTTTTGTAACATAATAAAATTTAGAAAAAAATGAAAATAAATTCATGTACTTTAGAATTATCATTATCTTATTATGATCTTACATACCAAAAAATAACATAGACATTTTGAAGATATCATTCACACACATTTAAAGCAATCAAGTAGTATTATTATTTTAGGAATTGAAATTATAAAAAAATGAACTTTATATAGTACGCCATTATTTTCAAGATCAACATAATTGCAAACTATCAAGTGACATGGTTTTAAAATTAACACAATGCATATTACCAATTAATTCAAAATACATATTATAATGTTTCGAAAAAAAGAGTCTTAGTTATAAGGTAATTAAGTCCTCTTCTTTATAAAAACCCATCTTAAAAAGTATAAATGATGAGATAACACATGTACCATATCACTCTCGATTCTCATGATCACCCTCATTATCTTCTAGCTCTCTTGGCATGATAACACTATTGTTCTAAAAAATATGTTTTGATCTAGGGTCATGTCTCAATACGAACCACCAATCCCTATCCAACACATCTAGGTAAAAAAACACCTAGCTGCAGTGTTTGGGGAAAACATAGGGCTCCTAAGCTTCATCCCACATGTTTTTGGAGTTGATACATATCAGCCTACTATCACAATGTTCCTTTACATTATTCCGATCAAAGGTGTCCCACCACTTGCACCTATAAATAACACATTGTAAAGAAGATAAATCCACTTCAATGATCTCTTGTATCTTTCCGACGTAACCTAGCATCCCTCATACTAGGTTTTGATCATGGTGGCTAGATTGAATAGATTGATGAAACTCGACTTCCACTCCATAGTATTGTGTCATGTGTCCATCATCAAAATTTTCTGTGCAAAAATGGTGTCCATATGCCCACATAAATGGGAACAAATACACCTATAAAAAAATTTAAAAAATCATAGTGTCATGTGTCTTATAATAGCCCAACAGTTAAAATATGAAATATAGATGTAATTAAATTTCAAAGGTGCATTATTAAGTTTAAAATGTACATAAATAGATTATTACCGAGTGGGTGCACCCAATCCCTACGTTTAGTGCATACTCTTCAGCATGCAGGTAATGATCGGTTGCACCATATTTCTCTCTCACTTGGTCAGCAACACAACTGTCGGGGCATATTTTTGGCATATTTTCTTTTAAACGATTAGGATAAGGCACACTTCTACCATTCAACCGTCTGAATTCTTTCCTGTCACTATCCTATTTCATCCTGTTTTTCTCGTATAATGTGATCCATGGTTGTGTCACTTCGGAATTGTAAATAACGAATTTATTGATTACTTCAATTTCTGCATTTGCTGATGAAATCAAACCAACATATAGTACATATGAGATCAAAATATACATTATATCTAAGTTCAACATGAATAATTACTTTGTGTAAATTTTAAAATTATATTTCGCTTACTCTTTATCAAGCGCCTTTTTCCATTCATTTCTAGCAGCTCCCCTTTTCTTTTGTATTCATCCCTTTCTTCATCCCAAATCATTGCACCTGGTCTATTGTCAATATTCTTGATGTACTCACTGCATAATAGAAAGAATCATATGATATGTATTCCTATGCCATAGACCCCTCGAGTTTTTCCCTTTGTCGAACAAAACCTTTCAATTTCTTCATGTGCCTCTCTAAGAAGAACATCCAATGACAAGAAACCACCCCAACTAATTCAAGCTCATCTACTAGGTGGATTAGAAGATGAACCTGCAAGTCCATGAAACTCATTGGCAGTTCCTTCTCAAACATACAAACAATCTCAACTATCTCTTGATGCCATCGTGGAATGCTAGCCACATGATTCTCCTTTGACATGATCCAGTGTACAAATGCAGATAATTTAGATATGGCATGTCCTAGGTCTTGGGGGAATTCATGTTTCACACACCCACGCATGAAAAAAGGATAATGACACTGCAAAGTTATAAACACATGCAATAATATACAAAATTAGTTATTTTTATGATCCTTGCATGGGATAAAATTTATTAATATAAAAAATAATAAAATCATGCTTTTGAAATTATACGTACTCTTAGAAGATTCAAATAGTCATGCGATTTCAACCCCGACAAATGGTCATCCACAGTGAAGCAGCGTCGTAGTGAAGACCCGTATGAAGATGGAACCCTCGCACCCATTATAACTTCCTTTTCCAAAGAAAGATCATATTTTTTTAAAAATCCATGGGACATCACCTTCTTTGAAATACCATGAATTAGAGGGACCAACGCCTACCTCTGATCCTTTAATTTCTAATTGTCTTGGCCAATGTTTCTTTTTTGTTTTTGAATTAATAAGATCTTTCCTAACAGCGAATGTATCACTTTGTTTCGATGATATCTGCCTCCATAAAGAAGATGAAACATTTTTAAATACATGCATGGGATCTAATAAGTGGGTAATCTTAAGATTCTCCCAATATGGGAGGCTATAAAATTTAGGTTTCCTTTTCATCCCAATGGGAAATTTCTCAACATGGGTGTCCAATAATTCTCGATCATCAAACATATGCTCCCCATTTGAATCGAACATTTCTATGAAATCCTTCTCCTTCTCTCTCTCATATGCTCTAAGCCATTCAGCTGGTGTTGTTATTGGAGGCCTTTGGGTTCTCTCTCGTTTACCATTTAAAGTGGATGTTGCTCTTCTATAAGGATGTTCTTTTGAGAGGAATACCCTGGAGCAGTCATACACTAGATTTCATAGGTTGTTGGACCATAATACCCTTTTGTTACAAGATCTGTGAGATTATTTTATACAACATATATGCATGGAACGTTAAAGAATATCATGAAGATCAGAAAAATTACAACGAATTAAATAACTAAAATGTGAAATAATATTGTTACTTATATAAAAAATTCAATAAACATGTAATTTAAAACAGCAAACTCCTAAGCTTGGATAATCATGTGTCGTGTAAGAACATATGCCATACAACGTAAAACTCCTCTCTACTTCAATGGGTCTTGATACATCGTATACATTTATACCAGCCCATAATTCCTTAAATTCATATACCAGTGGTTGTAAGTAGACATCCAGATTCTTCACTTGTCTTCTACCAGGGACTATGAGAGCCAACATAAGGTGTTCATTCTTCATGGAAAACTATGGGGGGATATTGTTATTGATCAGTACTATAGGCCAAACAGAATAGTTTGTGTTCTAGAGGGAATATGGGTTGATGCCATCCATGGCTATGTTGAGTCGTAGACTTTGTACTTCATCCTTGAATTTTTTGGGCCATGTATCCTCTATATGCTTCATGGCTATTGAATCTGTTGGGATTCACATTACTCCCAACTCATTTCTGTGTGAGGCATGCCATCCCTGCAACATAGCTAATTCTTTGCAACGAAAGAGCCTTTGAATATTTGGGATTATAGGCATGTGCCTCAATATATTAAAAGGAGGACCACGTGATTTACCCTTTTTTTTTATTTATCATACCTGTCATGCCCACATTTTGGACATATCTCTTTGTCTGCATATTCTTCTCTATATAGAATATAATCATTTTGACATGCATGATATGATATATACTCAACACCCAACATTTTCTACAATTTCTTTGCCTCTTTGCACCTACCGGGCAAGATGTTATCACTCGGAAGAATATTATCTTTGAATAACCTGGAGTTGGTGATCATGGACAATATTAAATGTACATTAATGTCGATATATTTATTAACGTTCATAAAATTAACCATTTGTAATGTTCATTGTATGATTATATTTCTCAAAATATAAGGGGGGACTTGATGGTCAATTACCTCAAAAATTTCAAGAAAAATGCATTCGACAAGCCAAAATTTGCTTTCAAGTGGTACAGTAATATCGTTTTCCTCAACTGGGTAGAATTTTACTAACTGCCAGGTCCCAAGAGAGGGTTTTTGGAAGAAAATTTAAGGCTTTCGAAAAAGGTATCAGCGATATGAGCATCATCCCCTATCTGATCATCGTTTTGGAATGCATCTAACAACATTGTCTCCATGGCAGTTGTATCCCTTAAGTAATCATCCATACCAACCTCTATTTGATTACCTCCAATGCCAGCTTGTGAAGAACTACTATTGTTGTAGTCATTCCTAATTGGTGAATCTGGACATAGTGGGAATTGAATAGGTGGTTGATTCAACCATTCTTGGTATCGTTCCTCTCCGATTTTTTCTCTTAATTCAGCCTTCTCTCGATTTGAAATTGTCGTGGGGTGCAACGGAAGATGGTAGGTAGGTTGCTCATCATCACTAGAATCCTAATAATTTCAAAAAATATATTTGAACATTATTAGTACAAAATCTATGATATTATTTAGTAAGCACGTCGAAAATGCATGATTAATTGGTTTGAAATTGAAATAATTACATTAAGATACCAAACAATTATTATTACCATCATTGTCCCAGGATTATTGCTAGAAGATGCAATGTTTCAATTAGAAGGGTGAAGTGGATTTCCATTTTCATCTACCAAATGTGCCTTGTGGTATGCTACGCCTGATAAGAGCTTCTAACGTTTTGGAGTTGTTTAAATATTTTTTGCATCTAAACTCGATTCTAAATGTACATGAACCTACAAATTTGTATACATTAATTTTATTAAGTTGATTGACATGGACAAAAAAATTAAATTCAATTAGATAATGAAAATATAAATAAAATTTGAAGTAAATATTATGTCTCGATATGGATAGGGATAAATCCGCGAAGGACTTTGAGAAATGTTATGGAATGAGCTAAATTTTGAAGAATTTTCCATTCGATATAATTATGATATTTATCCCTGCATTTGAGCAAAATCAACAATAAATTTTGGTGTACACACCTAAAAGTAATTTCAGTGCCTTAAAAATGGACTTATTGTTATCGGTGCTAATGTACAGTTAACTGCACTGGTGTGTTTTAGTTACTGGGAACCAGTGTTGTGTTATTAATTGACGCACCGGTGCCGAATAGCCACAAATAAAAAAAGTGCAACTTTATTTTTTTAAAGTGAAAAAACGGTAAATTGAAAAATTGGCGGCAAATTATTTTCGAAAATCTAATTTCATAAAACAATTATTTAAATAGAAAAACTTTTCATTATTTCATTATTTTTGAAAAAAAATTCAGGGAGAGATTTGCACGATAGACATACCTGGAGCAAGAAAGAACGAGAGCACTTTGGAACAGTGAAATACTTTCAAACAAAACTATTCAGATAATCAGAATTCCAAACCTCTAGTGATTCAAACCCTGTAGCATAGAATTTCAAACCATCTGGTGATTCAATTTTATTGTAATAATTGTTTTTTTTACATTTTCTGTTTGATTTAACACATGGTAAGTAAAAAATTTAAATTTTACAGTTCATTTTCAGAAAACAAAAAAAAAACAAAAACAAAAAAAATCCATTCTTACGCTAAACCCTTGATTGTTTTTGTTTTTTTCCCTTGCTTCTTCCTGTTTCTGTGACTTCATAATTAGGGCTTTTCATTTTAGATTTATAGGGTTTGTATTTATATATATAGGCCTATGATATCTAACCTGCGGGAAGACTTGCATAGTCGAATGCAAATTCATGTCGGCCCTTGCGTCAAATTTTAAAAAACATATATTTTTTAATCAGTGCAGCCTATGTAAAATAGCGCATCAATGCGTTATTTTATCCCAGCACATCGCACACGTACTCTTTGATAATAAAAATTAAAAACATTTTTTTTTTAATCCATGCTCCATGTGTAAAATAGCGCACCGCCCACGTACTGTTTGACAAAAACATTTTTTTATTTTATGTTTGTGTTAATCGGAGCACCGATTAACATATAACACACTAGGTCTCCTTCTTGATAGAGAGCATCGCACGATAGTCCCTTGTTTTCTCGGTGCGTTTATAGTAACATTCTGCACCACCCCCTCCACGACATCATATGCTACAAAAATTAACACTAGAGGATTTTTATTAGTTTGTCTATGTTAATCGGCATGATGGTAAACATATAACGCATTGGTTCTCCTTGTTGACAGAGAGAACCATATGATTTTTCTACTATTTTTGCATGTGTTCATAAGAACACGCTGCACCGATGTCTGTACGTACTTATTGAAATGCGCACCGTTTTCTTGATTTTTTTTTTAACTGAAAATTTTGTGATTTATTTATAAAATATATTAATCAATGGTATAGTACAGGTTTCATATTGATAAAGAAATGGCTGATAGGAGATCAAGTAACAAAAATGCTGATAACACATCGATAAAAGAAAAAAAGACAAGTTCTTTGTAAATTCTTTACAAAAATTATTATTTTTGAACTATATGTAAGTTTAACTAATATGTATTGTTTATTGTGTATCATGCAGAGCCACAAAAAGATGAAGCTCGATAATATTATTTCTAATCTAGGACCAGAAGAGCGTAAAAGTTTGATGGAAAATTATAGAAGGATGAATCAGGTGAATGAAAAAATACTGTTGATCCAATATGAATTTCTTTTTTTAATTTTCATTAATGATATACTTAAAAATATTAGATAACATGTTTCAAACAATCTATTTATTCACATATGTTTAATGTTCTACAACGACCAACGACTCTGAAAATGAATGTTGTTCTAAGAAAAGAAAAAAAATAGAACATGCAAATGAAAATGAATTGATCCTTAGCTCATATGGAGTGGTGTTGGAGGTTAGCGAAAGGGGGAAAATATTTTACAAGACGTTGAGGGATCTAGTGGAGCAAACGTATAGACATTATTTCCACTTACAATACAAAAATCAATCCAATGATTCCAAGAACAAAATTTTATCTAAACTATAGGATGAGTTTCAAGAGAATTGGTCAATGAGACATGTCGGACTTTTAATAGAAAAAATGTACAACAAAAAAGAAGAAGGAATGAAAAAGTAATATTCCTTTAATTTTTTTTTCTAGAATTATATGTATATACTACTAGAAAGAAATAATTTATAAATATCAATTTTTTTATATTACATTTTCATATATCAATATAAAAATTAAATAGTTTATTGTCATGTTACATTTTCAGGAAGATTATGAAAATCTCCAAGGATGAATAAGCCGATATTAGAAATATGCCAGTAGGAATGTCCAAAAAGGTGTACAAGGAGATGGTCAAAGAAATTGACATAATTGCATCGCATGAGGAGCCATCTCAACAACAACGTGCTTCAAATTTAATAAGTAATCATTGAATTTTTCGATTAGGTACAATAAATAAATAATTTAGCATTAAATATTATTTTTCAAGTATTTTCTTACAGAAAATAAAAGAAAATGGAACCCATTCAACACATAAGCAGGACGATAAGGAAGAAAAGGTTTGATATCTAAGTTTGTGAGTAATTGTTACTTCCTTATAACAACTTAACTAGATTTCATTTTTGTATATTTTAAGTTGTTTTACAACAATCATCATTTAATGTCTTCAAACAGGTGCTAACATACAAAGAAGAACCATTAGACGAATTGATTGACATTGGGTTAAATATGGGTTGTTAGTATATGTTGGCATATTAGAAATTAATTGTGGAATTTGTAAGCATATATCTATCTTGTTTTACTTAGCTCTGTCTATTATTAATATAACAAAAAATATTTTATATTTAATATATGATTTTTTATGGGGTATAAAACTTGCAAGAAACAAAGTATGGAACTGCGCCAACAAATGAAATGTTGAAAGATGGCATAAGATTTGGTTTTGAAAGAATGTGTATAGTTCATGAGTCAATTATTTCTATGGTACATCATTTCTTGCATTTACATTGATGTATATTATTTAATATTGAAATTTTCATTATTCTCACCAATTTATATACACTCATTACAATTTATTTTTATGTTTGTAGATGGAAGGTAAAGAAGAAGAAAACAATCAGCACTGTGAACAAAACATTCCTCAACGTAACCCAATTCATGGATGTAGCTCGAGCAATGACAACAGTTCAAGCGAATAATGATGATCAATATGTTTGGATATCAAAGCAAGGCATTGTATTTTTTGAAATATCTATCTCTAAAATCAGAAAAAAATTTTAATGTAATGGACATAGTGTCCCAATCGAAAGACAGAGGGATACCAATAACTGTCCCATTTTGTATGACAAAGAGTGTCTTATTCATATATATATATATATATATATATATATATATATATACATACATACATACATACATACATACATACATATATATGTTTTAATTTATTCTATTGCGTTGTCCATTATCGTTGTGAAATGTAGCACCACTGATTAAATATTATAATGAAGAGATGCGAAATTGATGATATGATATAACAAATTAATCCAAACATCACATTCAAATTCACTAATAAAAATTTAATTGATATGAATAATGTTATAAGATATGTGTCGACTTTTGATGAATACTGAATTTAAAAAAATCACAGTAACTGCACTATCATAGGTCGATGTTTCTAAAAAATACAAAATGAACATCGGTGCGTGTTAGTTACTTTGCACTAGTGCATTTCTACGACCTATGGGCACCGCACAAATACCAATACCAATTAGAACGCTCGATGTGTTTGTGTGATACTGCGCACCAATGCGTTTATGTGAGACTGTGCACCGGTGAGTTTCTACGACCTATGGGCACTGCACAAATATCAATATCGATTAAAACTCTTGATGTGTTTGTGTGATACTGTGCGTCGGTGCGTTTGTATAATACTATGCATTGGTGCGTTGATACGACCTATGGGCATCACACAAATACCAATACCAATTAGAACAACCCAGTGTGTTGTATCATGTACAGTGAGCCCGGTGCGGGTTTACACCTTAACATCCCTATGCATGCACCTTCGACTGCCCCGCGGCGACTCTTTGGCTTACATGCACCACGACGTTGCTAAATGCCCCGGGGTGTCCTAAATTTGTTTTTCATCCTAGTGCTTGGTAGGTTTACAGTACCACTGCATTCACAATAAAATGCATCAGTGTGTTGACACCTGATTAGCGCACCAATGAGAAAAACATCCGTAATAACCACCGGCCACCCAGTTTTTTTAGTTGTGTTGAAATTTTGTTAGAAGCTCCGCCAAAACCTCCATTACCGAAAACGAATGTTGCAGAAAATGTTTTTTTGAAAATTTTGGCCAATTTTATAACACTAAAACCTCTATTATAACCTTTGCTTGATGGTCTTTTCCTTGTAATTTGTAAGTATATACAAAAACTTTAGGTATCTCCAAAATTAATCCCCTTCTAGTTCCCACCTCAATATACTACTCATCAAGTTCAGCAAAGTATGTAGGTTGCTATTAGGATATTCTTCCCTTTGGCCTTGGATGTTTGGAGAGTGGGACTTTTTGATTCTCGTGCACTTCCTAGGATCATAGAGCCAGGTGTTGTTAGTCAAGGCCACTTCCTCGATGATATATTTTTCTAGTGCATCACTCCTTTCATAGTGATTGAGGACTCTAATGATGGGCCCACCTTTGGCCTCCTCACTCATCCTTGGCCACCAAAACTAGCAAGTCATGAAATCCTCCCTCCCTTTTTCTGGGTATAGATATTTTTCAGAGCTTTTCAATTTCTAGCACTTCTATTTTATCAGCACCTTATCTTGTATTATCTTTATTAGATGTTACTAGTTTTCTTTAGCTAGATATTTATTGTTTAGTTTGTAGTCTCAAACGTGTAATTATGACTTATATTTTGTTTTGTGCTTCTTCTTATCTACAGGAATATATATGACATTAATTGACCATATAAAATTATAAGAATGAGATATTTTAGGCAAAAGGTTTTGAAATTGAAAAGGACATTGAAAAACTTAATAATTTAACCATATTTTGAATGAGGTTAAATAAAATAAAAAATTTAAGTAGTTGGTTTCTGAAGAGATATTTAACATATAAAGATATATTTAATTTATGGAGAAGAAAAATTTTGTACCATTTAGTTTGTGGAAATAATAAAATAGAAGAATACGAAATTTTATGAAAAAGGTTTCTAAAGGAAAAGAATTCAAAAATTTAACACATTTATATTCAATTTAAAGGGATTATATTTCTTCAAGCATAATTTTTTTATAATAGTGTAAAGTTTGCAAACTTTGAAAAATGATTTATAATTTGAGATAGTTAAATATGGAAAGAATTACACATCCTATAAGTTTTAAGTAATACATTCATAAAATTCATAGCCAAAATCCTCTCTCTCTCTCTCTCTCTCTCTCTCTCTCTCTCTCTCTCTCTCTCTATATATATATATATATATATATATATATATATATATATATATATATATATAATTAACTTTTGATTTCTTATAGTAACATATAGACTCTACAAAAATTTTATGGACAATTATTTATAGGTTATTGTTCAATTATTTCCTAGATGCTTAGCTAAGCTTGATCATCTCCAAGTGTGTAATAATTATCTAAAATCACTAACCTTTACCATCGTCTTAATTTTATTCATTTCATATACTTTCAAGAATCTACAAAATGTAGGTAATAGTTTATAAAAAATGAAAAAAATAAAAATTCAAACATGCTCTTATTTTTAATCAATATTTTGTTTAAGTAATAAAAGAAATACAAACTCTCTTATCATTTGATGGAGCTAAGTCAAAATTATCTACATGTAATGTAATAGAAACTACATATCATGGAAGCATAGGTAACATAGTAGCATAATTGACACTCAATTTCTTAATTCACAAGAAATATAATTATTTTTTTTAGTTTTTAATTTGAAAGAAATACAAGTGGAATGTAAGAACAAAATATGCAACAAATAAATCTTTGAATGACACAAAAGAGTAATTATTTTTACGTAATACTCATCATACATGGATCTAGGTGTAAATATTTGGATTGAGTGCTTCACTAGGATATCATAATAATATTATGACTAGTTATTATATCACTCATGGTTCAAGTTGATTTCCCTATTTGAAAAGAAACTACACAAGATCATTAAGGTAAGGTCATACAGATTTAATTCATAACAATCCATACATAAAATTGAATGAAATGATTTTGTAATCACTCGGTTTAGGCTATTGGTTAAGTAATATCTTCTTTCATATATTTTTTCTAAACTTGTGTGGCACGGACTACGCTACCATGTAGCCCTTGTTGAAATTTGAATTTATAAGTAATGTTGGAACGAAACAAAGTTTGTGAGTAGGCTACAAGTTAGGGTGCATTTCTAAGTTAAAGTTATTGAAATTTGAATTTACAACTAATGCTATACCGAAACAATGTGAGTGAGTAAGCTGCAAGTAGGGGTGTGTTTCTAAATTAAATTTATTGGCATTTTAATTTATAGATAATGATAGAAAAAAACATAAAAGAGCATATATCCATCTTAAATATGGATATAACATGAGCCAATATGGACCAAATTTCTTCACATTCTTTATTTTGGCCGACATGAGAAAAATTTTAATTTTTATGGTGGATGGACACGGTTACACATCATACTTGGCTTAGTAAAATTGGTATTTAAAGTCATAAAAATCCTTATGAGATAAGAGTGGCATAGATTAAATGATGATTACAAGACCCGTATTCTTCAAGTGGAATCCTAGGAATCCTAAAACATTCATTTTGCCACACATTTTCTTCTTTGTCATTTTCCCGAAAATTGTGATTGCAAGAATTTTTTTATATCTTTTTAGCATTTTTTAAGATGCACGAGAGAATCAAGGCAAACCTAATAGAATTCATTACTTACTCTAATTTTAAGGCTTTGATGATGAAATTTAAATCTCCAACGCTCTGATACGCAAGCTTGATACAACTCAGAGATCCTACAATAAGACATATGCATCATCTTGATTATTAGAAGTGACACTAAGAACCCATGCATATGTTGCTTCCTAGTTTCCTTCGAGATCAAGGATGAATCCTCGCAGTCATGCTGCCCATCAGTTTCCTTTCAAGGAATCATAAAAGAATAAAATAAATGATTTCTTATATATTTACCCTGTTTTCAAGCCCTCTATCTAGCATAAATTTCCAATATCTTGGAGTTTTGATGTAAGATTTTGGACCGTATGTCAAAAAAGGGGATGTGGCCCAAGAGATAGATCTTCACTGAAACCAAGCCATTTGACTAGCCACTCGTGATGGGTTAGAGGCTTTTTTAGCTTATGATGTCTTCCTCTTGTGAAGAAATGATAATATATAATGTTTTTCTCTTTGAGAGGAGATTTCATTTAACCTAAGATAAGTTCCTAAAAGCAGTTAAAGCCTAAAAATAAGAGAAGCTAAACTAAAAATAATCTAAATTTGTTCTGATAACTATAACCTCATTGCTACATAATCCTAAGGAACAGAGTAAAAAAATAAGACCTTATCATGCTGGAGAAAAGCAATCTAAAATGAATTTAGTTTATGTGTGTAGATAAATGACCAAAAGTATAGAATTAGTTATACATTAACATCATTAAATATTTTTCATATGCAGCAAATATAGATCATGACCATCACAAAATATTTTATTCCTACATAAACTAAATCAATTTATAATAAATAGATAAAATTAAGAGGTAATAATAATTGATTTTATAGTTAAATAGATAAAATTAAGATGTTTTAAGACATTATCAAACCGTGAAGTAGTATAAACATAAAAGAAGGGTAGTGAAGGTAAGAAAAATCACCAACTGATCAACTGAAATGAAGGGGAAATATTCCAAAATTTCTAGTGGGTGCGCCTTAATTTTGGCTAAAATGTAAGGGATTTCTTAGTGGCCAACAAATGGTTTACAAACAGAAAGACTAAAATATAAGGGTCTTCCTACATTGCTTTATTTATAAATAGCACGATTTATATATATTAATTATTATTTTAAAAGTTATCAAAATTAGTAAAAATATCTCCAATATTTCCCAAAGAGATTTTGAAGAATAAGAAGCAAAGTTATTGATAACAAAGTACACTTTACCAGGAATCAATTCTAGAAAAATTACTAGGTAATCAAATGAATAACTAGTATATAAGGATGACCACAGTACCACAAGTATAGCCATTATTGCTAGCAACCTTCATAGACTCAACAAGGATACCTTTTAACCCTAATTATACACTCAAGTCCCATTATAATAGTTATAGATTCATAGTTACACATCCTACCTATTTGCTACTAGGGAATCAGACTCAAAAGTCCAATAAAGGTGAGAGATGACATGTATATTCTAAAATATTTACATATGTAGATTTATTTAAATATTGAGTTGGAATTCCATATGTCACATACAAAGCCACTGTTGCTAGAAGACATCTATATCTTCAATAAAGGCATGTATTTAACCCATTTAATCTAAGTGCTTTATCCAAGGAACACATAATAAAGAGGATCTAGAACCATGAGTATTTATTACTAATCTCAAATGAGAATTTGTATTCAATGGGGAAGCAAGTCTAAAACATCCTTAAGGGGCAAGCTTAGGTAAAAGGCCAAATGTTTACTAGATTCATTGACTTCCGATTGGTTTTCTAAAATATATTCCTTTAAAAGTGAACTTATTTTTTGGATTATTTATAAGAATATATTTTATTTCGATAATAATTGAAAATATCTACTTGATTCTTCTATTGATAAAAAACAAATAAATATTGTACCATGGTAGAGGAGCTTCCATTCTAAGTCATGGGTCATACACCATCAAATAAGTAGATACACCAACTTTAGGTGTCTCCAAAATTAATCCCGTGCTAGTTCCCACCTCAATATACTACTCATCAAGTTCAAAAAAGTAGGTATGTTTGCATTAGGATATTCTTCCCTTTGGCCTTGGATGTTTGGAGAGTGGGATTTTTTTATTCTTGTGCACATCCCAGGATCATAGATCCAGGTGTTGTTAGTGTAGGCCACTTCCTCGAGGATATATTTTTCCAGTTCATCACTCCTTTTTAAGTTATCAATGACTCTGATGATGGGCCCACCTTTGGCCTTCTCACTCATCCTTGGCCAACAAAACTAGCAAGTCATGAAATCCTCCCTTCCTTTTTCTTGGTATAGATATTTTTCAGAGCTTTTCAATTTCTAGCACTTCTATTTTATGAGAACCTCATCTTGTATTATCTCTATTAGTTGTTTGGAGATTTCTTTAGCTAGATATTTAGTGTCTAGTCTCTAGTCTTAATATGCAATTATGAATTGTCTTTTGTTTTGTGCTTCTTCTTATCTACAGGAATATATATGACATTAATATACCATAGATAAATAATAAACTACAATTGGGGATGGTAGTTTTCATAGGTTACATTAAGAGATATTACTGCCTTTGTGGTGGTACAAATTTTGAGTAGACTCATATGGAGAAAATTTTTGTACAGCTAGATTTGGGTAATCAGAAGATTGATGATGAAGAAGCTAGAACATCACCCTCACCTCCACCAAGTATGATTCATCGGGGAAAGGGAAAATTCCATTGAGGTAAGTAGCATGATATACAAAAAGGACATTTGAAATTAGAAATTGACGCAAGCATTACTAGTGATTCTTGAGAATTGAACACTTTATCTTAACATGCCTAATTTTGGCTGGTTATCCATTATTGTTGGGTCTTAAATCAATGTAGGAAAGGATGTGAGAACAACTAGACTTGGAAAGGAATGAAACTATAGGTATTATACTTTGAGATATGCAAATGGTTACTGACGTCAACTCATTGTATTCAATAAAATATTATGCAAGTGGTATGTTGCTAAGGTCATGCCTTGTGAATTTTTAGGCAAATTCATGCACATGAATCCTAGTTACAAAATTCCACTATGGTACAAAATTTTTAACAAAGATTTAAATATTTACATTCGAGTAAGTTATCTGCTCATTATCCTAATCAAAATCATGGCAATATTTTAAATTTTTTAGTTTTAAATTTGAGATTTTGTTTTAGAACATGTTTCAAATATTCTATGTTAGGTAAAATAGCATTTGGTCAAAATTTGTTAGATATTATTAGTTTAAAGAAAAAAAAAAATTTTATAATGATAATATTAAAAGAGAATGCCATTATAGAGAAGTAGGTTTAGTTGGAAAGTAGGATCCAATTTTGTTTATATTCAACATGCTTACATTATAGTGATTCCAAGTAGGGTTCTAGGGATCAACATGCACACCTTCTATCCCAAGTCTATATGTCTTCATCCAACCTCGCTACCATATATTTCTAGCCATTTGATCTACAATTTGTTTGAGAGTGTATACACCTCTTTTTTTAACAAATTCTCTCATCCTATCAGGAAATCTAAACTATTTGTTTTCAATCAAAGGGTCAACACCCATCCTTGTTGTCTGACCCTAATAGTCCAAACCAAAAATTTGATTGAGAGTGTATATACCTTTTTTTTAACAAATTCTCTTAGCCTCTGAGGAAATGTAAACTCATTTTTGCACTCAAATTTGGGTCAATAGCACCCCTTACTTGTTATCTAATCCCAACCATCTAAACAGATAGGCTAATTAGTAGGTGAACTAATAGATATTTTATCTAGCTCTTGTGTGATCCATGTATGTTGGGCACTAACATTATCAATTGTGATACTAATTATAACATCATTCCATGGAGTGATCGACACTGCACTTTGATCCTTGCCTTCACAATGTTGAAGGTCTACAAATCATCAACATAATTTAATATATATATATATATATATATATATATATATATATATATATATATATATATATAAGAAGAAGAAGCATAATAACATATACATTAAATTCAAACACATAAATTAAAGACAATTTCAATACATAAACACATAGAATTTAAAGAGGATTTAAAATGCAAGATGTATACTTGCAACAGATGAAGATGGTCCACTATACGTAGCAAGATCATCAATAGAGACAAAAACATTGCTTCTAACACTATGAATTGGGTCAGAGTAAGGATCTATGAGTGGAACAAACACTCTAGTATGGCTACATGATCTAGCTCGACCATGTAAAATAGATCCCCCAACACTCTGATAGGTTGTGAATGGGGGGTGTATGGGACATGGCTCTACAAATTACATATAAGACATATAAACTAATCCAATGAAACATGTTGACATATAAATCATTATGACAAGAAACCATTTATAAACTCAAGTAGAATAATCTAGGCTAAAGTCCTAAACTAAATAGAGTGTCTAATTTGATAAATTATTAACCAAATTATTGAGTTCCATGTAAACACAATCGAAAATGTGATCTTGAAAATCTAACTTACACTTTTTCCCATTTATAAATAATGCATTTTATTCATAAAGAAAAATATGTAAATATATTTAAAAAATTAAAATAAACGTATTTGCAAAAATAATAAAACTTCATGCCAACCAAATACTCCATAAGACAAGTTCTTATAATATTTTATTTTGACACATGACATGTACTAGATGCAAGCGCACGAAGAAAATGTTAAAGGTACGACACACTACATAATGAAATGGTATGGTACAAATTATAAAAGAGTCAAAATGCTTATGTATTCACTTTAAATGCACTTTTAATCATGGATTTAATATATGTATCAATGATGCAGTGTTGAACCTTAAACTTATTTGTGTGTGTGTGTTATAGTTATGCTATGTTGCCTGATAAAGTTAAATAAAAATATAGGAAGTGTAAGTTACAAAATCATTACTCAACTAATAAATTTAATAATGGTGGGAACTAAGAGATATATGGTTGTCTTGTATCATTATATTAAATAATTCTAAAAATATGAGTAATGCAAATTTTAAAGAAAATTACAGTCTTAAAAAAGTTGATGAGCATCACCCATCTTATGTTAAGTTAAGAAAAACACACTATGTTAAATAGCTATAACTATGTTAAATATTAAATATATATGTGTGTATGTGTGTGAGAGAGAGAGATAAACGTTATAACTATAACTATGTTATAATATCTAGTTATATAGTTATGTTACATGCTATGTTATATTATATTATTGTATCTACTTACGTTGTATATATATAATAATAATTATAGTTATATTTATATATATATATATATATATATATATATATATATATATATATTTATATATATATATAAATTAACATAACTATAATTATTATTATATAAGCTAGCGTAAAATATATAATAATAATATATATATATATATATATATATATATATATATATATATATATATATATATATTGTTAATAAAATTTAATAAAATAAAAAAAATGTTTTGGACTTTTAATTTAGTTAAAATATTCTATTTAAGTACAATTAATTTTGTAACACAAATTACTATATTTATTATTAAGAAATATTTATTTAAATATCAATTTATTTAAATTTAAAATAAAAAATGAAAAAAAAAAATCTTGTTTGATTTAATAGAGGTTCTCCGTGAGAAACCATATCCATTAAGTAAATTTAAAGTTACTAATTTATTTATTTATCAGAGTTCAAAAGTTTAATTTTTTTTTTTTGGTTTGAAAATTTTTTGGGCATATTTCTCATCAATTTTTTTTGAAATATAAAATGCATTTTTAATATCAAAAATTCATTTTTTTTGAAAAATTATTTCACCGAAGTCTTAAAAAAAGTTTTAAAACATAAAATGATTAAAAATAAAATTTACTGTAGAAAATATTTGTAATAAACATGTTAATATTGCAGATAACATATACAATGAAATTTAAAAATAAAATATTAAAACTTAAATTCTAGCATTTTTTTTTCTTTTCAAGGGTTTTCTTGGTGGTTTTTTTAATTTGGTTTTTGTGGTTTTCAAGGGTATTCTTGTGGGTTTTTTGTGGTTTTCATGATGAATTTCAAGATTTATTTTTATAGTTTTTGAATGCTAGGTTTTTTTTCAAATTTTTTTTTTTTTTTTGGCAGAAAAAAAAGAGACAAAAATGAGAGGAAACCTACCTCAACTTCAACCTCTAGGTCATTCGTGGGATTGATAGGTAGCTGGATTGAGTTCCTCCATCTCAGTCGAGCTTATAAATCTTCAGTCAAATTCCTTTTCCTCTCGCAGTCCGACCAAAATGACTTGCGCAAGTCGCGGCTAGGGTATTTCAAGTAGAAATAATGCTCGATCGAAAGATATAGCTTGATCGAGCCATAACTCTCGATGAATCCGTTAACTTGAGTTGGAAAATAACTAGATAAAGAGTTTTTTTAAACACTCAATCGAGTTATTTTTAAGTGCCTCAACAACTCGATCGAGCGCTTAAAAATTGCTCGATAGAGCATCCATTTTTTAGCAAAACACACCCTGACTTTGCTAAAAAGTGTAACATAGGTCCATGTTTTCACCCCTAACACCGATACATAATCTCCTCCAACTTGGTATTGAAGGCTTTTGTCTCTTAAAGTAGTAAAACTACTTATTGTTTTTATGTGTCAATTTAGGGCTTAAGGTATCTTTGTTTTCCCTTACTATTGAGGCCTGGAATATTCCATGAAATTATCTTTATCGTTTAGTTGTAGAAAAATGGAGAAAATACTTTGTGATATTATTAACTTAACATGAGTTCAGAAGTAATTCTCATTCTTCCCTCTAAACCTGCCTTGAAGTATTACGACCTTTTCCACTATTATCATTTTTAGTTTGTTCCTTAGATTTGAGTTTTTGAGATGGAACTTTCTTTCTTGCAGAGGAAATTGAGCTACCCCTCTAGTATTGAAGTAATATTTCCACCATGCTCCATATAGATGCGGCAAGTGGGGAAATTGTGTTGTAGGAATCTCTTGGATCACCACCCGATCCCAAGTTCTTAGGAATTCCAACACAGTTTTTTTCGTTTGTGTTGAGATTGTCTTGGCTATATTTCACCTCAAAGATGGAGGAGGTACTGACAAGTAGTTATTTTAGATTTCAGTAGCTTTCCAGATTGTCTAGGGGTTTATGCTTAGGTTTCCTTTCTGAAATCCTCCCTCTGTGTCCCTGCACCTCTATCATCCGTTGTACATTAGAGTCAACCCTTTTGGCTGGCATTTGCCTAGGGTTCATCTCCTAGATGAAGATTGCAAAATGGTTTTCATCCTTAGATATTTTGGGCGGATCCTCCTTTGGTGAAAACATTGTTTTCCCTTGTGGAGGTTTATTTGGGCCTCCTCTTCTCCTTGAGATATCCTGGAAACCCTTTGCAACCTTTTGCCTTTTGTTCACGAGCTTATTTGTTATTGTTAGGGTACAATCTCCTCCAACTTGGTACTCGAGACTTTTGTCTCTTGAACTAAAACTACTTGTGGTTTTTCTTTGTCAATTTGGGCCTTCAGGTATCTTTGATTTCCCTTACTATTGAGGTCTTAGAAATTCCACAAGATTATCTTCATCGTTTAGCTGTAGTATAATGGAGCAAATACTTTGTCACCTTATAACCTAACCTGAGTTCAAAATGAATTCTCCAGCTTCCCTCAAAACTTCCCACAAGCGCCCTTATCAGTCATCCGGACTCGTTTGACAGTATCCATCGAATGAGCGAGGATTAATGGCGGAGCCCTTGTTATTTAGTGAGACAGGCCACAAGTGCCCTTATCACCCATCCCGATGCGCATCGAATGAGCGAGGAGGCTTTTGGACATTTGCCTATTTAAGTTTCAGCAGCGTTAGAAATGCGATCACTGCGGTTCAGGAATATAATACCATATTGAAGGTATCTCTGGCATTTGATTGGAATATCCATAGTCTTATTGTCGAGCCTGTAATTTCATGCATTTGATTGGAATATCCAGTCTTATTGTCGAGCCTTTAAATTGATGCATTTGATTGGAATTGTGTTTTGGGTTGTTAATTTTTTTTTTTAAATTTAAAAAAAAAAAAAAAAAAACGCTCTCTTTTTCATTGATAAAAGGAGAGTACATTGACTGTTCTGTTCCAGATGGGTTGTTAATTTATTTCATTCGACTTGTTAACACATGGCTGGTACTCGACTTATGGGTAGTTAAGTTCGTTGCTTAGTTTTATTGATATATGAAAAAATGCAGGATTTGCTTTCACATGGCGCGCAACATGTGGTTCATGTATTCCACTGCACTCGTGGCTCTGCTGGTAAGTTTTCGATATGTAATGTAAGCCCCTCTGATTTTTGTTATGCTTTCATCTATAATTAATTGACCAAGTATTGTGGCATGTTATGCTTTCATCTATTATAATTAATTGACGAAGTATTGTGGCATGCGGATGTCAGTATGTGGCAGTGGCAGTGGCACTGGTCAGTGAAGAAGTGCAGGTTAAGTCTTCTGCATCTTCGACATTGAGTCACTGGCATCGCAAGTTGCCAAGGACGCCCATTCCCGATACTCTGCAGAACTTCATCTTGCCTTTCTCATCGCAGAAGACGTTGGAGCTGCTGGAGGCGATAAGAGAGGGTAACAAAGTTTCTGTGGGAGACAGAGACTCTCCCTCTGCCGCGAATATTTTGGACTACCTCGACAAGTACACTCCGGCTCTCTCAGCAGAGGTAGCCGATGACACTTCCTCTGCCGCGAATATTTTGGACTACCTCGACAAGTACACTCCGGCTCTCTCAGCAGAGGTAGCCGATGACACTTCCTCTGCCGCGAATATTTTGGACTACCTCGACAAGTACGCACGGAACGATGACATCAGAGCCGATCCTGCCTGGTCGGCGTTGTTTTTCCTGGAGGAGTTACACAGTGGAACAAAGTTGACGCTCTACAAAAAACTGCTCAAGAGATGAAGCCCCGGCAGTAGAATATTCTTCCTTCCGCGTCCTTTGGCTGAAGCTATTCCATTCTCCTCTGATAAACTATCAGTAGCCTTGGAAATGCTCAATATATCCCAAACATCGCACACAGCTCGTGCTATGAAGCAGACTCTACAAGTGTGTGAAATTCCCGCAATTAGTGGGGAGACCAGATATTGCCCCACATCGTTGGAATCCATGATTGATTACGCCACATCTACTCTGGGGACCAGTACTGGTGTGAGTGTGTTAGAGACGAATGTACCCTGCAACCTCAACTTTCAGCAGTATACAATCACAGGGATTCCTTTCCAAAGCAAATCCGGTTTAGGGTCAGTGGTTTGTCACAGGCACACATATCCATACGCTGTGTACTTATGCCATCAAATTCACCACACCACCACCGTGCGGGTGTCTCTTAAGGGCGAAGATTGGCAGCAGTGGAGAGGGAGTCGCGGTGTGTCACAGAGACACTAGTGCGTGGAATCCTGAACACTTGGCGGTCAAGGTGCTCAATCTCAAGCCCGGTGGTGTACCCATTTGTCACTTCCTGCCCGCGGAACACCTTCTCTGGCTTCCTGCCAACTAGCTAGATTCTCTATCTTTGCATCTACTATTCATATACATATCTAAGCTCCTGTGTGCCCTGCTGCAAATAAAATAATTACAATAAAATAACCAAGTCCCATGTTGGGCTACCACTACCAGTCGCCAATACACAAAAATCCGGCGCCCTATGGATCATCTAATACCTTATATCAGTGGCGATGATCATCCGTGTACTAGATGTATTTTGTATTGTCGTGGACATTAATATTATGAGTATTTTTTCAACTATTGAATTTAGGACGCACTGAATTATCCATTTTCTCTTAATACTCAAATATTCAAATATGTTCTCACATCTTAATTTTTTCAAGAAGAAAAAAATCACTGTACATGATTCATTACATATCAGATATATTAAGAGATTGAGTAATCATGGAAATGTGTTCAACTTTTGCAGAATATTTATCAATATCAACATTCAACCTAAAAAATCATATATCATAATATATCGTACATATAACATAACAAAATTAATAAGCAGGAAAATAAATGTCCGCTTATCTCCAATGCGCTGGGATTAAAGCATAAGGCATATTTAGATCATTGCAGTCGTCTCCGAAGGCGCCCGCTACAAACAAAATATTGTTCAGATATAAATGTTGGAATATATGAAAATTCCAGAACAACAATGGAGAGAGTAATACTCTCCTCAATTAACACAGAGAAATAAAAATTTCACTCACATGAGACAGAGTTTCAACACTATAAAACTTCTATTTCTTTAAAACAAACTGTTACAAAAGTTATTGGACTGCTGCAAGACGCAGTGTCAACAAAAACTTCTCTGTCTCAATGAAATAACACTGTTGTGTTTTTCTTCTCAGCACTGCTGTGCAAATTACAAAATAAACATTGACTGTGTGTTACAATGCCTCACGGGCTTTTACTTTATATATGCCGCACATATGTTAAAACTATGTAAAACAAAACTATAATCTAAAATCTATTTAAAAACCTTTCAGGCCCCACTAAAACAAAAACCGCTGACGCCACAAGTCTTTTTGTGTGCGCGATGAAAATTCAAATCGCGTTTATAAAATTGTTTCGGGTTCGAAATGGCCCTGCTGACGTAGGGGTTGTTAGTGTCGGTATCTTCATCCCTCCGTCAGTGATCAAATTCTCTTGTTGCATTGCATATTAGGTGTCTCGCTCAGTCAGCTCCATTCCATTAGGAGCATGGATCATCTGACAGTAGTGGCCTGTTGTACATTTTCCCTCATGTCCTTTACCTGTTGGCCCATTTCCATTCATCAAGATCATCTACAGTCACTTTTTTTCTTTAACTTTTTAAGAGTCATTTCTAGGGTTTCAGTTTCATTAGGTCTAGGGTTTCATCAAAAAGGTCTTCAACATGTTCAATAACGGTCAGCAGGTACATGAGGAGGTTGAATAAAGTTCCAGTACCAAATAAATTCCATCATCGTATGCCCAGAAATGAATTTTTCTTCAAAACTCTGTTTTGAGGAAAAACAGAGTATTTTATCGTTTTATGTATAAATTTGATGTAATTTCAGTTTTTTTTTCCCATGTAAATAATTTCAATGGCAACCCTGGTCACCTTGTCAAGCTGCAGCAACTCCATCCCCTGCAAGGCAAACAAAAATCAAGTCATTTAGTTAATCAGAGGCAAAATAAAGAAAAACTGCTTAAAATAGAGTTTGAAAAGAAAGTGTCAAATGTAAAAATTACAAAAGTGGGTTTTATGAAGTGAAAATTAAAGTCTTTTGTATATAAGTCATTTTTAATTATTCAAAGAGCTCATTTGCATTCAAAGAAGAAAGATTGAGCAAGAGAAGGCCGTGTTGAACAAAGGGGGCAAAATTGTGCAAGTTTGTGGGTGCGGCGCATTGGGTGAGAGGCGCGGCGCATACAAGTGGCGCGGCGCATTTGGTCGGCCTCCACACTGTCAAAAATACACTGGCGTGACGCATATAACAGGCACGGCGTGTTGGGTTTGTGGCGCGGTGCATAGAGCTGCAAGCCATTTTCAACACAAATTCATCCAAATCTTCAATTTGCTTGGTTTCCTCTGGTCCAAAGTAAGTCAAAAACTCTTCAAATGCTAATGAAAGTGTGTCTTAAGATGTTTATGATGATTTAATAAAAAAAATTTCAAACCCTACTTCCTTGCAATTTTTGCCCAAGACATGATTTCTTAGGGTTTGTAAATTGGTTTTTTGTGGCCATCACTCCCTCACCTCTTATTCCCTCACTTCTTTTCTAGTTTCATTAACCCATTTTACTATCCCCCATATCCCTAAATTCATTCACCCCTATCCCCAATTCCCATTATCCCAAACCCCAATTGCTATCCCAAAAGCCTAAAAATTGTCCCTAAAACCCTTCAATTCCCCAAATTTCAGTCAGCAACATTCCCAAAATCCCTCTTACCCTCTCCCTTCATAACCCTTCATACATTTGCATACACTTGGCAACAAAAGATAAAAGACACCTAAATCTCTTCATACTCATCAAGAAAACACAAACATAAGCAAACATGGAGTCAGATTCCTCCTATGACCGAGATGAAGAAACACACAGTGACTCTCCAATCGAAATGCATGCACCAAGGAGATCTCACAAGGGTGGTAAACATGTACGGGAGGAACCTACTTCACTTGTCGAGCTGCAGGCCTGCCCTCTTGCTATCACATGCTTCCAACAACAATCATGTTTTCAGTTATGTGAGATGGTTGCTAGAGTCCAGTACCATCATGAGTTGGCCAGGTTGTTTGTGCTTCATCTACATAATGGCCAAGTCATTCTTGCAGGTGTGACATTCACCTTGACACCGGAGTCTATCTCTCTAGCAACCGGCATTCCAAATGTCGGAGAGCAGTGGAATAAAAGGCAGCAAATTAGCAGGGAACACTATGAGCCATACATCAAGCCTGGTTATTTGAGACAACTCAGCAGAGTCTTCCCCTTTCGGTACCTGAGAAACTCATATGCTCCTTTGATGAAACTCATAATTAAGTATTTCAGCTGTGAGGGCCGGTTTTCTCGCCTATATGCCTATCACATCAGATTGTTGATGCACTTTACCAGGGTGAGAATGATGAATCTCCCCTACTTCATGTGCCGAAATATTGAGAAGATGACCACCTTAGTGCAAAAGAAAACTCCTCAGCAGCAGTATAACAGTATATATCATTTTGCACTCATCAAAATTGTGGTCATGCATCAGCTTGGTTTGCAGGACATCTCATGGGAGGATTTCATTTCTCATGAGTTCTTCACAACTCCTCAGGTACCTCCAGAAGCTTTTTATGAGACAGGTGGACCTTCACATCAGCAGGAGGGTTATGAGACACAGACCGCTAGTGTGCCGGTGTTTGTCACCTATCAAGAGGGCACTAGAAGGTTGTTTGCAGCAACAAAGCAAGTATTATCTCCACCCGGGGTGGAAGGGGTCTCGCTTCGTACGTCAGCAGAACAGGTACAAGATAGGGGAAAGCGACCATTACATGATGAGGGGCCTTCAGGAGGGCAGGAGACAGATTTCATTCTTATTCAGGATGATGACACTGATTTGGCTCACCAAGTTCAAAGCTTAAAGAGATCATTCAGGAGCAATGAGCGGACATTAATGCCTTTTCCCTCAACCTACAAAGAGCCAAGTGGATAATCAAATACCTTGAACAAAGAAACAAGCAGCTACGGGATCAGTGAACCATTATGGAGCTACAAAACATACGAGAGAACCAGCAAGCCACCAAAAGGAGCAAAACCAAATTGACATCACTTGAGCAAGAAATTGAAGCTGATCATGAAACTTGGCTTGAAAGGGTAAATATACATTTGGAAAAGCTATTGGAGAAGGCCAACAAAGAGAAAAATATGTCGAGGCATATGGCTAATCATTACTAGGCGAGAAACCATGTGTGCAAAGCAAGAATCAAAATTTTGAAGGCCAAGTTGAAGAAGGCATCGAGGAGGCGAAAAGAGCATGATAAACTTCAGATATTGGCTGAGGCTTCCTTGGCCCAACACAGCATTTTATGAAGAACACTCAGCCCAAATTTCAAAAAATTTGGGACACTTTTTGTAATTTTTGAATTTTTGGTCTAAAAAACAGACTTTTCTGCTCTATGCGCCACGCCACTTGGCGCTCGCTTTTGATGGAGACCTCTTTTTGATGAAAACTCAGTATTTTTGGATTTTTCATGGGAAAATATGCATGCCTACTAAGGGACAAGAAATTTTGACAGGTTTTGGGTTTCCAAAAAGGTCAAAAACACCCCAAAAATGACCTTTCTGCCCCTTCTTTGACACACAGGAAGCAGTCTTGGGAGAACTCAGTTTTGGAGGGGAAAATGGAGGCCAAATTCAAAAATTCCACTTGTGATGGAAATTAGACAGGAAAACCTTTCCAACAAGCCCACTTAGAGAAAATTTGGACACCAGGAAGGCCTCCAAAATTAGCTGCAAACAGGTGCTACGCATAGAGAAATTAGGCGTGGTGCATTGGAGGAATTTTGCT
This sequence comes from Pinus albicaulis, assembly GCA_034641835.2. Classification (NCBI taxonomy): domain Eukaryota; kingdom Viridiplantae; phylum Streptophyta; class Pinopsida; order Pinales; family Pinaceae; genus Pinus; species Pinus albicaulis. The sequence goes on along the minus strand of CM076575.1, from coordinate 1,455,716,898 downwards.
CATTTTTGGTCAAAAAATCTATTTTTTGCCTAGTTTTTTCACAATTTGACTTTCTTTCCTTCTAGTTGTCAAACTCATGATGTAATTTAATGTGACATGATGGATTTTGATGTAATTTTTCTAAATTTTCACTCATAGAGGTAGATTCATCCATCAGAGGTTAGTTTGCAATTGAATGAATCAGTTTCCTAGTTTTTAGAGGTAAGCTGCTCCACTGCCTACTTTCTAGTTCTCAGTTTAGATTTTGTTGGAGCAGCCCCTAAACTCATGAGCTTGACCTCTAGAAGCTAGGATGAGTTGTTGTTTGCCTATATCTTATGTTTTTTCAGTCATTAGCATGGTTGAAATTTTGGGAATGCTTTGAGCATTATTGTACATTCATCTTTGCAGTTTGGCAAAGGAATAGACCAGGGTTTGTAGCACTGTATGGGATTCGTATGCCATCTTGCTTTGATATTGTGTTTCTCTCTATAAATGTAAGTTTACTAGTGTTTTATGTATGCCATTTTCTCTCTTATTTCTTCTTAACTTAAACAAACAAGGATAAAAGTAGAATCCATTGAAATTGCAGTGCTCTACCTAGGGTTTGTTTAATTATTCATGTTTTCAGCTGTTTGAAGAAGATCCCTGAAGGTTTATTTCCCTCTTCAACTCCTCACCTTTCTAAAGCTCTCCATTTCTTTCAATTTGAAGTGTCAAATCAATTACCTGCCTTGCCCCATTGAGATCTCTGCAAAACTGAGCCTCATTCCCTAGACCCAAAATCTGCCTTTCCATTTGAGCCAACAAAACATCCTTAAATTAAATCAAACTCTTTTGCACACATACCTAGCCTAAAATCAGTCTTCACATCAAGTCAACTCAAGCCTCATTGATTATTTTTTGCTGAGATTGATAAGGAGAGATCCCTCTCCCGATCTGGTAGGGCTAGCTACCAGGTTAAGCATGGTTTGATGTTACCCTAGATTTTTCCTTTCTCAGCCTGAGGTAGATTTAGGCCATAACATAGTGGCGACCATACTGGGGAAGCTAAATATTTTTTTTTTGTTAGTGTTATTCGTTTTATAAACTACAGACGGAGCCTGAAGTTATGCCAGGTAGCCTTCGAACTACATATTGCTTTGCAAGTGCATAAGTAGATAAATGGTGCTTCAGTCAATCTCTGGTCTAGTCTTATAAACGTAACACTTGACTTGCAAATTGCCCCAGTACATCAGATAATTCTAGACTTTTGGATGATGAGTTTAGAATCTGATAGGCTGAACAAGTTGATTTTGTCCATTTGATTTTTGGGAATAATTCAACACGCTGGCTTCCAGAAGACACACCAGGGCAAATCCGAATCCTGATTCACCTCCTGTTTATGAAAATCCAAATCTTATTCCGAGAATCCTTCATCGAGAAAGTCTTGTGATTCCTGTGTTCAAATCTCATTCATGTCCTGTTGTTTTTGAGTATCTTGAACATCTTGATTTTGACGAACAATTTGAGTTGTCATTGTTTGAGACCAAGTCCGAAAGTGTTGTTGGTTCTACTGCTTTAAGTCCAAAATTTGTCAAAGATCTTGAAATTGAAAAGGCCAATAGATCAATTGACATTTATATCTTGAATCTTCAGACTTCTACGGTGGCTACAAACATTCCTGAATTCTTAGAGTCTACATCTGCAACTCTTGGGTCATCCACAATTGCATCTAGTTCAGAAATTCCTACCGAGCCTCCTTTCATTCCTACTATTCCTGTGCATCCTTCTATCTCTGATCAAAAATATGCAGTGGTTTCACCTCCATACACACCACATACACCTCATACATTAGCTTCTCCGACTCCTCCTATATCCCCAAGACCGGTTGTAAATCCACCTAGAGCAATGGCTGCCCGATTTTCACCCCTTGTGTTGCCTCAAAATTTGGATAACATGCCCGCTGATTATCAAAGAAAAATTCCATTGTTTGATGGAACTCCTCAGAGTGTTACAGCTCCGCAACATGTGGATAGGATGACAGATTTCTTTGACCTTCATGAGATTGATGCGGAAAATGTGACAATGAGACTGTTTGTACAAACCTTTGGAGGCGAAGTGAGGAAGTGGTTTAGAGCTTTGCCGGCTGCAAGTATTACTACGTTGCCTAATCTTCAGAGACAATTATTGGATCGATGGTAAGTGAAGAAAAACCCTCTTCAGATCCTTTCCGAATATGAGAATATCAAACGGAACGTTGGTGAGTCTGTTCAAGATTACTGTATTAGATTCAATTCTGTTTACAATGCAATTCCTGCTGATATAAAGCCACCCATGGGATTGGCTTTGATTAAGTTTCCAGATGGTTTCGATCCTGATATGGCCTATCAATTAAGAGAAAGAGATCCGGCTACTTTGGAAGACATGCAGAAAATTGCAGTCAGCGTTGAAGCCAATTTGCTTGCCAAGAGAGCTAGAACGAAAGCTGAAAAGAAAGTAACAATAAAGGAAGAGGTTTCCACTTCAGATCAAGTGCTCCGTAAGATGGAAAATATGTTTGACAGATTGACAATTGACAAGTCTGAACCACAAGTCAGAAATCCTAACTTCCGTGGCCAGCAGCAACCACAATTTAGAATCAAGCAAAGAGAGCAACAAGCACAAGACTAAGCAGCACAGAAGCAAGTGAAGACACCCTTACACCAGAATTTTGTACATGGTCTGGAATCAGATGACGAGGAGAATGTTATTGGAGAAGAGAATTATTTCTTTACACCCGATGATATGCCAATTTTTATCACTGAAGACGAGGGGTATTCCGAGAATTCAGCTGTACAAAGGGATGAGAATTTCATCTTGGCGAATGAAACAATTCTTGAAGAAGAGTCTGATGAATATCAAAGGGGGTACATGAATTCTTTGACAACCCAGCAGCGACAATATTCACTCAGAAGTAGAGATGTACCTATTAATCCAATTCAAAAAAGAAATAAGGCGACAACACCAAAGAATGATCCACTCGTTGTGCAGAAAAAGGGAAAAGAGACAGCTGATCCCACCACTAGAAAACCGCCATCAGCAAATGAAAGATCCAATCAGCTAAATATATCAAAGGAGAAAACTGAAAAGAAGGATGTCCCAGCTAAAGAGGTAGAGAAAAATTAAGTTTTTAACTTAGAAAATGAAATTGCTAAGTTAAAAGTATCTATTCCTTTGACTGAATTGATGAAGAATAGCAGCTATAAGGGTCAGGTGTCTAAGATTTTGAGTTTAGATCCATTATCTGATATGGTAAATGTGGAGGATGATCGACCTGAGTTGATTTTTGGTCCATCATTGGATGGTCAGTCTCAAGATAGTGAGGTACCTCCTTTTTACATCAGCCTTAGGTTGCATGACTATGTGTTACACAATGCTATGTTTGATTCTGGAGCCTCTCATAATCTCATGCCTAAGGAAATCATGGAGAAATTGGGATTGGATATCACCAGAAATTATCATGACCTTTATTCTTTCGATTCTGGTAGAGTAATATGCATTGGTCTTATCAAAGATTTGGTGGTCAGTTTGGATCAGATTCCGACTAAAAATGTTTTGATGGATGTGGTTATAGCAGATATTCCTCCTAGATTTGGCATGCTTCTTTCAAGATCTTGGGGAGCGAAACTTAAAGGGACATGTTGAGATTGCAACAAGATGAGGAGCTTAGTGGAAAGAAGTCGCCTTCACTAAGTGGGCCCGCAGGCTATTTTTTGGCGCAAAGTCTATTTTTAGACTATGTCTATTTTTAGACATATGGATCATGTTCTATGAGCTGCAGGATGCTATTTGTGGATGGCTGGTCAAGTCGGAGAAAATAGATGGACTTCTATTTTTAGACATACTAGGCGGAATCTATTTTTAGATTTCCAGTCTAAAAATAGATATGTCGAATATTATTAGCTCTTAATAATATTTGAACTCTAAACATTATCTTATCCTCTTGGAGCACTTCGGTTCGAGTCACGGATGTGGACATACGGTAGGGAAAAGTGCTATTCCTAGGCTCTGGTAAGTATTTCTGGTTGAATTGATTAGAACTCTGCGATAGAGGCTGACAGATTGATAGAACGATTGTTGGAGTTGTGTTCGAGTTTAACTTAGTTGAGCTAGTTGTATCTAGTCTAAGCTGATTGATACGAGTTAGTGAAGTGGTGTGAATTAATTATTAATTAATTCACTAATTATTAACTCATTAATCAACTAAAGAATGCATCGATTAACTTCGGTGCATGTACGGTTTGATGGAGACCGGTGCGAGAGATAGGTGAAAAGGCGGGGTTAGCTACTCCCCGGTTGTGACTATCTGTTTCTGACAGCACAACACACGGTCCCCTTGGGGTAGCCCATGGGGATTCTTAGGCCAGGTGGTTTATCTATTTAATGAAGCCATCCCATAGCATTAAAAATGCAATAGAGGCTGGCTATCAAGTGGCAAAAGATTGGAGCATGTGTTTTGCTAGATCTAGCTTGATAGTGTGTAGCAATTGAGGGTGTGCATGAGAGCTTGTGAGGAGCTTTTTTACTATGATTGTTACATGATCTCCATGACATATAATATACAGATAGTTGGGGTTTTCAGCTTTAAGCTTTCCCATTAAATACTGTGTTCATATGTGTGATTGTTTGTGGTTTTAATGTATGCATGCAATTGATTTTATTTCCGCATGTGATGATGAATGGTAGAAAAGATTCTGTATTATGAATCAAGCTAAAATAGTGTGTGATCGGGAGAATATCGGTGTATAAAATATCAGTTATCAAATTTATACATGGTATCAGAGCGATATTGATCATTGGAGCAATTGCAAAACATTGAAGCGGTTGAGTTTTGTGCTGGTGGAATTCGAATTTGCAGCAGTGTTTTCTTGGTGTCAAAGTTGAGATGTCTTTCAACGGATTGTGATTAGAGTATGCCCTTGAGGGCAGCTCAAATTATATTTCATGGAAGGACAGGATGGAGGCGGTGCTGGATGACAATGGGTTGAAGGAGTTCATAGATGCAGAAATTCCAAAGCCTACTTCTAGTGATGCTGCCGTACTTGACGCATGGCAAAAGAAGACAGCAAAGTGTCGAAGGATTCTATTGGAGGGCGTGAAGGATCACATAGTGTCCAGCCTTCATGGTAAGGCTTCTCCATTCTTGATGTGGAAAGCCTTGACAGATTTATTCCAAAGCAAGAGCGACCAGAGGAAGTTGGCGCTCAAGGATAAACTCAGAAACATAAAGATGGAGAAAGGCAACAGTATGCCCAAGTACCTCACGAAGTTCATCCAATGCAGGGATGAGTCGGGAAGTGTGGGGGTGACTATAGATGATGAGGACTTGGTGAGCTTGGCTCTCCTTGGGCTTCCAAAAAGTTTGCATTCCTATCAGGACTCTATCAATGGTCGGGACAAATTGCCAGGATGGGAGCAACTTTGGTCGAATCTTGTGCAAGAGGAGATAAGGCGGAGTACCAGGGACGGATCGTCATCAAATAACCCTGATGAAGAGAATTGTGCTTTGGCTGCCAAAGCAAAGAAGGGGAAGAGCAATAAATATTCTCATTCTGGTGCGAAAGGCAAGAAGCAGGACATGTCCAAGGTGAAGTGCTTTCACTGTCACCAACACGGACATTATGCCACAAATTGTCCGTAGAAGAAGAAAAATAAGCAGGCTGTTGGATCTGCAGTTGGAGAGGCCTTAGCCTCGCAATTTGAGCTATATTTTTTTCTGATCGCATGCTTGGTCTCAAGTGTGGCGGGATCAGTGTGGTTTCTGGACAGTGGTGCGTCTTTTCACATGACAGGAGATCGAGATTTGTTTACTGATCTGGATGAGAAAGATCTTAGAGTGCACATCAAGATGGGTGATGATGGTAGATACAGTGCAACCGGTATCGGTACCATTTCCTTTGAGAGGGAGTCTGTTAAACCCTTCAGATTAAAGGAAGTGATCCATGTTCCAGGATTGAAGAAGAATCTTATCTCTGTGGCGATGTTAGAAGACAAGGGATATGATGTTGTCTTTAGCGAGGGAAAGGTTTTCCTGCGCAGAAATGCAACTGGTGAGACCTAGAGGATAGGGGTTTGAGTTAAGAACCTTTATCAATTGCAGGTAGATGGCTACGCAGCAATGGCAGGTAAGGCAGAAGGAGTGGTGAGCCGGGATGATGGCGAGTTTTGGCACCGGAGATTGGGCCACCTTCACCATGGAGCTTTGAAGATACTGTAGCAGATTTCTACTGGGCTTCCTAAAGGCACTCTTGCGCAGTCAGATCAGTGCAAGGGGTGTACCTTGGGAAAATTTGTGAAAGCCACCTTTCACGAGAAGGATAGTCGCGCCACGGCAGTCCTTTGAGAGAATTCACCACGAACGTGTGTGGACCTTTCTCGGTGGCAGCTTGACAAAAGCAGTTACTATGTGATCTTTGTGATGATTTTCCCGAAGTGCTGGATCTTCTTCATGCAGAAGAAGAGTGAGACATACTCAAAGTTCTGTGAGTTCAAGGCATTGGTTGAGAAAGAATCGGGGAAGCAGGTGAAGGCTATTAGGAGCGACAATGGTGGTGAATTCATCTCTGGCGAATTCAAGGAATTTTGCAGCGCAGAAGGAATTCGAAGAGAGCTCATAGCACCTCATAACCCACAGCAGAACGGGGTTGCTGAGTGGAAGAATAGAACGATCGTGGGTGCTGCACGGGCGATGTTGCATGATCAGGGCCTACCCATTCACTTGTGGGCGAAGGCATGCAATACTGCAGTATATGTGCAGAACCGTTGTCCTCACAGGATACTTGGCATGAGTACACCCGAGGAGGCGTTTTCTGGTAAGAGGCCTGATATTTCCCATTTGAGGATTTTGGTTCACCTGTTTACATTCATGTGACGAAGGATGGGGGAGAAGGCGGGCGGCTAGCCGGAAGTTCAGGATGGCGCTTTGAGGTACAACGTGCTAACTATCGTGTGTATTTTCCAGACAGTCGCAAGACTGTTGTGCGAAGGGATATCAAATTTCAGGAGGAGAAAGCCATGAAGTGTTCGCTTGAGAGGGAGCTACACTTGCATTCAGAGGAGGAGCTATTAGTTCCTAAGGATGAGCCTCAGGATGTGGATCAGCCACAAGAGGAGGTTCATGGAGTAGAAGAGACCACTCATGTAGTTCCAACCATCAGAGGGCGAAAGCGCACTACAGAAGCTGAGCGACTGGCTCAAGATGCAGAGAAGGTTGTAGGAGCACCTACATCACAGCGCAGACAGACACAGTCACCTGACCGGTATATTGGATACATGGCTCTTATGAGCAAGTGTATCGTGACAGAGCCATCCTCTTTCGAGGAAGCTGTGGAGGACCCCGCATGGGTAGATGCCAAGGTGGAAGAGTATGATTCGATTGTCAGAAACAGTGCATGGGAGATTGTCCCAAGGCCGGAGGGGAAATCAGTGGTGGGTTCGAGATGGATCTACAAAGTGAAGTAGGCAGCTGACGGGAGTGTGGAGAAGTACAAGGAAAGATTTGTTGCCCGGGGCTTTTCACAGATTGAGGGGATCGATTATGAGGAGACCTTTACACCTGTCGCAAGATATTCTTCCATACGGATGATTCTTGCTCTCTCAGTGCAGATGGGGTGGCACATTCATCAGATGGATGTGAAGACTACGTTCCTCAATGGAGTCATTGAGGAGGAGGTGTACATAGAGCATCCCGAAGGTTTTGAGATCTTCAGCAGCGAGTCGCATGTGTGCAGACTCAAGAGAGCGCTGTATGGGTTGAAACAAGCACCTCGTTCTTGGTACACACGGATAGACAGTTATTTCACTGAACTTGGATTCTCCAAGAGTGAGGCGGATCCGAACCGATACCAGATTGTGGTGGAGGGTAAGTTGTTAATCATTGTACTTTATGTAGATGATTTGATTTTGACAGGTGATGAGCTGTTGATACTCTCATGCAAGGAGGATCTTGCAAAAGAGTTTGAGATGAAGGACTTGGGCCTCCTTCATTATTTCCTAGGATTTGAAATTTGGCAGCGCAGTGATGGACTGTTTGTTTCTCAGGGTAAGTATGCCCGGGAATACTGGAGAATTTCAACATGTGATGGTATAAACCTCGACCGTCTCCTCTTCTGTATGCCGGAGGATGCTACTTTAGCAGAGGTAGTGGATGCCACTGTCTATTGACGATTGGTGGGGTCGCTTATGTATCTGGTCAATACACGACCCGATATATGCTATGCAGTTAACCAGCTTTCGCAAGCTATGGTTAAGCCTACCAAGCTCTTGCAGGCAATTGGCATATGGTGAGGTATCTCAGGCACATCGGGATATGGATCATGGTACGAATGGGAGGATGAGTTGAGCGGCATGGCTGGGATTGGTATCATCATATCAGAGATTGTGTGTAGCGGAAGATCATGTTACTTTCATACATTCCTACGGAGGATCGGGATGCTGATATCTTGACGAAGGCGCTCACCAGGAGAAAATTCGAATACCACAGAGGCAGGATAGGGGTTGCAGATAATCCATATCTTGTTGAGAGGGAGTGTTGAGATTGCAACAAGATGATGAGCTTAGTGGAAAGAAGTCGCCTTCATTAAGTGGGCCCGCAGGCTATTTTTGGCGCAAAGTCTATTTTTAGACTATGTCTATTTTTAGACATATGGATCATGTTCTATGAGTTGCGGGATGCTATTTGTGGATGGTTGGTCAAGTCGGAAAAAATAGATGGACTTCTATTTTTAGACATACTGGGCGGAATCTATTTTTAGATTGCCAGTCTAAAAATAGATATGTCGAATATTATTAGCTCTTAATAATATTTGGACTCTAAAAATTATCTTATCCTCTTGGAGCACTTTAGTTTGATGCCTGGATGTGGCACATGCAGCTGACAGAAGGAATTACGCTATTCCTAGGGTTTAGTGGAGCTATTGCATGGTTGAATTTAGTTAGAACTCATGTGACAGAGTTTGGTGGAGTTGATGAGACAGTTAATGGAGTTGTGTTCAGTTTAACTTAGTTGAGCTAGTTGTATCTAGTCTAACTGATTGATTCAATTAGTGAGAGTGGTGTGAATTAATTATTAATTAATTCACTAATTATTAACTCATTAATCAACTAAAGAATGCATCAGTTAACTTCAGTGCATGGACAATTTCAGTGGAGACCAGTGAAAAGATAGGTGAAAGAGCAGGTTAACTATCAGTTGTGACTATACTGTTTCTATTTGCAACACACAGATAGGTGGTGTATCCCATGAGGATTGCGCAGTTCAGGCCAGGTGGTTTATCTATTTAATGAAGCCATCCCATAGCATTAATTATGCAATAAAGGCTGGATATCAAGTGGAAAAAGATTAGAGCATGTGTTTTGCTAGATCTAGCTTGATAGTGTGTAGCAATTGAGGGTGTGCATGAGAGCTTGTGAGGAGCTTTTGTACTATGATTGTTACATGATCTCCATCACATATAATATACAGATAGTTGGGGTTTTCAGCTTTAAGCTTTCCCATTAAATATTGTGTTCATATGTGTGATTGTTTGTGGTTTTAATGTATGCATGCAATTGTTTTATTTCCGCATGTGATGATCAATGGTAGAAGAGATTTTGTATTATGCATGAAGCTAAAATAGTGTGTGATCAGGAGAATCTCGGTGAATAATATATCAGTTATTCAAATTTCTACATGACATTGCAGCTTGATTTCTCCTATGCTACTATTCCCGTGTTTAGTCAGATGAGGAAATTATACCGGGAGCAAAATATGAAGTACATGATCACTAGCAAGGAGAAACCGGTAAATCATCCAATAAAATATGTACATACTGATTTAGAATCATTTGTTTTATACTCAGATAGCTTTAATGATGTAAATAGCCAAATAATTGAAGTAGAAGACATTCCAGAAATCACTGAAAATTTTAGAGAGGTCATAAAGAAAGAAAGACAAAGACTTGATAGTACTGTTGAACAATCAGCCTTCTGACAGCAGAAAAATGTTGATGGAAAGGAAGGAAAAGTAAAAGAGCAAATAGAATTTCAGCATTTGGAAGAGGACGAAGCTGGTTTGTGGACCATGGATTTTGATGGAGTGGTAGGAAGGGAAGGTGCTGGAATTGGCATTTGGATACACAGCCCTGTTTTCTCCCCAAACAAAGTGCCAAGTAATGTAAGGGTCTGTTCTTATAAATTGGCTTTTGACTGTTCAAATAATGAGGCTGAATATGAAGCTTTAATTGCTGGTTTGAAAATTCTTAGAAAGTTAAATGCCAAAAGGATTGCAGTGTATGGCGACTCCAAGTTAGTTATCAAGCAAGTGAAAGGTGAATACCAAGCTAAGCATCCTCGAATGCGGGCCTACCACAATGCAGTACTAGATATCTTGATATTGTTTTCAGATTATACTTTGACATGTGTCCCTTGTATTCAGAATGGCATTGCAGATGCATTGGCAACAGCAGTAAGTAATTTGAAAATTCCGATGAATTCAAGTAATAAGTTTGAAATTCATGTGAAGCATCCCCCGACTGTCCCTGACAATCAAAGGTATTGGAAAGTGTTTCAAGATGATAAAGAAATCGATGAATTTCTTCAAAATGAAGGAAAATTCAAAGACACTTCTATTGATGGGGAGCATGATGGTGGCGAGGCAAATATAGAAGTCAATCAGATGGAAGTTTTGCAACTCAAGGACAATGTCATTCCTAAAGGTCTAATACCTTTAGAGGAGCTTTTCGACCAAGATGATGTAGCTCAAAAACCGAGCTTGCTACCAACCGAGAAAGGAGTTGAGGATGTGAACATTGGATCAACAGAAAATCCTAAAATGGTGAAATTGTCTAAGGCATTGCCCCCACAGGTAAAAGCAAAGTATATCAGTTTATTATCTTCATTTGCTGATGTATTTTCTTGGGATTATTCAGATTTGAAGGCATATGACACAAACATAATTCAGCATATCATCCCGATCAAGCCAAACCAAAAGCCCTTTTGACAGAAGTTGAGAAGAATAAATCCAAAGCTGCTGCCCTCAATAGAGAAGGAAGTGAATCGGTTGTACAAAGCTGGTATCATCATCCCCATAATATTTTCAGATTGGATTTCTAATTTGGTGCCCGTGCGCAAGAAAACATGTGAGATGTGCTTATGTATTGATTTTAGAAATCTAAATAAAGTATCTTTGAAAGATTAATATCCATTGCCCAAAATGGATCACATACTTTAGCGAGTAGTTGGAGCATCCCCCATGTCGCTACTCGATGGTTATTCCAGTTATAACCAAATTCTGGTCCATGAGGATGATAGAGATAAAATAGTGTTCATCACTCCGTGGGGAACTTTTCATTATGCTAAAATGCCTTTTGGATTGAAGAATGCTGGTGCGACCTTTCAACGAGAAATGGATATGGAATTTGCAAATGAAAAAGATGTCTTTCTAGTTATTTATCTTGATGACTTGACAGTTTTTTCTCATTCAGATGAAGAGCACCTTTATCATTTGAAGATTGTATTTCAGCGGTGTAGAAAATATGGTATATCTCTCAATCCAAAGAAGAGTCTATTTGCCATGGATGAAGGCAAGCTTCTCGGTCATATTATATCAAAGGATGGCATCTGCATCGATCCAGCTCAAGTGGAAGCCATTCAACAAATTGATCTTCCCCGAAGTAAAAAGGAGATCCAATCATTCAACGGTAAGATGAATTTCTTACGTCGTTTTGTGCCCAATCTTGAAGAACATTTAAGGGAAATCACAAACATGCTCAAGAAAGATAGTGTAGTGAAATGGAATGAGGAAGCAGTAAAGTATTTCAATTTGGTGAAATTGGCCCTTTCTTCAGCTCCGGTTTTGATCAACCTGGACTATACTCAAGATTTCATTTTGTTTTCATTTGCCTCGGATCATATTATGGCAGCAGTCTTGATGCAGAAAAGAGACCAGCTTGAGAAACCAATAGCATTTTTCAGTAGAACCATAAGAGATGTAGCTTTAAAGTATAATATTATTGAAAAGCAAGCTCTTGCCTTGGTAAAGGCATTGAAATATTTTCAAGTTTATATTCTACATTCTCACATCCTTGCTTATGTTCCTAATGCTGCTGTTAAATATGTCTTAATGCAAACAGATCCAGAAGGGAGACGAGGCAAATGGATTGCTGCCTTGTTGGAATATGAAGTGGAGATCAAACCTACAAAGCTCATCAAAGGACAGGGGCTAGCTAAGCTAATGGATGAATCAAATTTGCATGCCTTGAAAATTAATCTCATTGATGCTATGTCCGAGGAAAATGAAGAAATTTCGTCTACTCAGGTATCAAAAATTTTTGCTCTTTCTCCTTGGTATTCGGACATTGTTTATGTACTCCAAAATCTGTCACCACCACCAGGAATGGCTAAGAACAAAAGTAGGACACTGAAATTGAAGGCTGCCAAGTTTTTTATCATGAATAATGCGCTCTATTGGAAAGATCCCGGTGGTGTCTTGCTCAATTGTTTGGTTGAAGAAGAGGAAAAACAAGTTATGGAAGACTTTCACAAGGGAGATTGCAGAGGTCATCTTTTCTGGAAGAAAACAACCAACAAAATTTTGAGAGCAGGATATTATTGGCCAACTCTCTTTGCTGATGTGTACAAAAATGTTAAAGGCTGCCACGAATGTCAAATTTTTCAAGGAAGGAGAAAATTGCAGCCTTTACCACTCAAGCCCATTGAAGTAAGTGCTCCATTTCAGCAGTGGGGTTTGGATTTCATTGGCGAGATCCATCCTACTTCTTCAGTGCAGCATAAATGGATCCTTACAGCGACAGAATATTTTACCAAATGGATTGAGGCGATTCCCACTAGGCAGGCTACTAATTCAGTAATCATTTAACAATATTTTGTCTCGTTTTGGCTGTCCAAACAAGTTGACCACTGATAATGCAGCATCCTTTAAATCTAAAAGAATGATTGAATTATGTAATAAGTATCAAATTAAATTGGGGCACTCAACTGCATATCATCGACAAGGAAATGGATTGGTTGAATCCTCAAATAAATCCTTGGTCAATATTATCAAAAAGGTGTTGGAAATGAACAAGAAGAGTTAGCACAAGAAACTGGTTAATGCACTTTGGGCAAACAGAGTAAGTCAAAAGAAATCTATAGGCATGTCCCCTTTTGAGCTCGTGTATGGTGTTGACACTGTATTCCCAACCTCTCTCGCAGTTCCAGTCATTAAAATTTTGCAGCAAGCTGGCAGCGAGGATGATCATTTGCAACGAAGAATCAATCAAATGAGCCATTTACAGCAGACTAGAGAGGAGGTTTTTTAGAACACTTTCAGGCTGCAAGAGAGAATCAAGAATATATATGATCGAAAGGCAAAGGCAGAAAAGTTTCAAATAGAAGAATTTGTGCTAAAATGGGACACGAGAAACGAAGATGAAGGTAAGCATGGCAAGTTTGAGAATCTTTGGAAAGGACCTTTTAGAATTGCTGCATATCGAGGCCAAAATGCTTTCCTTTTGAAAGAAATGAATGGAGAAGATTGTCTAGGTGGGCCGGTCAATGGTCGGCTACTCAAACGGTACTATTTTTGAAATGTTTTATGTTGTCATATGTATCACTGTACCATTAGGGGAATTTTGAGGTCTAAAATGGGCCTCCTAAGAAAAATGTACAACAAAAATAAACTTTATAACAACCAATAGGATTCAATATGATGATGTCAACCATGGGGGATGATTCATTATTTTTTAAATAAAAAGGTACAAATATTAAAATATAATAAAATAATAAAACTACTTTTTCAACTCGTATTTTCAACTTATCTCCCAAAATTTTTACTCAAATTTCAAGTGGGAGTACTCGTTGGATGCAAAATTTAATTCCTCATCCAAGGAGTACCCATATTGCATACTTTCGATGAACTCTACTACACGAAAAATGAGAAATACATAAAAAAATGTGATTGTAATCACGTTTTTTTGCTGGTATTTCTCATTTTAAACATAATAGAACCCATCGAAAGTATGCAGCATGGGTACTCCTTAGATGAGGGAATTAAATTCCGCATCAACGAGATGTACGCTCGAAAATTTGAGTAAAAAATTTGGGAGATAAGTTGAAAATATGAATTGAAAAAGTAGTTTTTTCATTTTTCCCTCTAAAATTTGATGATGTCATCAAATCTTATTTGATTTTTTCCACTATTATTTTATAATTTCCTTAGGAAGCCCATTTTAGACCTCAAAATTTCCCTAATGATACCAGTTTGTTTAAATTTCATTGCAAGTGTGTGTTGTCATCATTCTTTCAGTTTGGGGCCCGAGGTGAAGGCTATAAAACTGAGGGTTGATTTCAGTTTTGATTTAGTTTGTTTGAGTCAGGTCTTTCAGTTGATTTCAGTCTTGAAATTGAGTCAGTCTTGAGTCAGATTTCAATCCTGAAATTGAGTCAAGAGTCTGGTTTTGGTTTGTCGAAGCTATTGACTCCATCGCCCAATGGACGAAGGCACTGCTTGCTTTCCTAGAGATCTGTAGTTCTTGGCACCTCCAAGGAGCTACCATCCCCTTTGGAGCCAATGTTAGTGTCGGTATCTTCATCCCTCCGTCAGTGATCAAATTCTCTTGTTGCATTGCATATTAGGTGTCTCGCTCAGTCAGCTGCATTCCATTAGGAGCATGGATCATCTGACGGTAGTGGCCTGTTGTACATTTTCCCTCATGTCCTTTACCTGCTGGCCCATTTCCATTCATCAAGATCATCTGCAGTCACTTTTTTTCTTTAAATTTGCAAGAGTCATTTCTAGGGTTTCAGTTTCATTAGGTCTAGGGTTTCATCAAAAAGGTCTTCAACATGTTCAATAACGGTCAGCAGGCACATGAGGAGGTTGAATAAAGTTCCAGTACCAAATAAATTCCATCATCGTATGCCCAGAAATGAATTTTTCCTCAAAACTCTGTTTTGATGAAAAACAGAGTATTTTATCGTTTTATGTATTTTTTGATGTAATTTTAGTTTTTTTTTTCCCATGTAAATAACTTCAATGGCAACCCTGGTCATCTTGTCAAGCTACAGAAACTCCATCCCCTACAAGGCAAACAAAAATCAAGTCATTCAGTTAATCATAGGCAAAATAAAGCAAAACTGCTTAAAACAGAGTTTGAAAAGAAAGTGTCAAATGTAAACATTACAAAAGTGGGTTTTATGAAGTGAAAATTAAAGTCTTTGTATAAGTCATTTTTCATTATTCAAAGAGCTCATTTGCATTCAAAGAAGAAATATTGAGCAAGAGAAGGCTGTGTTGAACAAAGGGAGCAAAATTGTGCAAGTTTGTGGGCGCAGTGCATTGGGTGAGAGGCGCGGCGCATACAAGTGGCACGGCGCATTGGGCCGGCCTCCACAGTGTCAAAAATACACTGGCGCGATGCATATAACAGGCGCGGCGCGTTGGGTTTATGGCGCGGCGCATAGAGCTGCAAGCCATTTTCAACACAAATTCATCCAAATCTTCAATTTGCTTGGTTTCCTTCGGCCCAAAGTAAGTCAAAAACTCTTCAAATGCTAATGAAAGTGTGTCTTAAGATGTTTATGATGATTTAATAAAAAAAATTCAAACCCTACTTCCTTGCAATTTTTTCCCAAGACATGATTGCTTAGGGTTTGTAAATTGGTTTTTTGTGGCCATCACTCCCTCACCTCTTATTCCCTCACTTCTTTTCTAGTTTCATTAACCCATTTTACTATCCCCCATATCCCTAAATTCATTCACCCCTATCCCCAATTCCCATTATCCCAAACCCTAGCTACAAAATTCCCAAACCCCAATTGCTATCCTAAAAGCCTAAAAATTGTCCCTAAAACCCTTCAATTCCCCAAATTTCAGTCAGCAACATTCCCAAAATCCCTCTTACCCTCTCCCTTCATAACCCTTCATACATTTTCATACACTTGGCAGAAAAAGATCAAAGACACCTAAATCTCTTCATACTCATCAAGAAAACACAAACTTTAGCAAACATGGAGTCAGATTCCTCCTATGACAGAGATGAAGAAACACACAATGACTCTCCAACTGAAATGCATGCACCAAGGAGATCTCACAAGGGTGGTAAACATGTACGGGAGGAACCTACTTCACTTGCCGAGCTGCAGGCCTGCCCTCTTGCTATCACATGCTTCCAACAGCAATCTTGTTTTCAGTTCTGTGAGATGGTTGCTAGAGTCCAGTACCATCATGAGTTGGCCAGGTTGTTTGTGCTTCATCTACATAATGGCCAAGTCACTCTTGCAGGTGTGACATTCACCTTGACACCGGAGTCTATCTCTCTAGCAACCGACATTCCAAATGTCGGAGAGCAGTGGAATAAAAGGCAGCAAATTGACAGAGAACACTATGATCCATACATCAAGCATGGTTATTTGAGACAACTCAGCAGAGTCTTTCCCTTTCGGTACCTGAGAAACTCGTATGCTCCTTTGATGAAACTCATAATTAAGTATTTCATCTGTGAGGGCCGGTTTTCTCGCCTATATTCCTATCACATCAGATTGTTGATGCACTTTACCAGGGTGAGAATGATGAATCTCCCCTACTTCATGTGCCAAAATATTGAGAAGATGACCATCCTAGAGCAAAAGAAAACTCCTCAGCAGCAGTATAACAGTATATATCATTTTGCACTCATCAAAATTGTGGTCATGCATCAAATTGGTTTGTAGGACATCTCATGGGAGGATTTCATTTCTCATGAGTTCTTCACAGCTCCTCAGGTACCTCGAGAAGATTTTCATGAGACAAGTGGACCTTCACATCAGCAGGAGGGTCATGAGACACAGACCGCTATTGTGCCGGTGTTTGTCACCTATCAAAAGGGCAATTGAAGGTTGTTTGCAGCAGCAACGCGATTATTATCTCCACCTGGGGTGGAAGGGGTCTCGCTTCCTTCATCATAAGAGCAGGTACAAGATAGGGGAAAGTGACCATTACATGATGAGGGGCCTTCAGGAGGGCAGGAGACAGATTTCATTCTTATTCAAGATGATGACACTGATTTGGGCTCACCAAGTTCAAAGCTTAAAGAGATCATTCGGGAGCAACGGGTGGACATTAATTCTTTGTCCCTCAACCTACAAAGAGCCAAGTTGATAATCAAATACCTTGAGCAAAGAAACAAGCAGCTAGAAGATCAGAAAACCATTATGGAGCTGCAAAACATACGAGAGAACCGGCAAGCCGCCAAAAGGAGCAAAACCAAATTGACATCACTTGAGCAAGAAATTGAAGCTGATCATGAAACTTGGCTTGAAAGGGTAAATATACATTTGGAAAAGCTGTTGGAGAAGGCCAACAAAGAGAAAAATATGTTGAGGCATATGGCTAATCATCACTGGGCGAGAAACCATGTGTGCAAAGCAAGAATCAAAATTTTGAAGGCCAAGTTGAAGAAGGCATTGAGGAGGCGAAAAGAGCATGATAAACTTCAGATATTGGCTGAGGCTTCCTTGGCCCAACATAGCATTTGATACAGAACACTCAGCCCAAATTTCAAAAAATTTGGGACACTTTTTGTAATTTTTGAAATTTTGGCCTAAAAAACAGACTTTTCTGTTCTATGTGTCACGCTACTTGGCGCTCGCTTTTTATGGAGACCTATCTTTGATGAAAACTCAGCATTTTTGGATTTTTCATGGAAAAATATGCATGCCTACCAATGGCCAAGAAATTTTGACAGGTTTTGGGCTTCCAAAAAGGTCAAAAACACTACAAAAATGACCTTTCTGCCCCTTTTTTGACACACAGGAAGCAGTCTTGGGAGAACTCAGTTTTGGAGGGGAAAATGGAGGCCAAATTCAAAAATTCCACTTGTACTGGAAAGTAGACAGGCAGAAATTTCCAACAAGTCCACTTGGAGAAAATTTGGACACTGATAAGGCCTCCAAAATCAGCTGCAAACAGGTGCTATGCATAGAGAAATCAGGCGCTGCGCATTGGAGGAATTTTCCTCATTTTTGGTCAAAAACTCTGTTTTTTGCCTATTTTTTTCACAATTTGACTTTTTTCCCTTCTAGTTGTCAAATTCATGATGTAATTTAATGTGACATGATGGATTTTGATGTAATTTTTCTAAATTTTCACTCATAGAGGTAGATTCATCCATCAAAGGGTAGTTTACAACTAAATGAATCAGTTTCCTAGTTTTTAGAGGCAAGTTGTTCCACTGCCTACTTTCTAGTTCTCAGTTTAGATTTTGTTGGAGCATCCCCTAAACTCATGAGCTCGACCTCTAGAAGCTAGGATGAGTTGTTGTTTGCCTATATCTTATGTTTTTTCAGTCATTAGCATGGTTGGACTTTTGGGAATGCTTTGAGCATTATTGTACATTCAAATCTGCAATTTCGCAAAGGAATAGACTAGGGTTTGCAGCACTCTATGGGATTCATGTGGCATCTTGCTTTGATATTGTGTTTCAATCTATAAATTTAAGTTTACTGGTGTTTTATGTATGCCATTTTCTCTCTTATTTCTTCTTAAATTAAAAAAACAAGGATAAAGGTAGAATCCATTGAAATTGCAGTGCTCTACCTAGGGTTTGTTCAATTATTCATGTTTTCAGCTGTTTGAAGAGGACCCATGAAAGTTTCTTTCCCTCTTCAACTCCTCACCTTTCTAAAGCTCTCCATTTCTTTCAATTTGAAGTGTCAAATCAATTGTCTGCCTTGCCCCATTGATATCTCTGCAAAACTGAGCCTCATTCCCTAGACCTAAAATCTGCCTTTCCATTCGAGCCAACAAAACATCCTTAAATTAAATCAAACTCTTTTGCACACATACCTAGCCTAAAATTAGTCTTTACATCAAGTCAACTCATGCCTCATTGATTATTTTTTGCTGAGATTGACAAGGAGAGAGCCCTCTACCGATTTAGTAGGGCTAGCTACCAGGTTAAGCGTGGTTTGATGTTACCCTAGATTATGCCTTTCTTAGCCTGAGGTAGATTTAGGCCATAACATAGTGGCGACCATACTGGGGAAGCTAAATATTGTTTGTTTGTTAGTGTTATTTGTTTTACAAACTACAGACGGAGCCTGAAGTTATGCCAGGTAGCCTTCGAACTGCATATTGCTTTGCAAGTGCATAAGTAGATAAACGCTGCTTCAGTCAATCTCCGGTCTAGTCTTATAAACGTAACAAATGACTTGAAAATTGCCCAGTACATCAGATAATTCTATACTTTTGGATGATGAGTTTAGAATCTGATAGGCTGAACAAGTTGATTTTTTCCATTTGATTTTTGGGAATAATTCAACACACTGGCTTCCCGACGACACACCAGGGAAAATCCGGATCTTGATCCACCTCCTATGTATGAAAATCCAAATCTTATTCCGAGAATCCTTCGTCGAGAAAGTCCTGTGATTCCTGTGTTCAAATCTCATTCATGTCCTGTTGTTTTTGAGTATCTTGAAGATCTTTAGTTTGACGAACAATTTGAGTTGTCATTGTTTAAGACCATGTCCGAAATTTCTGTTGGTTCTACTGCTTTAAATCCAGAATTTTTCAAAGATCTTGAAATTGAAAAGGCCAATAGATCAATTGACAGTTATATCTTGAATCTTCAGACTTCTATTGTGGCTACAAACATTCCTAAATTCTTATAGTCTGCATCTGCAACTCTTGGGTCATCCGCAATTACATCTAGTTCAGAAATTCCTACCGAGCCTCCTTTCATTCCCACTATTCCCGTGCAGCCTTCTATCTCTGATCAAAAGTATATAGTGGTGTCACCTCCATCCACACCACATACACCTCATACATCAGCTGCTCTGACTCCTCCTATATCCCCAAGACCGGTTGTAAATCCACCTAGAGTAATGGCTGCCTGATTTGCACCCCTTGTGTTGCCTCAAAATTTGGATAACATGCCCGCTGATTATCAAAGAAAAATTTCATTGTTTGATGGCACTCCTCAGAGTGTTACAGCTCAGAAACATGTGGATAGGATGACATATTTCTTTGACCTTCATGAGATTGATGCGGAAAATGTGACAATGAGACTGTTTGTACAAACCTTTGGAGGCGAAGTGAGGAAGTGGTTTAGAGCTTTGCCGGTTGCAAGTATTACTACGTTGCCTAATCTTCAGAGACAATTATTGGATTGATGGGAAGTGAAGAAAAACCTTCTTCAGATCCTTTCCGAATATGAGAATATCAAACGGAACGTTGGTGAGTCTGTTCAAGATTACTGTATTAGATTCAATTCTGTTTACAATGCAATTCCTGTTGATATAAAGCCACCCTTGGGATTGGCTTTGATTAAGTTTCCAGATCGTTTCGATCCTGATATGGCCTATCAATTAAGAGAAAGAGATTCGGCTACTTTGGAAGACATGTAGAAAATTGCAGTCAGCGTTGAAGCCAATTTGCCTGCCAAGAGAGCTAGAACGAAAGCTGAAAAGAAAGTAACAATAAAGGAAGAGGTTTCCACTTCAGATCAAGTGCTTCGTAAGATGGAAAAGATGTTTGACAGATTGACGATTGACAAGTCTGAACTGCAAATTAGAAATCCTAACTTCTGTGGCCAGCAACAACCACAATTTAGAATCAAGCAAAGAGAGCAACGAGCACAAGACCAAGCAGTACAACAGCAAGTGAAGACACCCTTACACCAGAATTTTGTACATGGTCTGGAATCAGATGATGAGGAGAATGTTATTGGAGAAGAGAATCATTTCTTTACACCCGATGATATGCCAATTTTTATCACTGAAGACGAGGAGTATTCCGAGAATTCAGCTGTACAAAGGGATGAGAATTTCATATTAGCAAATGAAACAGTTCTTGAAGAAGAGTCTGATGAATATCAGAGGGGGTACATGAATGCTTTGACAACCCAGCAGTGACAATATTCACTCAGAAGTAGAGATGTACCTATTAATCCAATTCAAAAAAGAAAGGAGGCGACAACACCAAAGAATGATCCACTCGTTGTGCAGAAAAAGGGAAAAGAGACAGTTGATCCCACCACTAGAAAACTGCCATCAGCAAATGAAAGATCCAATCAGCTAAATATATCAAAGGAGAAAACTGAAAAGAAGGATGTCCCAGCTAAAGAGGTAGAGAAAACTTCAGTTTTTACTTAGAAAATGAAATTGCTAAGTTAAAAGTATATATTCCTTTGACTGAATTGATGAAGAATATCAGCTATAAGGGTCAAGTGTCTAAGATTTTGAGTTTAGATCCATTATCTGATATGGTAAATGTGGAGGATGATCGACCTGAGTTTATTTTTGGTCCATCATTGGATGGTCAGTCTCAAGATAGTGAGGTACCTCATTTTTACATCAGCCTTAGGTTGCACGACTATGTGTTACACAATGCTATGTTTGATTCCGGAGCCTCTCATAATCTCATGCCTAAGGCAATCATGGAGAAATTTGGATTGGATATCACCAGAAGTTATCATGACCTTTATTCTTTCGATTCTGGTAGAGTAAGATGCATTGGTCTTATCAAAGATTTGGTGGTCTGTTTGGATCATATTCTGACTAAAAATGTTTTGATGGATGTGGTTGTGGCGGATATTCCTCCTAGATTTTGCATGCTTCTTTCAAGTTCTTGGGGAGAGAAACTTAAACGGACATTGCAGCTTGATTTCTCCTATGCTACTATTCCCGTGTTTGGTCAGATGAGGAAATTATATTGAGAGAAAAATATGAAGTACATGATCACTAGCAAAGAGAAACCGGTAAATCATCCAATCAACTATGTACATACTGATTTAGAATCATTTGTTTTATACTCAGATAGCTTTAATGATGTAAATAGCCAAATAATTGAAGTAGAAGACATTCCAGAAATCACTGAAAATTTCAGAGAGGTCATAAAGAAAGAAAGACAAAGACTTGATAGTACTGCTGAAAAATCAGCGTTCCGACAGCAGCAAAATGTTGATGGACAGGAAGGAAAAGTAAAAGAGAAAACAGAATTTCAACATTTGGAAGAGGACGAAACTGGTTTGTGGACCATGGATTTTGATGGCGCGGTAGGAAGGGAAGGTGCTGGAATTGGCATTTGGATAGGTAGCCCTGTTTTCTCCCCAAAAAAAGTGCCAAGTAATGTAAGGGTCTGTTCTTATAAATTGGTTTTTGACTGTTCAAATAATGAGGTTGAATATGAAGCTTTAATTGTTGGTTTGAAAATTCTTAGAAATTTAAATGCCAAAAGGATTGCAGTGTATGGCGACTCCGAGTTAGTTATCAAGCAAGTGAAAGGTGAATACCAAGCTAAGCATCCTTGAATGCGGGCCTACCGAAATGCAGTACTAGATATCTTGAGATTGTTTTCAGATTATACTTTGACATGTGTCCCTCGTATTCAGAATGGCATTGCAGATGCATTGGCAACAGAAGCAAGTAATTTGAAAATTCCGATGAATTCAAGTAATAAGTTTTAAATTCATGTGAAGCATCGCCCGACTATCCCTGACAATCAAAGGTATTGGCAAGTGTTTCAAGATGATAAAGAAATCGATGAATTTCTGCAAAATGAAGGAAAATTCAAAGACACTTATATTGATGGGGAGCATGATGATGGCGAGGTGAATATAGAAGTCAATCCGATGGAAGTTTTGCAACTCAAGGACAATGTCATTCCTAAAGGTCTAATACCTTTAGAGGAGCTTTTCGACCAAGATGATGTAGCTCGAAAATCGAGCTTGTTGCCAACCAAGAAAGGAGTTGAGGATGTCAACATTGGATCAGCAGAAAATCCTAAAATGGTGAAATTGTCTAAGGCATTTCCCCCATAGGTAAAATAAAAGTATATCAGTTTATTATCTTCGTTTGCTGATGTATTTTCTTGGGATTATTCAGATTTGAAGGCATATTACACAAACATAATTCAGCATATCATCCCGATCAAGCCAAACCAAAAGCCCTTTCGACAGAAGTTGAGAAGAATAAATCCAAAGTTGTTGCCCTCAATAGAGAAGGAAGTGAATCGGTTGTACAAAGCTGGTATCATCGTCCCCATAAGATTTTCAGATTGGATTTCTAATTTGGTGCCTGTGCACAAGAAAACAGGTGAGATTCGCTTATGTATTGATTTTAGAAATATGAATAAAGTATCTTTGAAAGATAACTATCCATTGCCCAAAATGGATAACATACTTCAGCGAGTAGTTGGAGCATCCTGCATGTCGCTACTCGATGGTTATTCCAGTTATAACCAAATTCTGGTCCATGAGGATGATAGAGATAAAACAGCATTCACCACTCCGTGGGGAACTTTTCATTATGCTAAAATGCCTTTTGGATTAAAGAATGCTGGTGCGACCTTTCAACAAGCAATGGATATGGCATTTGCAAATGAAAAAGATGTCTTTCTAGTTATTTATCTTGATGACTTGACAATTTTTTCTAATTCATATGAAGAGCACCTTTATCATTTGAAGATTGTATTTCAGCGGTGTAGAAAATATGGTATATCTCTCAATCCAAAGAAGAGTCTGTTTGCCATGGATGAAGGCAAGCTTCTCGGTCATATTATATCAAAGGATGGCATCCGCATCGATCCAGCTCGAGTGGAAGCCATTCAACAAATTGATCTTCCCCGAAGTAAAAAGGACATCCAATCATTCAACGGTAAGATGAATTTCTTACGTCGTTTTGTGCCCAATCTTGCAGAACATTTAATGGAAATCACAAACATGCTCAAGAAATATAGTGTGGTGAAATGGATTGAGGAAGCAGTAAAGTCTTTCAATTTGGTGAAATTGGCCCTTTCTTCAGCTCCGGTTTTGGTCAGCTCGGACTGTACTCAAGATTTCATTTTGTTTGCATTTTCCTTGGATCATACTATGGCAGCAGTCTTGATGCATAAAAGAGATCAGCTTGAGAAACCAATAACATTTTTCAGTAGAACCATAAGAGATGCAGCTTTAAAGTATAATATTATTGAAAAGCAAGCTCTTGCCTTGGTAAAGGCATTGAAATATTTTCGAGTTTATATTCTACATTCTCACATCCTTGCTTATGTTCCTAATGCTGCTGTTAAATATGTCTTAATGCAAACAGATCCAGAAGGGAGACGAGGCAAATGGATTGCTGCCTTGTTGGAATATGATGTGGAGATCAAACCTACAAAGCTCATCAAAGGACAGGGGCTGGCTAAGCTAATGGCTGAATCAAATTTGCATGCCTTGGACATTAATCTCATTGCTGCTATGTCCGAGGAAAATGAAGAAAATTCGCCTGCTCAGGTATCAGAAATTTTTGTTCTTTCTCCTTGGTATTCAGACGTTGTTTATGTACTCCAAAATCTGTCACCACCGCCAGGAATGGCTAAGAACAAAAGTAGGAAACTAAAATTGAAGGCTGCCAAGTTTTGTATCATGAATAATGTGCTCTATTGGTAAGATCTCGGTGGTGTCTTGCTCAATTGTTTGGTTGAAGAAGAGGAAAAACAAGTTATGGAAGACTTTCACAAGGGAGATTGCGGAGGTCATCTTTTCTGGAAGACAACAGCCAACAAATTTTTGAGAGCAGGATATTATTGGCCAACTCTCTTTGCTGATGTGTACAAAACTGTTAAAGGCTGCCACGAATGTCAGATTTTTCAAGGAAGGAGAAAATTGCGGCCTTTACCGCTCAAGCCCATTGAAGTAAGTGCTCCATTTCAGCAGTGGGGTTTGGATTTCATTGGCGAGATCCATCCTACTTCTTCAGCACAGCATAAATGGATCCTTACAGTGACGGACTATTTTACCAAATGGATTGAGGCGATTCCCACTAGGCAGGCTACTGATTCAGTAATCATTTCATTTCTTGAAAACAATATTTTGTCTCGTTTTGGCTGTCCAAACAAGCTGATCACTGATAATGCAGCAACTTTAAATCTAAAAGAATGATTGAATTTTGTAATAAGTATCAAATTAATTTAGGGCACTCAACCCCATATAATCGACAAGGCAATGGATTGGCCGAATCCTCAATTAAATCCTTGGTCAATATTATCAAAAAGCTGCTGGAAATGAACAAGAAGAGTTAGCACAAGAAACTGGTTAATGCACTTTGGGCAGATAGATTAAGTGAAAAGAAATCTATAGGCATGTCCCCTTTTGAGCTCGTGTATGGTGATGACACTGTATTCCTGACCTCTCTCATAGTTCCAATCGTTAAAATTCTGCAGGAAGCTGGCAGCGAGGATGATCATTTTCAACGAAGAATCAATCAAATGATCCATTTACAATAGACTAGAGAGGAGGTTTTTCGGAACGCTTTCAGGTTGCAAGAGAGAATCAAGAAGATATATGATCGAAAGGCAAAGGCGAACAAGTTTCAAATAGAATAAGTTGTGCTAAAATGGGACACAAGAAACGAAGATAAAGGTAAGCATGGAAAGTTTGAGAATCTTTGGAAAGGACCTTTCAGAAATGCTGCATATCGAGGTCAAAATGCTTTCCTTTTGAAATAAATGAATGGAGAAGATTGTCCAGCTGGGCTGGTCAATGGTCGGCTACTCAAACGGTACTAATTTTGAAATGTTTTCTGTTGTCATATATATCACTGTACATACTGGTTTGTTTAAATTTCATTGCAAGTGTGTGCTGTCATCATTCTTTCAGTTTGGGGCCCGAGGTGAAGGCTATAAAACTGAGGGTTGATTTCAGTTTTGGTTTAGTTTGTTTGATTCAGGTCTTTCAGTCGATTTCAGTCTTGAAATTGAGTCAGTCTTGAGTCAGATTTCAGTCCTGAAATTGAGTCAAGAGTCTGGTTTTGGTTTGTCAAAGTTATTGACTCCATAGCCGAATGGACAAAGGCACTGCCTGTTTTCCCAAAGATCTGTAGTTCTTGGCACCTCCAAGGAGCTACCATTCCCATTGGAGCCAATGTTAGTGTTGGATCTTCATCCCTTCGTCAGTGATCAAATTCTTTTGTTGCATTGCATATTAGGTATCTCGCTCAGTCGGCTGCATTCCATTAGGAGCATGGATCATCTGACGGTAGTGGCCTGTTGTACATTTTCCCTCATGTCCTTTACCTGCTGGCCCATTTCCATTCATCAAGATCATCTGCAGTCAGTTTTTGTCTTAAATTTGCAAGAGTCATTTCTAGGGTTTAAGTTTCAATAGGTCTAGGGTTTCATAAAAAAGGTCTTCAACATGTTCAATAACGATCAAAAAGTGCATGAGGAGGTTGAATAAAGTTCTAGTACCAAATAAATTCCATCATCGTATGCCCAGAAATGAATTTTTCCTCAAAACTCTGTTTTGAGGAAAAATAGAGTATTTTATCGTTTTATGTATTTTTTGATGTAATTTTAGTTTTTTTTTCCCATGTAAATAAATTCAATGGAAACCCTGGTCACCTTGTCAAGCTGCAGCAACTCCATCCCCTGCAAGGCAAACAAAAATCAAGTCATTCAGTTAATCAGAGGCAAAATAAAGCAAAACTGCCTAAAACAGAGTTTGAAAAGAAAGTATCAAATCTAAACATTAAAAAAGTGGGTTTTATGAAGTGAAAATTAAATTCTTTTGTATATAAGTCATTTTTCATGATTCAAAGAGCTCATTTGCATTCAAAGAAGAAATATTGAGCAAGAGAAGGCCGTGTTGAAAAAAGGGAGCAAAATTGCAGCAAAATTGTGCAAGTTTGTGGGCGTGGCGCATTGGGTGAGAGGCGCGGCGCATTGGGTCGGCCTCCACAGTGTCAAAAATACACTGGCGCGACGCATATAACAGGCGCGATGCGTTGGGTTTGTGGCGCGGTGCATAGAGCTACAAGCCATTTTCAACACAAACTCATCCAAATCTTCAATTTGCTTGGTTTCCTTCGGTCCAAAGTAAGTCAAAAACTCTTCAAATGCTAATGAAAGTGTGTCTTAAGATGTTTATGATGATTTAATAAAAAAATTTCAAACCCTACTTCCTTGCAATTTTTGCCCAAGACATGATTGCTTAGGGTTTGTAAATTGGTTTTTTGTGGCCATCACTCCCTCACCTCTTATTCCCTCACTTCTTTTCTAGTTTCATTAACCCATTTTACTATCCCCCATATCCCTAAATTCATTCACCCCTATCCCCAATTCCCATTATCCCAAACCCTAGCTACAAAATTCCCAAACCCCAATTGCTATCCCAAAAGCCTAAAAATTGTCCCTAAAACCCTTCAATTCCCCAAATTTCAGTCAGCAACAGTCCCAAAATCCCTCTTACCCTCTCCCTTCATAACCCTTCATACATTTTCATACACTTGGTAGCAAAATATCAAAGACACCTAAATCTCTTCATACTCATCAAGAAAACACAAACTTTAGCAAACATGGAGTCAGATTCATCCTATGACCGAGATGAAGAAACACACAGTGACTCTCCAACTGAAATGCATGCACCAAGGAGATCTCACAAGGGTGGTAAACATGTACGAGAGGAACCTACTTCACTTGCCGAGCTGCAGGCCTGCCCTCTTGCTATCACATGCTTCCAACAACAATCATGTTTTCAGTTCTGTGAGATGGTTGCTAGAGTCCAGTACCATCATGAGTTGGCCAGGTTGTTTGTGCTTCATCTACATAATGGCCAAGTCACTCTTGCAGGTGTGACATTCACCTTGACACCGGATTCTATCTCTCTAGCAACCGACATTCCAAATGTCGGAGAGCAGTGGAATAAAAGGCAACAAATTGATAGGGAACACTATGAGCCATACATCAAGCCTGGTTATTTGAGACAAATCAGTAGAGTCTTTCCCTTTCGGTACTTGAGAAACTCATATGCTCCTTTGATGAAACTCGTAATTAAGTATTTCAGCTGTGAGGGCTGATTTTCTCGCCTATATGCCTATCACATCAGATTGTTGATGCACTTTACCAAGGTGAGAATGATGAATCTCCCCTACTTCATGTGCCAAAATATTGAGAAGATGACCATCCTAGTGCAAAATAAAACTCCTCAGCAGCAGTATAATAGTATATATAATTTTTCACTCATCAAAATTGTGGTCATGCATCAACTTGGTTTGCAGGACATCTCATGGGAGGATTTCATTTCTCACGAGTTCTTCATAGCTCCTCAGGTACCTCTAGAATATTTTCATGAGACAGGTGGACCTTCACATCAGCAGGAGGGTCATGAGAGACAGACTGCTAGTGTGCCGGTGTTTGTCACCTATCAAAGGAGCACTAGAAGGTTGTTTACAGCAGCAAAGCGAGTATTATCTCCATCTGGGGTGGAGGGGGTCTCGCTTCCTTCATCAGCAGAGCAGGTAAAGGACAAGGGAAAGTGACCATTACATGATGAGGGGCCTTAAGGAGGGTAGGAGACAGATTTCATTCTTATTCAGGATGATGACACTGATTTGGGCTCACAAAGTTCAAAGCTTAAAGAGATTGTTCGGGAGCAACGGGCGAACATTAATGATTTTTCCCTCAACCTAAAAAGAGCCAAGTGGATAATCAAATACCTTGAGCAAAGAAACAAGCAGCTAGAGGATCAACAAACCATTATGGAGCTGCAAAACATATGATAGAACCGGCAAGCCGCCAAAAGGAGCAAAACCAAATTGACATCACTTGAGCAAGAAATTGAAGCTGATCGTGGAACTTGGCTTGAAAGGGTAAATATACATTTGGAAAAGCTGTTGGAGAAGGCCAAAAAAGAGAAAAATATGTCGAGGCATATGGCTAATCATTACTGGGCGAGAAACCATGTGTGCAAAGCAAGAATCAAAATTTTGAAGGCCAAGTTGAAGAAGGTATCAAAGAGGCGAAAAGAGCATGATAAACTTTAGATATTGGTTGAGGCTTCCTTGGCCCAACATAGCATTTTATAAAGAAAACTCAGCTCAAATTTCAAAAAATTTGGAACACTTTTTGTAATTTTTGAATTTTTGGCCTAAAAAACAGACTTTTCTGCTCTATGCGCCGCGCCACTTGGTGCTCGCTTTTGATGGAGACCTATTTTTGATGAAAACTCAGAATTTTTGGATCTTTCATGGAAAAATATGCATGCCTACCAATGGCCAAGAAATTTTGATAGGTTTTGGGCTTCCAAAGAGGTCAAAAACACCCCAAAAATGACCTTTCTGCCCCTTTTTTGACACACAGGAAGCAGTCTTGGGAGAATTCAGTTTTGGAGAGGTAAATGGAGGCCAAATTAAAAAATTCCACTTGTGATGGAAATTATACAGGCATACCTTTCCAACAAGCCCACTTGGAGAAAATTTGGACACCGGGAAGGCCTCCAAAATTAGCTGCGAACAGCCGCTACGCATAGAGAAATCAGGCGCGGCGCATTGGAGGAATTTTGCTCATTTTTGGTTAAAAACTCTATTTTTCGCCT
The DNA here is from genome assembly GCA_034641835.2 of Pinus albicaulis. Taxonomy (NCBI): domain Eukaryota; kingdom Viridiplantae; phylum Streptophyta; class Pinopsida; order Pinales; family Pinaceae; genus Pinus; species Pinus albicaulis. Next base: position 1,455,687,589 of record CM076575.1, on the reverse strand, counting down.
AGTTTTTTCACAATTTGACTTTTTTCACTTCTATTTGTCAAACTAATGATGTAATTTAATGTGACATGATGGATTTTGATGTAATTTTTCTAAATTTTCACTCATAGAGGTAGATTCATCCATCAAAGGGTAGTTTGCAACTGAATGAATCAGTTTCCTAGTTTTTAGAGGCAAGCTGTTCCACTACCTACTTTCTAGTTCTCAGTTTAGATTTTGTTGGAGCAGCCCCTAAAATCATGAGCTTGACCTCTAGAAGCTAGGATGAGTTTTTTTTTGCCTATATCTTATGTTTTTTCAGTCATTAGCATGGTTGGACTTTTGGGAATGCTTTGAGCATTATTGTACATTCAAATCTGCAGTTTCGCAAAGGAATAGACCAGGGTTTGCAACACTCTATGGGATTCATGTGGCATATTGCTTTGATATTGTGTTTCAATCTGTAAATGTAAGTTTACTGGTGTTTTATGTATGCCATTTTCTCTCTTATTTCTTCTTAACTTAAACAAACAAGGATAAAGGTAGAATCCATTGAAATTGTAGTGCTCTACCTAGGGTTTGTTTAATTATTCATGTTTTCAGCTATTTGAAGAGGACCCCTGAAGTTTTATTGCCCTCTTCAACTCCTCACCTTTCTAAAGCTCTCCATTTCTTTCAGTTTGAAGTGTCAAATCAATTTCCTGCCTTGCCCCATTGAGATCTCTGCAAAACTGAGCTTCATTCCCTAGACCCAAAATCTGCCTTTCCATTTGAGCCAACAAAACATCCTTAAATTAAATCAAACTCTTTTTCACACATACCTAGCCTAAAATCAATCTACATATCAAGTCAACTCAAGCCTCATTGATTATTTTTTGCTGAGATTGACAAGGAGAGAGCCCTCTCCTGATCTAGTAGGGCTAGCTGCCAGGTTAAGCGTGGTTTGAGGTTACCCTAGATTCTTCCTTTCTTAGCCTGAGGTAGATTTAGGCCATAACAGGGGTAATTTGTGATCTGAAATCTTTATGAAATGCACCACTTAATCCTTTCAGGTCCGGATCAAAGTCAAAACAAATGGGTTCAAACAATAATTACGATTTCCGATTATAACATGGATGCGATGGGAAATAAAATCCGCTAAATAAACTCCATCGGGTCCGGATGTCACAATGTAATCGGGCCATAACTTAACCACTTCTGATTTCTGATTGGAACTGGACGCGATGACCACTTTTAACTTTGTCACAATAAAGTCCATAGGTTTCGGACTTATACACTACACACTCGGGCCAATAAAATAAACTGGTCCCGATTCAAACTTGCGATGAAATATGATATTTCCGCGTGGGCTGTGGACCTGCGGACCTCGGCTTATGTGGAGGGCGATTATAAAGCGACTTTGGTATATATATATATATATATATATAATACCTCTGATTGCGTTGAACGCATCGGACCCTCCAACATCAACAAGACACTGTACTCTGTTTCTATTTTTAACACTTTCTTTTGAAATACAGAGTACTGCATAAAAGAAAAAAATTGACTGTTCACAAAATTGGAAGGTGGTGTTGTGCCAAGGCCTTTCAAACAATTACAACAAGCGGCTGGAGGACAAAAAACTGGAAATTAAAAATGGAAAGCGGCTCTACACAGCCACTGTTGAAAGTAACATTTCAACACTCCCCCTTACTTTCAACTGCTGGGTTATCAGTCATACCCAAGAATTTTCTCAAAAATTAAAAACTCTTCTATGCCAGTGGCTTGGTCAGAATGTCTGCAAACTGCTCCTGAGTTTTGCAGTGTTCCAAAAAAATTTCTCCATTGTTTACCAATTCCCTGATGTAATGAAACTTTGTGTGAATGTGTTTCGTTCTCTTGTGAAACATAGAATTCTTAGATAATGCAATAGCTGAGCGATTGTCACAAAAAATCATTGTTCCTTTTTCTTGCTCTTGGCACAAACTTCTTAGCATCCTCCTCATCCAAATTTCTTGACACGCTGCTGTTGTAGCTGCCACATATTCTGCCTCTGCTTTAGACAATGCTACAATGGGCTTCTTTTTAGAAGCCCATGAAATGGCCCTTGAACCCATGTGAAAAACATAACCGGAAGTGCTCTTCCGATCATCTACACTTCCAGCCCAATCAATGTCAGTGTATCCAACTAAATCTGAACATTCTGAAGCAGTATATAAAATACCAAACCTTTTAGTACCTTTAACATACTCGAATTATCTTTCACCTTACTGTAATGTGCATCCTTTAGCTTCTCATGAATACGGAAATCAAACTAACGACGTACATTATACAGAACCTGAATTTGCAGTCAAATACATGAGGCTGCCAACTATGCTCTTGTACAAACTAGGATCAAAATCCTTGCTGCTGTCCTCTCTGCTGAGTTTTAATCCCATCATTGTGGGAGTGATCGTTGCTTTGCTCTCCTGCATATTAAATCTTTCCAGCACTTCATTAACATATTTTTCTTGTGAGATAAAAATCCCATTTTCATATTTTTCTACTTCTATTCCTAAGAAGTATCTCAACAAACCCATGTCAGTCATTTCAAATTCTTCTTTCATGACTGTTTTAAAATTTTCAATAAGGTAATCATCATTACCTGTGAAAATAACATCATCAACATATAAAACCACAATCAACATTTTACCATCTTTTTCTTTGATGTAGAGGGTGGGTTCTCCCTCACATTTTTCAAATCCATTTTCCAGTAGATAGGAATCTATCCTACTGTACCACGCTCTTGGTGCTTGCTTTAGCCCATAAAGAGTTTTCTTCAACTTGCACACTTTGTGCTCTTGGCCTTTCTTTTTGTAGCCGAGAGTTTGTTCAATGTAAACCTCTTCCATTAACACTCCATTTAGGAATGTTGACTTCACGCCCATTTGGTAAACTTTCCACTTATTTTGTGTTGCTATGGACAACATTGCTCTCACGGTTTCCATTCTAGCAACCGGTGCGAAATTTTCCTCATAATCTATCCCATGCTTCTTCTTATACCCTTTGACAACAAGTCTTGCCTTGTGTCTCTCTATTTTTCCTTTAGCATTACTCTTGGTCTTGTAGACCCATTTAACTCCAATGACATCTTTACCTTTTGGGAGTTCAACCAAAACCCAAGTCTTGTTTCTTTCTATGGCATTAATCTACTCATCCATAGCTTCTATCCATTTATTATCCTTAATAGCTTCTTCAAAGTGGATAGGGTCATCAACATGACAATATAAAGCAAAAAAATAATTCATACCTTCATTTGCTGCCTCTTGTTCATAAATGTCATTTAAATTTTTGAACTTCTTACCTCTTTCATTAGGTGTACAAATGCTTGAAGAAACACTTGAATTTCCTCCTTGTGGTGTGCTTGGAGAAGCACTTTCATTTCTCCTCAAGGGTGTCTCTTATTTCCCTTGTGTTGGTGTTGTTTTTTGGGGATGTATTTCAGCCAGCTCATCATCATTTTCATCATGAGATAAACAGTGTTTAACATTCACTGTTTTCTCTATGCTTCCATCCCAAGCTTCCTCCTCAATGAACTCAACATCTCTTCTCACAATAAACTTCTTGGTGGATGGGTTATACAACCTATAAGCTTTGGATTCCTCACTATATTTAATGAAAATACATTTCTCTCCCTTGCTGTCCAAATTCTTCCTTAGTTGATTCGGAATGTGTGCATAAGCCACACATCCAAACACCTTCATGTGTGTGACACCTTGCTTTGTGCCACTCCATGCCTCTTCTAGCACTTTGTTCATAACTGCTTTTGTAGGGCACCTATTCAAAATGTATGCTGCACAATGTACAGCTTCAGCCCAATAATCATTAGGCAAATGCTTTGCCTTTAACATACTCGGAGTGTATCTAGTTGTAAACTACTTATGAGTCTCATTTTCTCTACAAAAGCGTAGAAAATATTTAGAGATATACTCACCTCCTATATCAGTCCTTAGGACTTTGATATGCAGCCCACTTTGGTTTTCCACTAGTGCTTTGAAATTGCAGAATCTTTCAAACACTTCACTTTTGTTTTTCAAAAAGTAAACCCAAGTTTTTCTAGTGAAATCATTAATAAATGTTAGCATGTAATGGCTGCTAGCAAGTGATGGAGTTTGCATCGGTCCACACAAATATGAGTGGACAATCTCTAAGGGTGCCTTTGCCCTTATGTTTTTCCCGGAAGGAAAACTTTCTCTGTGTTGTTTCCCCAAGATACAACCTTCACAAAGGCTGTTTGGTTTCTCTATCAATGGTAAACCTCTTACCATTCCTTTTATGTTCAACAAGGTAAGACCTCCAAAGTTGAGATGTCCAAATCTCAAGTGGCACAACCAATTGTCATATTTTGGTTCACTTTGGAAATCCTCTTGTCTCACTGCTGCTATCTCTTCTTCATTTTTCAAATCTGCTCTCATTCTGAGAGGGAACATCCCGTTCCTTGTCATCTTCACTTCAACAATACATTGTTTGATGGGTGGTTTATCCATGATGGTATAAACATCATCCTCAAAAAAGACATTGTACCCCTTTTGAACAAGCTGTCCAATACTTAAGAGGTTACACTTTATTCCTGGAACATAATAGACATCTGCTATGGATTTCTTTTCACCTTTCCTTGTTAAAACATTTACATCTCCTTTTCCCATAACAGAAACTTTACTATCAGTCCCTAGTGTGACTTGTGACTTCACACTCTCATCTAGCATAGAAAACATTATTATGTTTTCTTTCATATGGTTACTACAACCGAAGTCTAGAAACCATAAATCTTCATTCTTTTCTTCAGCCATATTAAAAGCTAAAAATAATTTGTCTTGGCTGATATTTTCTCTAGTAAAATTTGCATTTGTTCTATTACCCATATCATGTTGCTTCTTTCTACATTCATTAGCATAATGTCCATATTTTATAAAATAGTGATATTGGACATTGGATTTATCATACCTTTGTCCTTGAGCATTCTGCTGACCACTTTGCTGGCTGCTACCTTGGCCTTGATGCTGATTTGGATTACTGCCCCTTCCTTGAGAATTTGTTGGACTGTTCCTTCCACCTCTGTTTTGGCGTCTGCCTCTTCCTCTTTTGTTTCCTCTGCCTTGCCCTCTTCCTCTTCCGAAATATATCTGGGTCTTAAAGGCATGCTCTAGAGATGAGTTTTCACTTCTACCCAGTCTCTGCTCATGGTTCATCAGTGATGCATGTAGCTCATCCACTGAAAAATTTGTGAGATCCTTAGTCTCCTCTATGGTGGTGACAATCACATCAAACCTTGAGGGTAGACTCCTCAAGAGTTTTTCCACAATCCTCTTTTCTTCAAGAGTCTCTCCATGAGACCTTATCTATGTGACCATTCCAATCACATGAGTGAAGAATGAGTCAATGTTATGTGACTCCTTCATGCAGAGAGTCTCAAAGTCTCTCCTCAGCAACTGAAGTTTTGTTGTCTTCACTTTCTCCATGCCTTGATAGGCTGTCTTGAGAGTTGTCCATGCTTCTTTGGATCTCTTGGCTACTGTTATCCTAGGAAACACACTGTCATGCACTGCTTGATACAAAAAGTAGAGGGCTCTTGAATCCTTCTTCTTATTTCTCTTCAACAGTTCCTTCTCTTCTTGTGTTAAATCATCAAGCTCATTTTCATCTGCTGGTTCATAGAAGCCATCCTCAACAAGTTCCCATAAATCTTGGGAAGCAAATAAAGCTCTCATAGTTATTGACCAGTAGTCATAATTTTTCCCTTTAAATTGTGAGAGCTGGGTATTTTCAATACCCATGCTAGTGTTGGCTCCAGCCATTCTTGCACTCTTAACTATGCTTCAAAAACACTTGACTGTGTATTTAAAATAACTGACTGCCTTCAACAGTAACACAAAAATCTGTATAGAGAAATACCTTGGATTCCTTTTGGCTGAGTCTTCACTCTGCTAGAGAAGCTACTGCAACAAAGAACTCCTTCCTTTAGCTTCTCTGACCTTCAAAGAGCCTGGACTAGCTTTGATACCATGTTGGAATATATGAAAATTCCAGAACAACAATGGAGAGAGTAATACTCTCCTCTATTAACACAGAGAAATAAAAATTTCACTCACAGGAGACAAAGTTTCAACACTATAAAACTTATATTCCTTTAAAACAAACTGTTACAAAAGTTACTAGACTGCTGCAAGACACAGTGCCAACAAAAACTTCTCTATCTCAACAAAATAACACTGCTGTGTTTTTCTTCTCAGCACTGCTGTGCAAATTACAAAATAAAAATTCACTGTATGTTACAATGCCTCACGGGCTTTTAATTTATATATGCCGCGCATATGTTAAAACTATGTAAAACAAAACTATAATCTAAAATCTATTTAATAACCTTTCGGGCCCCACTAAAACAAAAACTGCTGATGCCACAAGTATTTTTGTGCGTGCGATGAAAATTCAAATCGTGTTTATAAAAATTTTTCGAGTCCAAAATGGCCTTGCTGACGTAGGGGTCATTTGTGATCCGAAATATTTATGCATTGCAACACTTAATCCTTTCGGGTCCAAATCAAAGTCAAAACAAATGGGTTCAAACAATAATTCTGATTGCCGATTATAACACGGACACGATGGGAAATAAACTTTGCTGAATAAACTCCATCGGGTCCAGACTTATACACTGCACACTCGGGCCAATAAAATAAACTGCTCCCGATTCAAACTTGCAATGCAATATGATATTGCCGCGTGGTCTGTGGACCCACGGACCTCGGCTTATGTGGAGGGCGATTATAAAGCGGTTGTGGTATATATATATATATATATATATATATATATATATATATATATATATATATATATATATATATATATAATACCTCCGATTGCGTTGAACGCATTAGACCCTCCAACATCAACAAGACACTGTACTCTGTTTCTATTCTTAACACTCTGTCTTGAAATACAGAGTACTGCATAAAAGAAACAAACTGACTGTTCACAAAATTAGAAGGCGATCCTGTGCCAGGGCCTTTCAAACAATTACAGCAAGTGGCTGGAGGACAAAAACTGGAAATTAAAAATGGAAATCGGCTCTGCACAACCATTGTTGAAAGTAACATTTCAAAAATAAATCCATCCGCAATCCGTGTGTACTTGGATGATTCACATGTGTTACATATCAACCGGCTCACTTGTAGTAGACACCATCCTCCCTTATGCAAACATAGAAAATATGTACAGAAGAAGAAAACATGTCATGAACCTAGTATTCGCAGTTAAGGAATAGGAAGATCGTTGGTCCATATACATAAGCCAATCTTGTACTGTTTCACCTGCATGATGCCAAAATCCATACTAAGGCCTCTCTTGGATAATCCATCGGCTCTGGTGTTCACTTCTCTAAAGATGTGAGTTATCAGTGGTTTGTTCATTTTAGCCCAGATCTGTTGTGTTCTCAATAGCCATCCTTGTGCACCTGGAGAAGCAAGTATAGTCCTGCCAGTCACAGCATCAATAATAATTTTTGAATCACCATATATGCAGGCCTCCTTGATACCAAGATTATATCCAGCAAGAAGACCACTCCAGAGTGCTAAGAACTCTACTAAAATGTTAGTACACGGGCCACCATTCCATTCAATTTTAGAAATCTTGATCCATACCCCACAGCCTATCACCCCCTCCTAACAAGCACCATCAAAGAAAATAGCTGATATAAAAATGGGGTGAATTCTACTCCTGAAAGAACAGTCATTTTCACATCTTACTTTCATATAGTTAAATGTTCAAATCTATTCGGATGTTACATTTAACAGCTATCCAATAATTATCCTACATGTTTTTTGTAACATCTATCCAATAACTATCATACATTTTTTGTATGATATTTTAGGCCGCATTTAAACTTTTACGGGGTGATTTGAAATATTTTTCCCCGTGAATGTTTTTGTTTTCTTAAAATTACCGACATTTGAATTTGTAACAGCTATTCAATAACTATCATACATATTTTGTATGATATTTTAGGCCGCATATTTTTCCCCGTGAATGTTTTTGTTTTCTTAAACTTACCGACATTTGAATTTGTAACAGCTATTCAATAACTATCATACATATTTTGTATGATATTTTAGGCCGCATTTAACCTTTTACGGGGGTGATTTGAAATATTTTTCCCCGTAAATGTTTTTGTTTTCTTTAAACTTACCAACATTTGAATTTATTTACAGGTAATGTTGGAACTAAACAATGTGCGTGAGTGGGCTACAAGTCTCTATGCATGTCTAAGTTAGTTAGAGTGATAACCGTAATTATTTTTATGAGTGTCTAAGTTAGTTAGAGTAATAATAGTAATTATTTTTTTTAATTAACTATTATAGATTCATTTTATTTTAAGCGCTCATTTAATATGAGTTGAGAAGAATCAAATTTCTAAAATTTATCAAGTTGTTAAATTTGATTCCACCCACAGAATTGTGTAGTATTTTGTTGTTGAGCACTACAGGTAGCTCGGGGTACTTTGTACTCAATGTGTACTCTACACTACTTGGCGGTGGCATGGAGTACAAAAAGCTACTTCCATTCAAAATTTTCTTTCCATCAAATTTCTATTTGACTGAATGACGAAAATAAAGGTGGTGGATTGACTGGGGTGTTTTTCCACCCTAAACCGATAAAGAAAACATATAAATATGTATATGTATAAAATTCAAGGTTATATTTATATTTTTTATTTTATCTTTAATAAAAATAATAAAAAGAGAAAAGAAAAAGAAAATTATTAGTAAGTATGAAAAATCATAAAATTCATGATTTTATATATATAAAAAATTAAGACAAAAAGAAACTATCAATTTTATAATAATAGTTAATGTTCAAATATGTTTCGATATTACATATAGTTAAATGTTCAAATTTGTTTAGATCTTACATATAACGACTATGAAATAATTATTTTGTATGATATTTTAGGCAATCTTTATTATTTACCACAATTTTTATGGCATGATTTGCTATATTTTTTCAGTGAATGCTTTGCCATACTTATTGATGTTTAAATTTATAGTTATGGATAGAAATAAATAAAGTGCATAAGTCAAGATGATGTATTTTTTATCTGGATAGAGATTTTTATTTTAGAATATAATTTTCACAGTTTTAATTTAATTTTAAATAATTATTTGATGGATGGTATAGATTTAAATTCAATAAAATATGGTAGAAATTTAACCACATAATATACACAAATCAAAACTTGAAATTGATATCCAACACATTTATGTTTTTTTTCCTTTCTAATTACACCAAAAATGTTCTTCTGAATCAAAACTTGAAATTTATATCCAACACAATTATGTTTTTTTACCTTTTTAATTACACCAAAAATGTTCTTCAAATATAATTTCCCTCTAGAGTGTTCACCATCCATTCATAGAAAATGAAAATTAGTAAAATGTTCATCACATGATGCTAAGTCCATATCATTTGCACATTTCCATTCATCATTGTCAACCTCCCGTGGTGCTTTGTATGACAAGGAAATACTCCATGAAGAGATCTGATATACTACTCTATGCTTCAAAATAGGCCTCAAGTCTACACCTTCCAACTCTATTCTCATCTTTTCCCTCCATTGCCTTGAATTTTTACCAAACTAGCGAGGCTTGATATCCTCCTCAAACTAGACATGGAATTCTTATTGTCAGTGTTGACATACTCGAGATTTGTTCTGAAATTTTGGATTCATCTCACTTTCTTCTCATGGATTACATACAACTTACCATGTTTTTCGAGCCATAGATCGAATAGCTTTACCAATGCACTCCTGGAATCAATATCTTCAACATCATAGGATTATAGTCATTGCAGCTGAATGGAAAACATTTTTTTTTTCAAAATAGAAAAAATAACCATATATTAAATTGCAGACAAAGTACATATTTCTGTGAGAATAAATATTCTCTATCATCATCAATGAAACATAAAGACCAAAATTCCATATTATTCCACAACAGATTGAAAGTTACTTATGACCTTCCATTTGCGAGAATGCAACTCTTGGAAAAACAAAGGACTTTAATAAAAAATTGCATTAGAAAAGAAAGGATTTAAATCAAAAAATTACATAGAGAGAAATTGGCCCAATGGCCAGAAAGAGTATTTAGGTTGAAAAGTGACCCCTCCCCTACAGCATGTTATGAACAAAAGACTAGAATAAAATCCAATCAGGCACTGAGTAGCCTCCATCCTTTGATAGTTGATTTTCTTCACCATTTTGGTTCCGATAGATATGGGAAATATATATGAAGTTTAAATATTTGATCAAGAACCTCATTTTCAGTTTCCAGGTGGAAAGGGTCAGAGAATTCAAAGAACCCCTCTAAATTTCCCATTCAATGATATATGTGGAGTCTCCAAATATAGTTAGTGTCTTCAGGCTGAACCAAATAACATAGTGCAGTACACCTTAGAGTATAATTAGCTCAACACGTGTGTTGGAGCCAGTACCAATGGAAATGAAAGGAGCATGTTTTCCCTAAGTGAACAACCATGCCACATCCACATAGACCAAAATAAGAAGCTCCATAAAAAAAAACCAATAGGAAACTCAACTCATCTATTGCAAGGAAGGGGGGGGAGGGAACTTGGGGAGAGAAGAAGATGAGGATGAAAAATCCTTATAGTATGATAAGATATGGCAACTGGTCTGCAAAATATCAAGCTTCACTTGCTAAATAATAAAATCATTCCTAGTCTGCCATATGCCCCAGATGATGAAGAAGAACAATTTCTAGAGGTGTTTATGATGCTTTGTCCAACTACCAAGGTAGGAAACAATCTTTGTGTGACCCCATATGTAAGAGGGTCGATCAAGTGGAGAACCCATGTCCAAAATGAAGTTGAAAAAATAAATTTGATAAAAATATGATTTACATCCTCACCATGATATTGGAAAATGCAATATCTCCCAAATCCATTATATCCTCTCTTACAAAGAATTTCCCATGTTAGAATCTAGTTATGAACCACCAGGCAAGAAAAACACTTTAGTTTTAATAGAAAATTCCATTTCCAAGGCTGAGCAAGCTAAGAGTGTAACAAATTTTATCTAGGAGGCTGGGCAATTAATCAAGATACCTCATTAATGATGAATATTCCTTCTTGTGATCCTCCAAACTATATGAAATTGTCTTCTTTGGGATAGAGGACAATCCCAGAGAGCTTTGGGTTGGTAATGTATGACTTCAATTCCCAAATCAAAAGGTCTGACAACCCAATCTCATTTGCATCTTTCTAGTGAGTGATAAAAGGAGAGGAAAGTGAGGCATTTGCGATATCTTTGACCACATAAATACCAAGATTATGCAAGAAAGTAATGAGAGCAAGGGATAATAAATGAGTACCTTTCATGCCAACAAGCGGGTCCAATCCAATCTCATAGATGGATTATGAGCCTACATCCCATCTTATATTTCAGAAAAAATAATGCTTGGTTGAGAGAAGACTACGCCATGAAAGAGATATGGTAGGAGGGTGTGATGTGTCGGAAGAGAGCTAGTTAATAAGATCTCAATTGTGGAGGTATTTATCTATTATAACATGGTGCTAGAGACCATCACTACTCACTCCTCTCAAGAAAATATTTAGAAATAGATCCATGTTGAAATAAAAAGTGTCTTTAAGGCCCCAACCACCTTGATTTACAGGGAGTAACTGAGTACCTTGTGATAGAACCCTTACTTTGGGCTTGCCTTTTATACATGTGTTTACTATCACTACAAGAGATTTGGTGTGTAGACTTTTATAAATGGTTTACTGCTATACTAGATTCTCTCAACTCGTTAAATTGAAAATTTAAATCCATTGTGCTTTGTCTGAATTTAATGTATCAAAAACATTCATGAGCTCTCTCCTTCATATATACCTATTTTACTTCTTCTATGTTGTCATTCTAATTCTCCATGTTTTCATTCTAATGCACAAGGACTGTGGAAACTATCACTAGTTAAGGACATATAATCATCAGATCTGCCCCCTCTTCATTGACTTCCACACACTGTCCAAAATGATCCAAATAATGGCCAAAACCTTGACCCAACACAAGATTCGACAATGCAACAAGTATGCTTCTTTTCTATCATCTAGGTGACTGGTTAGGGCACCAAGAATTGTTGTAACAACCCTTAAAAATTCACTAAATCAACCCTTAAATTTTGTGACATTCCCTCACAGGACCACTCCTTAAAAATATTTTTGATCTCAGAATTTATAAGCCATCAAAATACCCTATTGCAACTTTTGACTGTAATGTTATGGCATGTGGCCTAACATACACTCTTCCTATATCTTACGGGTAGCATGGTCCATGTTCCTTGTCCCTCCAACGAGTTCCCAACATACCTGTTCCAACTCTATTCTAACGTGGCCCTCCTTCAAGGTGAAAAAAACCTTCACGCAGTCAAAAAAGGATGTCGTAAATGTCCTTTTCTCCTCATTGGTTTGCTTCAGAATCCTCCTTTAGACCTCCCTTACTGTGTCTTAGCTAGGGATAGTTACGACCTCATTTATGGATCCTATTAAGCTACTCAGCCTCCCTAAACTTCCTTCCTTTCAACCTGCAATTACCATAGAAAAAATCAACCCTAAACAAGGAAGATTTACCCAAAATTCACCCTTCAGACTTCGGCCACCTGCCTATAAGAGCTTGGTCTCCAAACAATCTAGAATAAGACACAACCTACTACTCCTTTCACCTTCTCTAGTTCCTCCTCTGCCTACGACCAAATAAAATATCTTCTCCTCCACCAAGCTCTCTTAGGTAATCTTATGTTTCCCTCTTAGATGCCTCTAAGTGACCTCCATCACCTTCCTTTTATACATATAGGAAGGGCTTCTCCAAAAATTCACTCTAGGAATTTGTATAGCTGCCTCAAGGCTTAATATCATCAAGCCAACCTAGACCATCATGTGCAAACCCCAACATTGACTTCAAAAATTCATAAATCCTCAATGAAAACTTAGAATCGGAAGATTCTCACTGCGTTGGAATTATCTCGCCGAGCACTATCATCCTTATCTATCACATGTTGAAATCTCATCATGGTTTTAGATCAAACATCGATGGGTGCAAAACCCCCAAGCTTGGATCTCAAGCCCACAAGCCCATTTGTGGCACTTTGACCTCCAACCCTCGAAATAGTAGGGCTTCGAGTACCTCCAAAGCTACACAAAAATCAACATTCTAGGCCCTCCTCATGGAAAATCAATCCTGGCATGGTGTAAATTCAATCAATCTCCTCTTCGAGAAAGAATTTCATAACCAAGTTCAAAATATGCAAGCTCTATTATTTAGAAACATCCTCCAGCACATCGTTACACACTGAAATTTGATGGAACCCCAAAAGGAAACCTAGGGGAAGCTGGAATAGGAGGAGCCATAATAAATTATAAGGGTGATATCATTAGTGTATATAGAGGGTACATAGGGCACGAAAGAAATAATGCATCTTAGCTAGAATCCCTAATCCAAGGAATTTTTATAGCCTAGAATAGAGGTTTCCATCCACTCGTCACTAAAGGTGAGTATCAGCTAATTAGTCAAGCAAAAAAGAAGATACATTCATGATCTCCTCCCATGAAGTGCTCCTCCAGATGGAGTGTGGTTCAATGCATGCAAAAAATAGCTCAAATTCCTCCTCATCAAGAGGAAATAATTTTCTCGGATGTTAGCTGAAAGGGAATTTCTTTAGTGGACTTTCTATCCAATAAAGGGATAGAGGAGAAAACTCCATGTGCTCACCTGAACCTTAATTTCCCTCAAATTGTGACATGGACATGCCAATGCTTATACATGGAAAATAGAGATCTCGAAGCCCTAGATCCAAGTGTAGAAGTGGTGACCAAAGTATTGAAAGCATTCATGATAGATATATCAACTACATTAATGGTTGAATAATGGAAGCAATCCCTTCCCGCCATCACCATAGATATCATTCAGTGCATGAGATGTTATGGCTGGATAAAATTATATTGGCAGTTAATGCTGAATTAAGATGTGAAATATTGTCTCCATAAGTAGCTTCTTGTTCAATTTTCCATTGATATTGTTGAGAATGAAGAGGAGGATGATTGTGTTGGAAGGGTAAACTCATGACAACACAAACTAACAACCATGGTCCATGAGCATGATTATCCTAGGAGAGGAGGGAGGAACAGAGGTTGTCAACCTCCTCTTCCATGGCAGGCTCTAGGTGTAGAATGGTTTGTTGAGGATCTTCTATGGTGCATTACAAGATTAATTTTGGAACTAGAAGTGAAGGAGATAAGAAATAATAGGGACTACCAATGTGCATTGAGGAACCTACTCTAACGACACACGCGGGACTAGGAAGTAATTGTGTGTGTGTTGGAAAGCCAAATCATTGTTCTAGATTTTTAGGCTAGAGCATCTCTGCGTGTTTTGGATAGTGTTCTAGGAATGCAGCTCCCTCCACCACCCTTGTCTCTTGCACCCTCCAACTCCTCATATGGCTCTAACTCTTCTTCTTTGAGTTCTTCAGACTTGTTTTCTCAAGGTGAAAACCACCTAATCCTGAGAAGGGCCAATTTTCAGGTTGTAGAAGACCTTTGCAAAATAAGGGTCATTGAGCTACAATGTGAAGGAATAGGCCATCGGTAGTAGGAAAATAGCGAAATAAAAGTACACAAAACAAAAACTGCAACAAGATGTAGACATGAGCTTCGACATGATGCTTATTGAGTGGGAAATACCACTGTAGTTGAATAAAGGTCTTGACGATCCCTTCAATTAACTCTTGGCGTGGATTTGACTACTACGAGGAATCAAGAAAATCATTTTTAGTATTTGTTACTTAGTCATAAACTAGTTTCATGAGATTTAGGAAAGTCATCTAGTTTGCCATCTATGGGTAGATGATCATCCCAAGACATGCAAAATACTAGTCCTAGGTTAAATATGCATTTTTTGTTTGTTTTCATATGCTCAATTTAAACATTGTCCACTGAAGAATCGATATGTTTGCACTCTATGTAAATTTTTAGTAATCTAATGAAATTTTACATTATATATATATATATATATATATATATATATATATATATATATATATATATATATATATATATATATATATATATATATATATATATATATATATATATATATATATATATATATATATATATATATATATATATATATATATATATATATATATATATATATATATATATATATATATATATATATATATATAAACTATGGATATATTAAATAAAACAATTAAAATACATACATTGTTATGGTTAAATAATTTTAAATAGTTTCACTATTCTATATTTTGGCACCTTTTTAGATATGTCTTTTAGTCAATTTTGTCTTAAAACGTGATTTTTGGGATTACTAGCTTAATCTGTGTAGTGCCCAAAGATATTTGCAAGAAGTTGAATATGTTTATGCAATCAAAAAAAGTATTTTAAATAATGAAAAGTTATAACATCCAAATCATGCTCATTCTGCTAGTGATCAACATAGTTGACATATGTGCCTTTTTAAAATTAAGGTAAAATAATATCTAAATAAAAAACAATGTCAACTATAATAAAAAACCAAAAATGAATATACATAATTGGTTAGTTTTAATAAAAAAACATTATAAAACATCAATAATCCTAATTTCACTTAGCAAATGTGGTAAAAATATTTCACTCTCACTTTTAGCTATAAATAAAATATTTGAAGAAACATAGTTTTATATAAACGTTTAAAGAAATAAAGTAATTAAAAGTTTCAAAAAAAATATTATTTTTTCATTTTTTAATGTGAAGAATGTGTATAATTCTTATACCTTTTAAAAATATTTCAATATAAAACTTGAATGAATTATTTTAATAGCAATTTTAGTTTATGAATGTGATATTCTATTATATAATTTGAATAAACTATTTGAATATTCAAAATAGTAAATACATATAGAAAAAAGAAAGTGAACAAAAAAAAAATATTAACTATAGTAAAATATTCCAATACTCAAACAAATAAAATAATTGTATTAGTTGAAAGTAAAATAATTCAATAACTCTTATATGTATTTAAACACATTTTAATTAAAAAAAAATTTTAATGTAAATAATCTCATCTATTTTAAGTGGTTTTACTAATTTTCATTTTGACTTTTGATATTTTTTCATAGATTTGTTGGAATGGTAAATTTAAAGTGTCGAGTTTGCAAAATTGAAGTGTCTAGAGAATTTCCAAATCATTGAATAAGTTTATGCATTCAAAAATGCAATTTTGCTTAGAGAGAGAATGAATATAGATCCATTATAACCATGGATATATCAAGCATAAGGAGGAATCAAATATTTTGATGTGTAAACCATTTTCAAGTTTTGCACTATAGAAGAAGTTTTCCATCAACTATATATATATATATATATATATAGAGCAATTAGAGATATCAAATTTGTGGAGGTGTAATTTTTTTTAGGTTAAATTGCACTTCAAAAAAGATTTAGATCTTAGAGATTTAATTTGTCTTTTCTAATTAAATCTATGATTAAAATGAATATATATTAATTAATTATTATAAATTAATGTAAACCAATTTCTAATCGTTATTTATATATAAAAATACACCACACAAAATAATTCAATCACCTATATTTATCATACAATAAAATATCCATAAACTATCAATAATCAATGGAAAAATACTTTGATTTAAATAATTGAGTATATATGTTATATATTTTTCAAAATAAAGAATCTATATAAATAAATAAAAAATACATTAAAAAAAAATATTACCAATTAACCAAAACAATCATTTCATCGAATTCAAAAACTCCACGAGGTAATTCCAACGCAATTTAAATTTTTATTAAAAATGGATTAAATGTTTATTACATAATGGATTGAACACAATTGTCTTTATCCATAAGCACGGCTTACAATTGTGAAATAGGATTCGGTGTCCATACTTTTTTGCTAAGAAACAGAATCTAAATATCGAGCAACTTGTTGGCACATTAATTTATATGATAATCAAACAAAAGCATTTTGTTAATTTTGGTAATGACTTATTACAATTTTAGTACAATTTAATTTTATTTTTTTTTAGCTTTAATCATAGTACCCCATATAATGAATCAGTCACTACATCTATATCGAATGATGAAAGACTAATGTACACAACTTGTATAAAATTGTAATTAACTCGTAATTAATTCGTAATGTCATTGCTTTTATCACCTCAAGCGCTGTACACCCAAAACTTCAAATAGTTGTTTAGACCTTACATATAACAATTATGAAATAATTATTTTGTATGATATTTTAGGCAATATTAATTATTTACCACAATTTTTACGGGGTGGTTTGCAATATTTTTTCAGTGAATTTTTTGCTATACTAATTGATGTTTGACTTTATAGCTATGGTTTGCAATATTTTTTCAGTGAATTTTTTGCTATACTTATTGATGTTTGACTTTATAGCTATGGTAAGAAATAAATAAAGTGTATGAGTCAAGATGATAGTATTTTTTTTATGTGGATAGGCACTTTTTATTTAGAATATAATTTTCACAATTTTAATTTAATTTTTAATAATTGTTAGATGGATGATAGAGATTTAGCTTCAATAAAATATGGTAGAAATTTAACCACATAATATACATAAATCAAAACTTGAAATTAATATCCAACACATTTATGTTTTTTCTTTTTCTTTTTAATTACACCAAAAATATTCTTCTCAATCAAAACTTGAAATTTATATCCAACACAGTTATGTTTTTTACCTTTTTAATTACACAAAAAAAATGTTCTTCAAAGAGAAGTTCCCTCCAGAGTGTTCGCCATCCATTCATAAAAAATGAAAATTAGTAAAATGTTCATCTAGTGATGCTATTTCCATATCATTTTCACATTCCCATTCGTCATTGTCAACCGCCCGTGCTGCTTTGTATGACAAGGCAATGCTCCACGAAGAGATATGAGATACTGCTCTATACTTCAAAATATGCCTCAAGTGTGGACCTTCCAACTACGTTCTCCTCTTTTCCCTCCATTGCCTTGAATTTTTACCAAACTAGTGAGGCTTGATCTCCTCGTGAAACTATAACTCGAATTCTTATCGTCTGTGTGGATATACTCGAGATCTGTTTTGAAATTTTAGATTCATCTCGCTTTCTCCTCTCTTTTTTTTTTGTCAGAATGAAAAAAACGCTGTATATATTAAAAGAAATATATGACAGTACATGATCTTCAATACAATCTCAAACTGTTATTTAAAACAGCGAGAAAACCCCATATACCAAATACATCCAGAATACACTTCTGAAGAGAAGTAATTCGATGTTCATGGCCAACAACATAATGGATAGTATAAAACATATCCATGAGATCATCCCTGTATACATAGAAAAGAGCCAGCAGAGAGAATATGCAGCATCATATTCATGATAATAAAGAAATAAAAGATAACTGAAATGAAAGAAGGCAAACAAAAAGGAGAGATCCATAGTGTCTCCATGACTGATAAGAGGTTGTCTCGCTAGGCAAAAACCAAATCAGGCTCGCTTGTGATACATCATGCACGCATGACATATGGAATCTGAGTCACTTGATAAATATGCCTGATCCACTTGAAGAAGAAAGAAGCAGCCCTGGACAAAACCAAAACCCCTGCACAACAAAACAGGCTCGCTTGATGAACTGTCCTGAAAACAAAATAGCTCCCGAAAAAAGATGAGATAGGTCCCCATGATTGGGGGAGATCTGGCTCCCCAACTCGATCCGACAGCTTACTGCATCCAACCAAGACCAGCGAGTCCATCAGATCCGGGATCGAAAGGAAATGATATGTCCAAACGAATAGTGAATACGTCGGCCACCCGGACCTTGCAAATACCCAATGTAGCAGAAATCAAGAGAACAGAAAAATGAATGACACCGGGATCCATAGAAGCTACAAGGAAACTCTGAGAAAGAAATAGTGGCAGCGGAGTCATAAGTCCTGAGATCAATAATTCAGCGTGCCCGAAGAGCAAAATGCCACGATCCTAACGCCAAATGAGATAAAGACGGGGGAAAGCCGATTTAGGAAAAATAGCAGAAGCAATTCGCAGCACCAAATTAGAGTCGCCCGGATCGTAAAACAGCAGTCCGAGAGACAAAACCGGAGCACTGATGAAATGGTGAAGACGGTAGGTGAACAGTCACTGTAGAGTGGGCGATCGGTCAAAAGTGAGAAAGGGGAATGAATGTGTCATTAAAGTTGAGTTGGTGAACGATTATAACATTAAATAAGACAACCATCCAGCAACGACCAATAAGTTGAATCGCCGCCGATGTTAGGCGGAAGGTGTGGGAGATTCGAAAATCCAGTCCCCGGAAAAACAATTCAAAATAGCCGGAGAAAAGAAACGGCTAACCGGAAAATCCAACGACTCCTCAGCAGTTGCAGAAAACTCAAACAGGGTTTCGGAAGGGCGGAATATAGCACCCCACAGCACGAATAGAGACCCTTAACGCCAGGATCCAGCGGATGCTACAAGATCTTGTATGGTGGTAAGCACAGTATAACCACACGCCACACACCGTTATCACAATCCAGGGAAGCAAACATCAGTCCTTTCCCATCCAAAGGCTTGCCTGCAGGCCATTATGGGATTGGAATAATGGTAGAAAACGAAGAGGTCAATACCACATGCCTCGCTTAGGCATAGTGAGCTGCTTCCAGCACGTCAAGTGTCCCCTGGGCACCAAAAGACCGACCAGAGAGAAAAAACCCCCCAGATCTAAAACCAGAGGGAGCACCAAAAACCCCGACTCACATGCATCCAAAAACTAATGCTTATCATCTCGACATCTCCAAGTGGATTCGCATCACCTTGATGTACAGAGGTATTCAACATCCGATGCCACAGATGTGACAACCCGAGACCATTCCTAATAAAATCTCAGCAGCAAACCCCATCACAGATTAAACAGCATAAAACGCAGCAACCTGAGTTCACCCACAGCCACCATAAGCAACATATACTTGTTCAACTTGGGTACCAGCCAAATGCAAATTCGATAGCCACCAAAAGCGATCAACAAATGTTTACATTGGGTACCAGCTAATGATCTCCTTCATTAACCACCAAAAACTTGCACAAATAGTCGACATTGGGTACCAGCCTCAAAACATGCATCAACAGCCACCAATATCAGAACAACCATATATTCTCATGGGTACCAGCTTGGCAAAAACAGGCGATCATCTTACCTCTGCTGATCCAACTACACCACTGAAAACCAGTCCCCTGAACATGGAAACCATGACCTCCCTACTATAAGAACTATAACAGCCCTAGCCACCAACAGCCACAATATCGTGTTCACATTGGGTACCAGCATAGAAAATATTCATCGAAAGCCACCAAAAGCAACATTGATTTGTCCTCCATGGGTTCCAGCTTAAATATTCACCATTACCACCAATAGCAACAGAAATATTGTGCAGAATGGGTACCAGCTAAGATCTTACCTAGCAGAAACCATAGCAGGTCTCTCAGAGCCCCCCCTTCTTACCCAGGTTTCTCAGTACTCAGTGCTAGTCGAAACAAACATGGCCGCCCATACTGGTTGCTATTCTGCAATCAGCTACCATTTTTGTTACCAATGCACCCTTGGAATTAATATCTTCAACATCATAAGAGTGTAGTCATTGCAGCTGAATGGCAAACAAATTTTTTTTTTTAATTAGAAAAAATAACCTACTATTAAATTGCAAAGAAAATAGATATGTCTGTGAGAAGAAATATTCTCGATCATCATCTAATGAAACATAAAGATAAAAATTCCATACTATCCACACCAGATTGACAGTTACATATGACCTTCCATTTCAGAGAATGCAACTCTTAGAAAAACAAAAGACTTTAATAAAAAATTGCACTAGAAAATAAATTACTTAAATAAATATATTGCATAGAGAGCAATCGACCCAGGAGTGAGAAAGAATGTTTAGATCGCAAAGTGACCCATCCCCTGCAATACGTTATGATCAAAAGACTAGAAGAAGATCCAATCAAGTACTGAGTAGCATCCACCCTTTGATAGTTGATTTGCTTCACCATTTTGGTTTCGACGGATATGGGAAATAGATATGAAGTTGAAACATTTGCTTCACCATTTTGGTTTCGACAGATATGGGAAATAGATACGAAGTTGAAATATTTAATCAGGGACCTCATTTTGAGTTTCCAGGCGGTGAGGGCCGGAGAATTCAAAGAATCCCTCTCATTTTCCCGTTCAATGATAGATTTGGAGTCTCCAAATATAGTTAGTGTCTTCAGGCTGAGCCAAATAACATAGTGGAGTACACCTTAGAGTGTAAGTAGCTCAACACGCGTGTTGGAGCTAGTACCAATGGCAAAGAAAGGAGCATGGTTTCCCTAATTGAATGGCCATGCCACATCTAAAGAGACCAAAAGAAGAAGCCCCACAAAAAAAAAAACCAATAGGAGACTCAAACCATATGTTTCGAGGAGGGGGGAACACTTGGGGAGAGGAGATGATGAGGATGAAAACTCTTGATAGTAAGACAAGATACTGCAACTTTTCTGCAAAATATCAGGCTTGACTTGCTAAAAATAAGAGCATTCCTAGTCTGCCATATGCCCCAGATGATGAAGATCAAGACCAATATCTGGAGGTGTTGATGATCCATTGTCTAACTACCAAGGCTAGAAACAATCTTTGTGTGATCTCATCTGTAGGAGGGTCGATAGAGTGAAGCACCCATGTCCAAAATGAAGTTGAAAAAGTACATTGGATAAAAATATGATTGATGTCCTCACGATGATATTGGAAAAGACAATATCTTCCTGATCCATGGTAGCCTCTCTTACATAGGATTTCCTATGTCCGAATCTGTTTATGAACCACCAGCCAAGAAAAACACTTTGGTTTTAATGGAAATTCCATTTTCAAGACTGAGCAAGCTAAGAGTAACAAATTTTGTCTAGGAGGTTGGGAAACTAATCGATATGCCTCATTAATGATGACTATTCCTTGTTGTGATCCTCCAAACCAGATTAAATTGTCTTCTTTGGGCGAGAGGATAATTCCGGAGAGTTTTGGGTTGGTAATGTATGAATTCCATTCTGGTATCAAAAGGTTTGGCAACCCAATCTCATATTAATCTTTCCAATGAGTGAAAAAAGGAGAGGGAAGTGTGGCATTTGCGATATCTTTGACCACATAAATACCAAGATTACGCAAGAAAGTAATTAGAGCAAGGGATAATAAATGAGTATGTGTCTTGCCAGAAAGCGAGTCCAGTCCAATCTCCTATATGGATTTCGAGCCTCCATCCCATCTTATATTTCTGAAAAAATAATGCTTCATCGAGAGAAAACTGCGCCATGAAAGAGATATGGTAGGAGGGTCTGAAGTGCCGGAACAAAGTCAGTTAATAAGATCCCGGTTCTGTAGGTATTTAAATATTATAACATGGTGCAGCGACCATCACTGCTCATTCCTCTCAAGAAAATTTTTAGCAGCAAAGCCATGTTTAGAAAAAAGGTGTCTTTAAGGCCCTAACCACCTTCAACCACCTTTGTTTATAGGAAAATTAAGAAACTTTGGGCTATCCAGGTGGAATTTACGATCATTTTTGGTGCCATCCCATAAGAAGCGTGTAACAATGGAATTTATCTTGCAAAAAATTCCCTTAGGTAATTTATAGATATGCATCTAGTAGATTGGAATACTATTGAGGAAAATTTTGATTAAAATGGGTCGACCTCCCAATTCAATCCATTTATGAAACCTGGTTGAGCCGTTTATCAATTTTGTGAATGAGCCAATACCAATTCAAAATTTTGTATTCATTCAACTTCAAATTGAACCATAGGTATTTAAAAACCTCGTCCAAGTGGATGACTTTAACCCCAAACAAGTTGGCGATCTACAAAGAATTTTCTGCCTCATGATCTCTTGTAATAGGCACGAAGCAAGCCAAAAATCTTGAATTATGTCAAATATTACCTTGCATTCTATAGGTTTGGACTTCCCTTTCACCAATAAATCATCCATGAACATTAGATGGGAGAGGGTGACCACTTCAGAAATCAAGAAGCTTGTTAGGAGACCTCTAGCACGAGCTTTAGGAAATCTTCTGTTAAGACCATCTATAATGATGAGAAACATAAGATGAGACGGATAACAACATTTATGGAGGCCGAAAAGAAATCTATGGGATATCCATTGATAATGATAGCAAAGGAGGGAGTCTTGATACAATATTTAATCCATTTAACCATTGTATTACCGAGACCAATCTTTTGCAAGATCATTCACAAGAATTCCCAGTAGACACAGTCAAAATATTTTGTTAAATAAATATTTATGAGACATGCGTCCAAATGAAAAAAATTTATGGACTGTATACATTCTTGAGTGATAGCAACAAAATCATGAATTTTTCAATTCTCTAAGAAACCAAAATTTTCAGGATATATATACTTGAACAAGAAGGGTTGTAGCTGATCGGAAATGGTTTTTGATATTAGTTTGTATATGGTATTACATAATGAGATGGGACAATATTCACGAAAAGAGGTTGTTTTATCAATCTTCAGGATAAGGGAGATGGCAGTGGCATTGGTAGCACCGGAGACCCATCCAATATATCTGGATTCTTTGACCATTTCTGTGAGCTCTTCAATCATAATGTCATGGAATTGTAGGATAATTTCCATGGTCCATCCATTTGGACCAAGGCTTTTACCTATGGCAAGTTATTTTAGTACCAATAGGACTTCATCTTTGTAACAGGGCGCTACATTTGTTCATTTTCCTCCACTGCAGTCGAAAAGGGAAAAAATGCACATTGTTCCAACTGTTTCCTGAAAGGGGCATGGTCCCTAAAGTGATATATGTTGTTGAAGTAATTCAATCCCTCCCCTTCGATTTTTTTTTTTGTGATGTGAGTTGTGCGGCAGATTTTGATTCAATTCGCCACATGGATTTTTTTTTGTCGCCTCTGAGTTACCTGGTTATGAAATAATTTGTTGTTTTTGTCCCCTTCCTCTACCCATATAATATGGCTCTTTTGTTGGAGATCTTCTGCCTAGAGAAACATAATTTTTTATGGTTCTAGTTTTAGAATCTCTAGCGTACTAGATTCTAGGAATTATGTTGCGTCTCTTGGGTTCTTCAATGTTTTTTATTTCTTATTAATCAATATTAATTCTTTAATCATATTTTGCTTCTTATGTCGAGCCCAAATTTTGACATTTTCCTTAAGAACTCTTGGTTTATGATTGATTTTGTCCATTTTCTTGGAACGAGAGTCTCCAAGTGGTGTATGCGAGACAAAGTATACTAGTTCAATAAAATTTGGCTCCTTTAGAAAAAATGATTAAATTTAAATGGAGGAGCCTTGTGATTGTTAATTTCAATCCAATTCATCAATATGGGGAAGTGGTCATATATTTAGATTGGAATGATCCATGATTTCAAGTCCTTTAGTTTGTTGATAGTGGATCCTTGAATATAAAAGTGGGCTAGGTGTATTTCTTATTCATGCTCCCCCATCGACCATTTCTCCATGTAGGGCCAATGGGATCGGGTTTGATATATCAAATAAATTTATGCTTGAAGAGTTCCTTGAAGTAATCCCCGAGTGGATTTGGTCAAGAGAGGAAACCACATCTTTCAGTGTGATCAACTTGGAGAAATTAAATTTCCCTCCCATGATTAATGAATCAAGATCAAGAATACCATTGTAGTTAACCATATTCCAAAAATCATTTTAGTTGAAATCAGGTGTGTGTATGTAGATAATACGAAGTCGTGTTTGTGTGCGACACCACTACAACATAAAGGGGGATTTTAAGACAATATTTAGGACAATTTTTGGGTAAATTATCTTAATATGAGACAAAAGAAAACTTGTGTATTGTCTTAAATATTGTCTTTAAGCGGGTGTCTCAAATTAAATCGTCTTAAAATTAAATTGTCTTAAAATATTGTCTCTATAAAGACAATATATAACACAAGCATTTTTGTCTCAGATAATTTCATTTTTGTCTCTCTAGAGACAGTTTCATTTTTGTCTCTTATGAGACAATTTCATTTGTCTCTCCAAAGACAATAGTTGGAATTAAAGACATATTGTCTTTATGGAGACAATGTCTTTAATCCTATCTATTGTCTCTCTAGAGACAATATAAAACAATGAATCCAGAAAAATATCTCACCATTAAAAGAAATCAATATAAAAATATTTAATTAAAAAAATCTACAATATCATTGTATAATTCATGTTAGGGTACAGTGGAATCGAACCGCCAACCTCCTGCATGGCAGGTGCTCTTCCATTGAGCTAGAACCCTTTAAAGAATTATGTGAGGAGTTATGACAGTCCTTGAAATTGTATAATAGGCATTGATTTTTAAAAAATGTTCAACACATAATGGCATAATCCTTGTAAAATATAAAATCATGCAAGCCCTTATTTTTAACTTTAAAAAAAAAATAACTCAATCTAGTTAGCTTTTTAACTTAATAAAAAAATAACTCAATGGAGTTGGCTCACTATGACACCCTTGTAGCTTGACTTGCACAAAACGCTAATAATAAAAAACAATCTACAAACAAATTAATCTAGCCATACACAGAAAATTAACTATAATCAGCACAAGCAATACAACCACCACCCAAAGAGCTACACAAGCTTGCTAGTAGGCACTGATGAACATGTATGATCTACATCTAGCTTCAAATTTCAAACCTTCATAGTCTTGAGTCCATCCATCCACCTGCATGAATTAAGACAACATAGCTAGAAACAAATAATACTGATTAATACCATAAGTAAAACTTTACAAATTAATACCTCTGATAAAAATTTACTGCACTAGTTTTCTTGTTGCTATGGTTGGATAAATTAAACATTTGCATTGAAGAAAAATGTATGGTGTGAATAAACATATCTCAGAGAATTCCTCATAATACCTTTGCTAGCACATTATTCATCCATGGGTGTTCACCATATGAAGTGCCAGCATAATGAATTACTCCATTATGATCACCATCACGTATGTACAAGAGTTGCTTAAAGCTCGATTGTCTTGGATGGAACCTGATACAATTACCTAGCTGCTACCCTTGAGTGTTTATGCCAAATGAATTTGAAAGGTGCCTGTACCCATATATTTTGAGGTCAAGTATTATTAAGTAGAAAAGAAGGCCAAAAATCCTGAAAAAGAATACATAAATAGGAACTATTCACTTGTACAACAATACAGGGTCAAATTATAACATGAATCTTAATATCGCGACTTAATTTGTTCATTTGCTGCATTGCTGCATCTATCCCGAGAGACTGAAGTACCTCCATTATCTGTTTACATGGAAAACTGCCCATCCCTTCCTATTTTTCATTTCATGAAGCAAGATTACAAAAAATTTATATCAAAGGGCAAGTTATATAAATAATGTGTTCTCACTAAGCAGTTGTTGAAATAATGGAATTTTCTTGCTGTAGAAATTTGAATAACTGATATATTATTCACCGAGATTCTCCTGATCACACACTATTTTAGCTTCATGCATAATACAGAATCTCTTCTACCATTGATCATCACATGCGGAAATAAAATCAATTGCATGCATACATTAAAACCACAAACAATCACACATATGAACACGGTATTTAATGGGAAATCTTAAAGCTGAAAACCCCAACTATCTATATATTATATGTCATGAAGATCATGTAACAATCATAGTACAAAAGCTCCTCACAAGCTCTCATGCACACCCTCAATTGCTACACACTATCAAGCTAGATCTAGCAAAACACATGCTCCAATCTTTTGCCACTTGATAGCCAGCCTCTATTGCATTTTCAATGTTATGGGATGGCTTCATTAAATAGATAAACCACCTGGCTTGTACTGCGCAATCCTCATGGGCTTCTCCACCTATCTGTGTGTTGCAAATAGCAACAGTATAGTCACAACTGATAGTTAACCTGCTCTTTCACCTATTTCTGCACTGGTCTCCACTGAAACTGTCCATGCATTGAAGTTAAATGATGCATTCTTTAGTTGATTAATGAGTTTATAATTAGTGAATTAATTAATAATTAATTCACACCACTCTCACTAATTGTATCAATTAGTTAAACTGAATACAAATAGCTCAACTATGTTTAGATTAGTTAAACTTAATACAACTCCACTAACTTCCTCAATCAACTCCACCAAACTCTGTCACATGAGTTCTAACTGAAGTATCCATGAAATAGCTCCACATAACCCTCAGGAATAGCGTAATTCCTTCTGTCAGCTCCTGTACCACATCTGTGCACTTAACTGAAGTGCTCCAAGAGAATAAGATAATGTTTAGAGTCCAAATATTATTAAGAGCTAATAATATTCGACATATCTATTTTTAGACTGGCAATCTAAAAATAGATTCCACCCAGTATGTCTAAAAATAGAATTCCATATATTTTTTCCTACTTGACCAACCATCCACAAATAGCATCCCGCAACTCATAGAACATGATCCATATGTCTAAAAATAGACTTTGTGCCAAAAATAGCCTGCGGGCCCACTTAGTGAAGGCGACTTCTTTCCACTAAGCTCATCATCTTGTTGCAATCTCAACACTTGCTTAGGTTACTCTACTCATGCTGTAGCATAGTTGAAAAGTGTCAAGTGATGTACATGCTACTAGTTTGATCAGGAGCTCAGGACCAGGTGTCGTAAAATGGTCAAAAATAAAAGTGCTCAGAACAAGGTTTAACACGAACGGCTAGGATTGGTGCTCGTCTTCTCGTTCCGGCGCCGCGAGCAGTTCGAAAATGGTCTCCGTATGAAGAAGTTATTCAGCTTCAAAGTTTTCTCAATTTCCATTAAAAGAGCAAATTTGGCTTGTGGAAATTTTATTAAAAAAGAATATTCCACAGAATATTCTGGGAATATTCCGTGGAATATTCCGCAGAATATTCTAGGGAATATTCCATTTTGGCAGCCAATCAAGAGGCGCCACGTGGCTAGCCCGGAGGCCGCCACGTGGGCCCCAAACGTGGAATTGAAATGGCGTTTTAAAATTTTTTTATGATCGGCAGGATTCGAACCACCGACCGGTCGTTTATTAACACCGCGTCTTTACCAATGCACCACGGGCTGTGTTTGTTATCATATGGCGGCACGGAATAGTATTTATGGTGTATGGAAGGTTTGGGCGTGGCCCGAAGGGGGCCAGCCCCGAAGGGCCAGCCCCCTTCCCACTTGACCACCGGCGCGGAACCAGTCGTAAAATGGTCAAAAATAAAAGTGCTCAGAACTGGTTGGAACCTGAACGACCGGATAGTGCTCGTCTTCCTGATTCCGGCGCCGCGAACGGTTCGAAAAATGGTCTCCGTATGAAGAAGTTATTCAGCTTCAAAGTTTTCTCAATTTCCATTAAAAAAGGGCAAATTTGGCTTGTGGAAATTTTATTAAAAAAAGAATATTCCACAGAATATTCTGGGAATATTCCGTGGAATATTCCGCAGAATATTCTAGGGAATATTCCATTTTGGCAGCCAATCAAGAGGCGCCACGTGGCTAGCCCGGAGGCCGCCACGTGGGCCCCAAACGTGGAATTGAAATGGCGTTTTAAAATTTTTTTATGATCGGCAGGATTCGAACCACCGACCGGTCGTTTATTAACACCGCGTCTTTACCAATGCACCACGGGCTGTGTTTGTTATCATATGGCGGCACGGAATAGTATTTATGGTGTATGGAAGGTTTGGGCGTGGCCCGAAGGGGGCCAGCCCCGAAGGGCCAGCCCCCTTCCCACTTGACCACCGGCGCGGAACCAGTCCCCAGGTCCATCGGCGCGCTTTCCGTGGCGGGTTATTTAAAACTTTGGTTTATATGTTGTTTGGTGGGTGGTTACATATAACGGTTGTATTTATTCCAAACGGTTAACACCGTATGTGTTATGTGAACGCATTTTATTATAACCGTTAACACTTATTGCCAACAGTTAATTTGGCGGTTGAAATGGCGGCCTCCGCCCTTTTTGGCGCTAGTTCCTATTTTAGCGCCCTTAACTGCACTTCCTCCACAGTTAATGGAGTTTCTCAAGGGGAAAGAGGCAGTTTGGTTTTTTGGCCATAACTTCTGCTAGGAGAGGCCTTTGAAGACGATTTTTATTTTTATTTTGAGTGTAGAGAGCATTCTGGAGCTGTTGGAGGGGTCTGCAGAGCCATCAGGGCATTCTATCTGCGAATTTTACAGCGCTTTTGACAGTGACTCCATCAGAGCTAAGGGGAAAGATTGCTGCATTGGGCTACCTTCCTCCAATGGAGGTGAATTTGTAGTCTATTTCTACTGATTTGGATATTCTGAGTCTGTTTTAGCAGTCTATTTTCTCATTAGAGGAGTTTATATAGATGTAATCTCATTTGCACCATTTAATCAAAAGAGGACTGAGCCTAATTAGAGGCTTTTGGACCAGCGGAGGTAGCCCAAGAGAGGGGTGAACCGCTTAAACAAATATCTGCTGTTCATGTGTGTATTATGGCTGTTTATTTCCAGATTTTGATAGTTTAAACAGTAAAATTTCATGAGCATGTTTTTCCACAACAAGTTTATACATGAAGCAAAACTTGTTGTTTTAACTTCAAACCTCTTCACACAAATTGCAGAACATATGCTCTTGCTTATTCACATTTAAAACAGATCAATGAACACTTTGAATTCCAAAACAAAAGACATTCATTGATCTTGTTATTTGTGCTTATATATTATTTCCTTAGACAGAGTCTGTAGAGGGCCAGGTAGCCTCTGGAACTCATCCTCTCTTTAGAGGTGACATGTCCAGTGAATGCCCCTACAGTCCATCTCTGTATGGGAAATAATTTATTCTCACATTTTCAAGAGGTGACTTGGAGTTTATTCTCTGTATGGGAAATTGAAAATTATGAGCATTTGCACTCATTATCTTACATGAAAATGGATACCTTGCACCATTAAACAAGTACATTCCATTTTCAGATCATAGTTCCATATAATCACATATATGTATGTATCAGGATCAGTGAATTTCTTTCTTAGGTTACTCTACTCATGCTGCAACATAGTGAAAATGTTTCAAGTGCTTGTACATGCTACTAGTTCCATATAATCACATATATGTCTGTATCAGGATCAGTAAAGAAAGAACTATTCGAAATTAATTTTCACGAACATCAACAACTTATATGGCATACCTTTTGAATTAAAGGAAGTGGCATTAAAGGAAAACGAACTAGAGCAAGCAATTCATTTAGAGGTTCTAGCCTTTCCGCAAAGAATGTCTTGGGACTGCATTCCTCTAACTACTAATTTACTACTTCCCAATGATGAAAGCCATCTCCTTGTGTTCCCCAAGTCATAATAGAATCCATAACTCTTTCCTCAAAGGTCACTACCAAATATGGGTGCTGCAAAAGTCATAATAATCAAAACTCAATTTTTACTACATTTATCCATCTCTCCACTTTCCAGACTGTCAAAGGCAAACAAGTCATCCTTGTTGTATTCATGGACGCCTGCTACAAAATCAGGGTGGATATTGAGCATGCAAAGATGCATTGTTAGAAATACTATCCTGCAATACCAAAACACTCTAGGACATTGCCATAAGTGGGAAACAATAGCCTACCTGAAGTATTTTCATAAATGAAGCCCTTTCTAACATTTTGAATTTTGCGCTGACAGTAGTGTAGTAATCAAAATACTTAAAAAAATTTCTTCACAAGCTTCTTCAAGTGGCCTGCATGTAGGCATTGAGGTGACCACCTGCAGGATTGGACCTACTAAATCCTGCAAAGCAAAAAACTCAAAATTTCAACTTCAAAT
The DNA here is from genome assembly GCA_034641835.2 of Pinus albicaulis. Taxonomy (NCBI): domain Eukaryota; kingdom Viridiplantae; phylum Streptophyta; class Pinopsida; order Pinales; family Pinaceae; genus Pinus; species Pinus albicaulis. The sequence goes on along the minus strand of CM076575.1, from coordinate 1,455,656,692 downwards.
CCAAAATGAAATTGTAGCAGCTCATCTGAATGGTTGCCGAAAGTGCCCACAATCTCTGGACTCAGTTTTTTGTTATGCAAACAATGGCTGATGAAGAAGCTGATTCCAGTAAGTAGCACAACAACCCTGCATATATGTATAGAGCAACTTATGTCAATTAATAAGTCCAAATTATAACTACCTAAGTAGGAAAACTCTTTTTTCTTTTTGTTGTTTGTGATGCCCAACCACCATGTAACCCTTGGAAGCTCAAGGTAGGTATGCCTTGTAAAATCCTCATCCTCTATGGCAAGTTTTGACTATATAAGATTTCCTCAATGCTTGCAAATTGCAACCTTTTCACTACCTCAAAGTCCAAGCTAGATTTTTTATGATGCAATATTCAAAAGCAACAATCATAGCACTCCTACTTTTACAAAATTAAGCTACCCCTCCTACGACATGAAGAAATTTATAGAATATTTCCTCAATGCTTGCAAGTTGCAACATTTTCACTACCTCAAAGTCCAAGCCAAGTTTTTTTATGATGCAATATTCAAAAGCAACAATAATAGCACTCCTACTTTTACACAATTAAACTAACCCTCCTACGAAATGAAGACATTTATAGAAGATTTACTCAATGCTTGCAAGTTGCAACCTTTTCACTACCTCAAAGTCAAAGCCAGAGTTTTTATGATGCAATATTCAAAAGAAACAATCTTAACTCATTTTACACAATTAAACTACCCCTCCTACGACATGAAGAAATTTATATAAGATTTCATTAATGCTTGCAAGTTTCAACCTTTTCACTACCTCAAAGTCCAAGCCGGAGTTTTAATGATGCAATATTCAAAAGAAACAATCATATAGCACTCCTTTTACATAATTAAACTACCCCTCCTATGACATGAAGAAATTTATAGGTTGGGAAAGTACAACAGTTTTGAGATACACTCAAATAAGAATTCACAACATTCTTGTTTAAGTAGGTGAATTCCAAACTAATGAGCTAGTACAATAAGGGAGCAGCAAGGAAGCCAAGTTCTATTTTTCATTCATATCCAAATTCCCACTATACATGAAGTGCACCATAGCTAAAAATGGTTCAGGGGAAAAATCCCTCAAGCAGACTTCTGAGGCATTGCTTTCACTCATCCCATTCGTAAACATCTTCCAGGAAACAACTTCTTACTTTCTCATTCTCATTTAATAGTCTTTGAATTGAAAGGGAAAATTTAGGCTACCAAGTATGACACAAGTACAATACGTGTGTATAGTTTAATATCCAAACATGATATGAAAAGAAATTATTTGTAAACATATATATTATTCAAAAACGACGATACATTTAAAATCAAGCTTATATGTTCCAAAACTTTAGTACCACCATAAAGGAACGCACTTGAGAAAAATAATATTTATAATATGCTAATGCAAAATGAAAATAGGATCCAAGGAAAGCAAATTAAAAAATACAACCTTGGAAAAAGGAGCACTCCAGCCACTGAAAACAAGTTTGTGTGTTTGGACGACCTGACCATGCCCCTCAATGTAAATATCGATGTCACAATATTCACCAATTTCAAGCAATTTTTCCATCTTTTGCACATCAATTGACATGTCGGATGAGAAAGTTGGACAGTTCCGAAAAAGGTAACATGACTGGAATGCAATAATTCATGTTTATGATCCTTCCTCAGAGACTTGTCCTTGATTGCATCCTTCATTTTCTCACACTGGACCACCAAGGACTGAACACCAAACTCTTCACTCATTTCACTCAATGCCTCCAATTGGAACTCTGAAACCCAAGTTATGTTTTTCATCCATATCCAACTTCCCACTATACATGAAGTGCACCATAGCTAAAAATATTTCAGGGGAAACATCCCTCAAGCAGACTTCTGAGGCAGTGCTTTCACTCATCCCATTCGTAAAGATCTTCCATGAAACAAATTCTTACTTTCTCATTCTCATTTAATAGTCTCTGAATCGAAAGGGAAAATTTAGGCTACCAAGTATGACACAAGTACATTACACATGTACAGTTTAATATCCAAACCTGATATGAAAATAAATTATTTGCAAACATATATATTATTAAAAAATGACGATACATTTAAAATCAAGCTTATATGTTCCAAAAATTTGGTACCACCATAAAGTAACACACTTGAGAAAACTCATATTTATAATATGCTAATGGAAAATGAAAATAGGATCCAAGGCAAGAAAATTCAAAAATACAACCCTGGCAGAAGGAGCACTCTAGACACTCAAAAAAAAGTTTGTGTGCTAGGATGACCAGACCATGCCCCTCAATTGGCATGTCGGATGAGAAAGATGGACAGTTCCGCAAAAGGTAACGGGATTGGAATGCAGTAATTCTAGTTTATGATCCTTCCTTAGAGACTTGTCCTTGAGTGCATACTTCATTTTCTCACACTGGACCACCAGGGACTGAACTACAAACTCTTCACTCAGTTCACTCAATTCCTCCAATTGGAACTTTGAAACCCAAGTTCTATTTTTCATCCATATCCAACTTCCCACTGTACATGAAGTGCACCATAGCTAAAAATGCTTCACGGGGAACACCCTCAAGCAGAATTCTGAGGCATTGCTTTCACTCATCCCATTCATAAACATCCTCCAAGAAACAACTTCTTACTTTCTCATTCTCATTTAATAGTCTCTGAATTGAAAGGGAAAATTTAGGCTACCAAGTATGACACAAGTACAGTACATGTGTACAATTTAATATCCAAAACTGATATGGAAAGAAATTATTTGAAAACATATATATTATTCAAAAACAACAATACATTTAAAATCAAGCTTATATGTTCCAAAACTTTGGTACCACCATAAAGGAACACACTCAAGAAAACTCATATTTATAATATGCTAATGGAAAATTAAAATAGGATCCAAGGCAAGCAAATTCAAAAATACAACCTTGGCAAAAGGAGCACTCTAGACACTCAAAACAAGTTTGTGTGTTTGGATGACCAGACCATGCCCCTCAATGTAAATATTGATGTCACTGTATTGACAAATTTCAAGCAATGTTTCCATCTTTTGCACCTAAATTGGCATGTCGAATGAGAAAGATGGACAATTCCACAAGAAGGTAACATGACATGAATGTAGTAATTCCAGTTTATGATCCTTCCTCATAGACTTGAGTGCATCCTTCATTTGCTCACACTGGACCACCAGGGACTGAACATCAAACTCTTCACTCAGTTCACTCAATGCCTCCAATTGGAACTGTGAAACCTTGAGGACCAAAAACAATATTTCATCACTAAAGACCATATTGTAACAGGGAAAAATTATTCTATTACCCATAAGCCCACACAAATTATTATCATCATCACATAACCACACAAAAGAACTAAATACCAATTTCAATTTGATATTATAATAATTTATTGTAACATATATCTTTTTTGGTTGCATCCTATGGACCCTCCCAACTTACCCTCTACTCTGTGCCCTCAGTGACCTTATTATTTCTGGCAATTACTATGGATCTCTAAGATTCATATAGTCAAAACAACAAGATTTTACAGAACAAAGAAAAGAAATTTAATTGCATAACAAATAAGCCATTCTTATTTAGTACTATGAATAGAAAATTACAATGTTTTTATCTCATCTCACAAGATCTGCCATTGCCATCTATAGAGACCAAGACAGAGGATCTGCCACTGCCATTATTGTAATATTTGTTTTATGGTAGATTTGAAGTTAGCCTATGCTTGTTTGTTGAAGTTTTCAACATAATTATAAACAAGACGAGTTGTGAAGCATCAAGTTCATGCCAATTTACTTGAAATGACATAGCTAATAGTTAACAGTCCTAATTAACAACACTATCACAAAATTTTTATCGCAATGTCAAATTATATAAAAAATATTTGTTATATTATAAATTGAATAGTATAGGTGTAAAGTAGTTTCCTTAAACTTTTATTAAATAAGTTACCTAGCTGGTGATTACGATTTACAATGACTAAAAGTTTTGGAAGGAAAATGATATATCCAATTGAAGTCACTAGGTTGGACCAAAAACCCTATGATCATTTTCAATATTGACAAAGAGAAGTCCAGTTATTATCTTCCTCTAGTCCAGTCCAAGAGTAGCATTAGCTAGTTCCAGGTATCTGCTTGCAAATTTATTCAAATATGCTAATACATCCAATTATGCATGACTTAGCTAGGGATATAGGGTTTATCAAGGTCAATAAAGTGTAAACAATAAAGAAAAAAAAGAGAAAAAATCTCAACATATTGTTCTCATATGTTACTTGTTAGATGTCACCTTATAGACTTAGTTTGAATTTTTCAATATGACGAGACTACTAGTAAAGTGATTGAAATTTATTGATGAGAGACACGCTAGTTTGCAACCTATATGTCATGTTGGTGAAGTATAAAGGACAGAGTGAACACGAAATGGCATGGAACTTGCAGTCCTATTTCAATATTATATGACCATGAGATAAACAAATCCTTATTGAACTGTACAATCTAAGACTTGTACTACTCGCTGAAAACAATCTTCCATGGCCTCAATGCTCAATGTTAACAATGATATTCCAATGAGAACAAAGATTGATTTTATTCAAAATAAACATGCCCATAAACAGGGTTTAGTAGTATAGATAGACATAAGGCTTCATCAAGTTAGTAGTTAAAGTAGTTGTGGAACGTTTCCATATCTTTGGCCAAATAAACTCAACATTTAATGAAATTTGGATTAAAAAAAATTTACATGTCCCATTATTTCATCATAAAATATCCATTTATATCCTTCCCTTGCTTAAAAAAAAAAAAAAAAAAAAAAAACTTGTTATCGCCATAATTCTTAGTTGTTTCATTGTAGACCAATGATAGCTACCCCATGCATCCATAAAGAATCAACATATGAGTCATCATTTTGTTTATTTTTTAAATAAAAACACAATGGGCTTGATTTTCTTAGATTTTTGAATCTTCAAGAAATCATAAGAGGACTGGCGCTCTCTAGATTAGGATTATGAATGGATTGCCCCTAACCATTAATTGATGATTACGTTGAGAAATCTCATGCTTCATACATGTATATTCAAAGTGAATACACGAGATGCCTCAGCCTTTTTGGAGGGATTGGAATTTGAGGACGAAGTTTTAGTCAAATTCCTCAGGAATATGTCTCTAGGTGGCTATATTTTGTTTTGCATAATAGAACTCTATTGTTCATGGCTCTCAATTTGAGATGGGTGTCAACTAATCCAAAGGATAGATGGGTGTGTGAATTCCATAGTGTTATTCCATCAAACATTCTTATAAGCTAAGGATATTCACTTTCTTATAAGTTAATAATATTCCCCTAGCTGGTTATGTATGAGGGGATCCCATCCAAGGCCCAGCCAACCCAAAGTGGGCTCTTGGCCTTTGTCTTGTCTATAATCACACATAGACGATGAAACAAATTTTCTAGGAGTGCCACTTTTCTAAGAGCAGCTGGAAGCATTTACAATATCAGTGTCACAGTCTGCTTGAGGGTGGGGCTCATTTGCATGTTTATTCAGACTCATATGCTATGCAAACACTACATGAGCCTGATATTGTAATTTCAAACAGTCTATTGAAAATCTTACCACAAAGAAAAGGGAAAATGAAGACATGAGCCATCCTCTAAGATATTCAAAATGGTCAACTAAAAAGGTCCAAGATGGGCCAAGAATTAGTTTTAAATGAAATTTTTTGAAAAGAAATGTTTTCATTCTAAAAGAAGAGAAGGTCGATATGCAAATGTATTGGATTATGGCCATCCATGACAAATCCTTGGGGTTGGATTGAATCTGAGTGGAATTTGAAAGGTAAGGGGATACTTTGGTACTAGATTCTCATTTACAAGTGAGGTCTTAAAATGAAGGCCATATTATCAAAATGGTGCATTTATGTTTATGACACATCAGGATGTTGGATTCATAGCATTGCAGGCTCCTTCGTGGACCCTAATATGGATAACATTAGTCGATATATAGCTTGATTGTTGGGAAGAAGAGTTGATAAAATTGATTCACAATAATTTGGGAAGGAACCCTAAGGCCTGCTTCAACTGTGACTCAAGTGCAATGGATACAAGTTTGTGAAAAGAAGCCATGAATTTAAAGACACTATTACATATGTTCATATAGAAAATTTTGAAAGAAACTCCCTATTTTTTAAAATATCAGTTTAAGTGAAACACATACCACAAGTATGGTCATATAAAGCATTAATGCCCAATTTGGGGGTGGAAGAAATAAATGAATGAAACTAAGGAACCAACAATTTCAAAAGGAAACATGAAACCCAAAGAAGAAGAACCCATTGAATATGAGATATGTCAACAAACTATTTACTATGATTTTGGTTGTGAAGCTTGGGGCTAACACATAACACCATGTGATCTATGTGTTATTTGTACAGCCTGATTTAATGTAGATCTACCCACTCTGAATTTGTACCAAAATGATAATTAATCCATTATTCCTCTACATTTTTGGAAACTTCCAAGGTTGGTAACACCGACCTCAGAAACACTCTTGGCATGGAACCTATGAACTGTCAAATCCATCATCAAAGAAGCACTTTGGAAATAAACTAACGAAGATATATTAACATCTAAGACCCTCCACAAAATGTAACCCCAAAAAACACTCAGTACATTAGTGTGCACCATCTTTAAAGTTTTTGGAGATTGTGTTGTAGGAAATGCCTAACACACCAAGTACCCATTCAAAAAACTTGCAAAAACACCTCAAAATTTCACTAAGCCATACCATCTTGTGCTTTTCCACTAGCGTGTACAAAAGGGACAGGGAGTATTTTCAAGGTAGCTTCGCATGAAGGAATGTAGATTTGTTAAATATAAAATAAATTTAAATAGGATTGTAAGTTCCATGTCATTTCATGTTCAGTCTGTGATTTATACTGCATCAACAAAACATATAGGTTGCAAACAAGGGATGCCAATTTGGCTTTCAACTACAATGTTTAGAATTCATTGACTTTCCCAAATAGTGAATTCAACTTGGCTTAAATATCATCGGTGTTATATTTCACCATTTGAACATAAAAGTTTACTTGCAATCTCCAAATAGCTAAAAGCGTAAAAAATTTAACCCTCGGGCACAAAATAAAAAGGGAACAAAAGGGAAATTTATGCAGAAAAAAATCATGAAAAAAGGAGATATTTAGCAATATGTGACATCTCTATGTTTAGATTTGAATTGAAAAAGTGCATTAGATGCCCAAAAATTCATATCGATAATAAGGAATGGAAGGTATGAAATTCGGGCATGTAAATCTGAAGTCTATGTAGTGCCAAAAAAAACTGTCAATATGTATAGTAAGTTCAAGATTGTTGGGAGCATAAAACGGGGGTAGGAGTCTCATTCAAGAAGAATAAAAAATACAATCATAAGGTGCCCAAGCACAGTCCAAAATTCATATATGAGGCCCATTAAATTTATTTTCACATATAAACAAATATCGAAAAATATGGTAACTACATATCCATATAATTGAATGATATAGAGCTTAAATGTTCTTGATTTTATTATATTTAGTTGTGTAAATTCCAAATGGTATCCCACGAGTGATTTGTTAATTGGTGGGAAATACTACATAGTTGTATACATCACTCTTTTGTGTAATGTTCATTGTGTATCCATACTCTACAATTAAGAAAAATCGTTTAGTCTCAGGTGCCAAGTCCAAGGGTTAACTATTCCTTGAACATCCCCTAGACGCCTTCCTAGCCTTGTCTTCTTTTGTGACGTACCATTTTTGTGAGGAAGAAAACAACCAGTGCAGATAAATCCTCTTTTGATCTTACTAGTGAAGCAAGGATCCTCTGGTACAGCACCAATCATTTTGATTTGAAGGGCTTCCCAATATGCATTTTTCCATTGGACAAAATAGGGCAACATTTTCCTTCTTGGACCAAAATAGTCTGAACCAAACTAACGGACTTAATGATATTCTAGTTTTTCACTTAATGTGAAAAACAGGGTCTACTTTCTTTTCATTTGAAAAAACTATGTATCAATTATTCGAGTTTCTTCCGGTATTTCCTCATGCCCAGGGATGCCACAAAAATTTCAATTTACACTTTAATTTATATTTGCAAACATCAAACCTATTGTTTGGGGTTGCGTGACAGTTATTTGGCTATATAATTTGGTGTTCTATATTTTCCATTCTTGGTGCATGTAGAATAGATATATATCTAGATATATGAGAGTATATGGTAGAACACATTTTTGAGTTGAACCCTACAAATCCTACACCTTACATGCTTTTATTAAACGTCTACCTTATAGCTGGCAGGTGAAGCGCACATTGAAGGAGAACCAACATAAATGCCACCACGAGAGAAGTTGATAATTGAATGAGACTAATAAATGCCATCATAAGAGACATCATTGAATGATTTAGCAAGAGAACCAACCTAAATTCCACCATAAGAGAAGTGGGAAATTGAAATATATTATTAAATTACACCATGAGAGAAGTTGACAATTGAATTAGGCTATTAAGGTGTTTTCTATAACGTTTTTTTGAGTTATTGAAAACCCTCTAGTCTGACTACTACGATGATACTACAATACTACTATATCCATCCCCAAAATATGTCAACTGGCCATTTATTCAAGTACGGGTAGTGTCACTTGAGGGGTTAGCAACGACATTCAGTGAAGAAATTTATAGAAAAGTTCAGTAAGTTTTGGTCTTTGCAGATCCTATGAATGCACAAAGAAAGTTGAAACTTTTGGACTCGCACCATTCAAAAAATGCATCACATGTAGCTTAGTCACCTTAAAGCAGGCATGCTACAAAAACAAGAAAACCTAAGTTTCAACCGTCTTGACCTGCTCCAGTTTACAAGGGGCTCCCATCCTTGATGATTCAAAACCTAAAAGGAGTAATGATAAGCACATTCTGCAAAGTGTGTCCCTAAAATGAACTCAAATAGTTTGTCTTACTTCGCATTTCTCTTCAAAATCTAGTTAGACATTGAATATTATACAAATTAAGTAGAGCAAATCTATCTTACATAAAGACATCATTCGAGACTATGAGGTTTATTTGTACATTTTTTGTGTGAAGCAGAGACAAAAAAAAGGCTTATTTATCCGTTAGAATGATTTCCCATGGCTCTATTATCAGAAAAGAGAACTCTTAAAGATACAAATCATTGTTAGTTTCATTGTTTTATGTGTCCAGTTCTGGATATCAAAGTTTGTAGCTTACCCAAACCCTTTCCCACCAGAAGCCCATTTCAATACAAGATCCACCAATTTCCTTATACGACATACCTTTGCAATGGCCCTTAAGCAAAAGAAAACAAACATCAGCTTCATGTATTGTTTGGAAAGGAGGAAGAAAACTTGTTATGTTTTGATGATAGCAAAATGAAGGAGTATTTAGTAAAACATCCTGGTTTTTCCAATCAATGATGAAAACTATATTTTACATTGCACTTACAATGCATAAAATGAGTAGGTAGCACCAACAACATGCACAATGAAGGCATGGTGCTTAATAAAGAGGAAAATAAGGATTTTTTATTTTTATGTTTATATTTTAGATTAAAAAGTAATCAAAGAGAATATAGTCAACACCTTGTGCTCTTCTCCTAGAGACAGGTTCGGTGGTCCCCTGCAGCCTCCTTAGCAACCCGTCTATTAGGGGAACTGGCAAGGGCTATGAAAATTTTTAATGCCTCCTTCCATAGAAACCACTTTGGAAACATCTGCATTGACTGATAAATTTTCTATGTCCCATAGAAGAACATATAAAATGCACTTCTGGACAGCCTGATTGAGCCTTTCAATATGTAATTGGAGAAGCACTCAAGCAAACTGACTCTCCCCCTGCACACAACTAACAAGTCCAGCTATTATCGATAATTAATTTCACAGAATCATCCATGGAAATGTAAATTAAGAAAGTTATGCAGAATTCAAGGAAAAAAGCGACCGACTGACCTATAAATTGGGAATGTTGGTTTCACAGGATCACTTATGAACAAGTAAGATTGAGAAAGTGATGCAAAGTGCAATGTACCTTTTCTGCTTCTAGTTGTACCCCTCTCAGTACGAGCTTGCAAGATCCAACAGAACCCAATACTGCCTTCATGCATTGAAAATTATGCCCTAGTAGGATCAACAATTACAATCTCAACATCAATAACCACAAACATTGCAAGTGCAGTGACTACTCTCCATAAATCAATGCACACAGAACCTTTAAGATCTCCAAAATCAACGACCTGAATGCTGCATCTAGGGCTATATCTCTGCGCAATACATCCACCACAACCAATATCAGAAGACTGACCCAGAGTTGCAAATCCATTGTCCACTTGATGTTTTGAGAATGTACCACAGACAAAAACCTAAGAGTCGATGCATTTCCTAGCACTGTCTCATCGGGAATCATCCAATTAAAGGGGCTAAGCTCTGAAATATTGCAGCAATTCTTGAAAATTGCCTCGATATCAAACCCGTCCATGCCCCCCGACACTGACAGCTAGATATTCTTAAACCTTTGGCTATAGAGGGCAACAAAATTTTATCACATCACTTGTGATTTTCTCACATAAATATGGCCCTAGATGTAGGCTCTCGAACTGCTAGTGGTGGCTCATTGGCATAGAAAGTGATGAATCCATGAGGTCAGAACACCTATTCGCATTCATCGCATTCATCTCCTAGAGTTCCTTCACCTTCAGGCTTATTACCATGTTCCTGGCACTGCTTCGTTAGAAGCTTACGCTCCACAATTTGTTAGACGTAGTGGTAGAGTTCAGAGGCATGACGAAGAGCCTAAAAACCCCTGCAAATGGAAGAGCCTTAAAACCCCTACAAATGGAGGCAAGTCTAGCCCTATCAAAACCCTTGCTAAAGGAGGCGAGGTTGGCCCTATCACTAGAGGCGAGGTTGGCCTTGTCCCTGGGATTCGAGAGCGAAAAAAAATGTAACAATGCTTTGTCAGAAAATTCAACCAGTCAACCTTGCGCTCCTCTTTCGACCTCCGTGTAAAAATTACTTGTCTCCAACCCTCATCGTGTTTACTTCCCCTCTTCATTTTCGTGATTTTTCCACTCCTTGAACGAATTTTCTTAATTTCCAGCTTAGTTTTAATTTTTAAACTAAAATAATAATTTAGGATTTTAAAACAAAATATTACTCGGCCTTAAAGAAATGTTAGTCGGCCATAAAAAATGGTGATATAATTGTTATTTGTAGTAGTGATATAATTTTTATGGTTGTTTAATCATTTATTGTTTTTTATAAATAGTTAACTTAACCTTATTAATCAATGAGGATTACTATTTTTTTTAATTCATGAGGATTATTTTAAGATGTTTGTGCATAATTTAGGTGTAAGTCTAAAATAATCCAATATACAATGTTGTTTTTGAGTGCTTTAAAGAGGATAGAGATTAAAGTACAAATTAGATTATAAAGGGATGTGATGAGTTTCTTAATTAAAATACCTGTAGTGATTAGATGGAAAAAAAACAAATAATATGCACCTTATATGAAAGTAAAATTTAAATAAGTGCACTTTAATGACAACACAATCCTTGTAGCATGATAACATATACAAAACAACTACATGAACTCAAAGAACTATAAAAGAAGCATATTAGAATCCATTTGATATGTGAATGAAGTGTTAGAAAGTAAATCATAAATACATTGTACCATGGGCTACCCTATCAAGCTCTTACATGTAGTAGTGGAAGTGCTCTCAAGTCTAAAATGGATGTGGGTAGGTGATGAGAAGCTCTTGACACCTTTGTAAGTAAATCCACCCTCTAGAATGAGGACATGCACCTCTCCTTTATAAAACAGGAGAGGAGGAGAGATAATGTAGTTGAGGAAATATAAGAGGATCAAATTGTGGGTGAAAGACTTGTGTGCTAGATCATTTTCGATGTCAATTCCTCTCTTGTGAATTTGTTCTCTTTCAAAACTAGGTTTGTTGAAAGTACACACCTGCTCAAAACACTTCGTAGCTAATGTTTTTCCTTTAATTGAAAAATATGTTGAAAGTATCTTTAGTGAGGTGCATGTATTCTAAAATATGTGTTGTTTTAGCATGTAACACTCATCATAATGCATTAAATGTATGAACAACAAATCAACACAACACCGTGGCACTAATTCTCCACGATATCTATTTTTTTCTTATTATGAAGTTCCAAACTACTAGAAATAGTTCAATATGGTGCCCCCTTTGTAATAACTTGTTGTTTTCCTTTAGTAACCATATATATCTATTGATTGTTGTTTGTATGGATGAAATACAAACATCGCCTAGAATTATCCTCCTTGAGCACACCCTCTCCAATTCTATTCATTGTTTGAATGGTTGAAACATGAAATTTCCCAATAATAATCCCTTTTGAACACATCACCTCTCAATATTTTCCTTTATCATTGTAATAATTAGCATGTGTGAATGAAAGTAGGTCTAATTCGACTTCATGAAGAAAAGAAACCTTGCATATATTCAACCCTGCATCCTCCTTGACTATTCCTGTGACTCAACATGCTCAGCTCCCCCTCATCTCCTTCAACTGGGATAAATGCAAGTTAAGCTCAATGATATATAGCAAGTTAAATGTGTTTTTTAATAAATTAGAGGTTCGTAATGAACTTGAAAATATGACATTTGAGCTTAAATATATTGGAGGAGAAAATGAAATACATGTTGTGCATCTACAACACAAAACCACCTACATATTGAATGGTAAGTCATCCATTAAAGTAAGAGGAAACTACTACCAATTTTTCTTGGATCATAACCTAAGAGGAAATAAATTTTAAAGGCAAACCAATCCAAACCTAGTTGAGCTAATAAAAGAAGGGCCTAAAACTTTTGGAGTAGATTTAAGGCTTATGCACCATGTTCATTAAATCTGGATAGATGAAAGCTTTTATGATACTTGTCAAATTGAATATAATATTTATAAAGACACATCTAAAAACCTTGGATATGTACAACATCACCTGGATGCACTAAAATATACCAAAAATTTTAATGGCACACACCCAAGGAAATAATTTGTTCCAAAACTAGTAGAAGTCCTAGAAAAAATGTTTTCATGAGAGATCCAGTTAGATAAATTTGGTTGAAAAGATAGAGGAGAAAGGATGAGGGAAAAAATGAAATCTAAAAAATATACACCAATACAATATCATTTTATCCCTAAACTGCTCAACCCTAGCAATCTCTCGGTGCATATCAAATTTTTACATTGGCTTGTATTTATTACTTCAAACAATTGTAAAGGGAGGAAATTTACTCACCAATAAAAATCGAGCCCTTGAAATCTGAACCAAAGGGGAAGGCACAAGATTTTATCCTATGTACACCCATCCCTACACTCTGTAACAAGAGGAAACCCAAAAAAAATATGGAAATGAGATATAAATGTAAGAACAAAGGTCGACATCCCATTAATTGCAATATATAAGCCCAAAAATTGATCACTTTCCACCATACCTCTGAGTCTTGCTGCCCCATGGGTGATGGTAAATGATGGCGAATGACTGTGATATCGATAGTTGTTTCCTTATCTATTTGTAAGGAAAGTTCCCAACTAATGAATGAGTCTTGTGCCATTGGTATTGGGGCAAGCAAGTTGTTTTCCAAATATATTATGGAAGCATGAGCCAAAACGTCCATTCTCCTCTGATACAAGCCATGTCATCATTGTTTAAAGCTTGGTCTTCACAAACAGACCCGTCTAGAGAATTACAAGGACCCATCAATATTTTTCTCAAAATACCTCTAAATGATAAAATCTATGACTTTCTAAAGGGTGCACCCTAATGCTACTCATGGTAGGTTTTAGTATTTCTAGATGACGTCCCCAATCATATTCGGGAGAACTAGAAATGAGTAATTATCTCATCCAAATCCCAAAGGTTTTTATTATCTTTACATTGAAAAAGTTCCTACAATTCTAGATTGAGTAATATATGTTTACTCTCAACTCATACTGGCTCAAATAATAAGGGAAGATAGGAGAGTTGTCTCATGTCGAACTCTTTGAGTGAAATCTATGTTCATTTCTCTTACCAAGAATACCACATGAGTGCACCCGAAAAATAGAATATTGCAAGGGCCTTCGAAAGGGGAATTTATAAGCCAACACCTCTCATTATGTTTCCTAGCAAGTGATTGAATTCACAAATGAGGACTTTTTAAAATGAGGGTTTTTTATATTACCGATGAGCTAGACACTCCTCAGTTTGCGCTCAATATTCATCCCGTATACCATCTTCCTATGGTGGCACGATGGCCCTCGAGGAAACTTTGGAATGGGAAATGCCCCAACCACAAACTCATTGATGGAATACAAATATGTCATAGATCAAAGTATTATAACCCTAAATCTCTTCTAAACTAAAATAAAAGGAAAACCTAGTTAACCAAATCATTATCATGTTTGCTTAACCTAAGTCCATGCATCCTCCTTGAATGCACATACAACTCAACCCCTCTCCACTCCTTCAACCGTGATGAAAAGGATTCAATTTCAATAGGAAGAATTGATGGGATGAAGAAACTCGAGTAAGATGCAGTCCCTGCATCTTCCTTGACTATTCCTATGACTCAACCCACTCAGCTCCCCCTCATCTCCCTCAATTGAGATAAAAAGGCTTCAATTTCAATAGGAAGAATAGGCAGGATCGGGAACCTCAAGCAAGTTGTAGTCCATGCATCCTCCTTGGCTTCATCTGCAACTCAACCCCCTTAGCTCCTTCAACATGGATTAAAAGACTTAAATACGAATAAATGGTGGGATAAAGAACCTCCTGCAAATTGCAATAGGAAGAAATGGTCTTATCCAACTGTGCCATTCCATCACTAAGAAGCCTCGGTTTGCAAGGAATTGATTCGCCTATGGAGAGAGATATCATCACAAAGAAAGAAGAGGAAGAAAAACTTACTAATGTGTTCTAATTGTTTGAGCTAGAGGAAGGTAAAGTAGTAGACATGATATAGCCTAAGAAAAGTGGATCCAATCCAAACTAACCACCCTATGAATTTTAAAATCCTAGATGTAATCACAACTTTTTATTCTACTTTTGACTTGAAAGCACCTTTTCTTAGTCTCAATAAATGAAGAAAATAGTCTCAACCCCTT
This sequence comes from Pinus albicaulis, assembly GCA_034641835.2. Classification (NCBI taxonomy): domain Eukaryota; kingdom Viridiplantae; phylum Streptophyta; class Pinopsida; order Pinales; family Pinaceae; genus Pinus; species Pinus albicaulis. Next base: position 1,455,641,490 of record CM076575.1, on the reverse strand, counting down.
GGAGAAGTAAATTTGAGAAAAAAAAAAAGCATGAACAAACAAATAATCCAATGAGCTTAGCTGAGAGGAGTCTCCCTTTGTAAACAAGAATCCATAGGCTTGTTATAGTTAGTATGAATCTTTACTAGAAGGTGAGTAGTCTTCACATCACCAACCACATCCAATAGAAAGGTACCAACCCGTACATTAAAAATTATATCTCCAAATAAGATGTAGTTAATACCAATAATATCATATTATGAATCTATTACAGTATGATTTTCAAAGTATGTTTCCAAACATGTGTGAAAGAAATGATCCATCTGGTTAGCAAAAGGAAGTCTTTTTGAAGGGCACAAGAAACCCCCTTGAAGGAGACAATAAGGGTTTGAAACCATAGAATACAAGTTTATCTATGAACCCTAGTTCTACAACCCTTAGGAGAAATGTTAATAATCAATAGTCTAATCTCAGATCATATCCTAATCTTAGATCAATCTTCGAAAACATTATTGTTCCCTTCAATTCATTGAGCAAATCATCAATCCTTGACAACATATACTTATTCTTAATGGTCACCTTGTTCAATTGCATGTAATGAATGAACAATATAAGAGTACCATCCTTATTCTTCACAAATAATACTGGTGTGCCCCATGGTGATACACTTGGCCTAATGTGTCCCTTGTCCAACATTTCCTTCAATTGCAGCTTTAGTCTACCAACTGTGGAGTGCTCATCTTGTGTGGTTTTTTTTTTTTATGTTGGTATTGCCCCTAGTACCAACTCAATAGAAAAATACACTTCCCTGTGTGGCAAAAACTCTGCAATATCTACAGGAAATTCATCTTGAAAATGTTGTAAAATTGGGTACTTTCTCAAGATATATGCATCGTCAAATTCCTTATCTTTGTCACTAGAAATATATACTGCAAATAACACACACTTGTTCCTGCAACTACACTTCATTTGCATAGTTGTCACCATTATAATTGATGTTTCCTTCTTCTTACCTTGCAAGAATATATATTCTCCATTTTCATCCAAGCACTCAATAGATTTGTCATAGTAGTCCACTTTGGTCCTATGGAGATACAAATAGTCCATACCTAAAATCATGTTATAAAAACCCAATGACAATACATTCAAATGTGTTGATGTAGACATACCATTCAAATCAAATGCATAAGCTCTTACCCAATGATGAACTCGCTTATTTGTTCCTATATCCAACTACACTAACCAAGACTCTACATGTGCTTCTTTATTCAAACCACACTTATCCACCAGGTCAGGATTAACATAACTATAATTATATCTAGGGCCAATAAAAATAGAAACAACTTGATCACAAATCTTACCATCCATCTCGATAATAGATGTCTGGTGATTTTCCTGCTCATTATCCAACACTACATAGATTCGAGGAACACTTTGTCCAACATCCCCCACTGTCTGTGCTTTCTAAGCATTGTAAATATATCATCTACCACCTTGATGTTGTGTACAATCTCTTATGTGATGATCTTTGCCACAAGTCCAAGACTATATAGGCTTCCAACCTGCACCCTTGTTATTCTCCTCAAACAAAAATCCCTTCCCTTTGTTAGATGCATTGAAATTCTTGTGCGGTGTTGCATTCTCTTTGTTACATGTGTCCTGAGGCCTTGCTCGCTTCTTATCTCATTTCCCTTTATTCCTTTCATTACCTTTCCAGTCTGGGTTAGTCTCAGATCTACGATTTGATTGCTCATAACAATGCTTTAGCTTTTGGATGGCCTCCTCCAATGATTTAGGCTCATAAAACTCAATCATGTATTTAAATGTTATCAAAAACTCACTAATGAAGCATTGAATCTTGGCCTTCTCCTCCTTGAGGTAAGGCACATATCTCAACAACTCCAGAAATATGCTAGTGTACTCCTGATCAATAATAGAGTCCATATTAAGCTCATAAAACTCTTTTCACTTGTCTTCATAGTACCTCTTTGATAGGTACTTCTTCCTTAATAGTCTCTCAAAATCACTTCAAGTTAACTCCTACTCATAAATATCTCTAATGTTCTTTACATCTTAACACCAAATATTTTCTTTATCTTTAAGACTGAATGTAGATATCTTGGCCTTCATGTTCTCTGAGTAATCATGCAATCTGAAGAAATTATTCATTCCAATCAATCATGCTTCTACATTTTGTTTTTACTTCATTTCCCCATCGAATGTAGGTGGATTTTATTTCTTTAACTCATCCGGAAAACATCCCATATCACTCCTTGTGTAAGAATGATAAAAATGATGACAATGATACCTATTAGAACCAAAACGAGAACAATACATGTGTCCATCACCCCTCCTTTCTATAGTATCCAAGAACTTGACATCCCTGCTCGTGTAATCTCTATCTGACCTATGCCCAGTATGGGGCCTACGTCCATAGGCCCCAATAGTCATATCTTCCTATGCCTGCATGATTTTGTCATTATCTGCTTTGCAAATCCTTATTTCCTCCTTCAAACTCCTCAATGTGTCTTCTAAGTTAAAAGAGTTCCCAACACCACGCTACTTGTCTCATTCATAGCGAGAATCTTTGTAGCCTACCATCTTGTTAGTCATCTTTGATCTCTTCTTCTTGCAAGGTGTATTATGTCAGACAAACCAAATCATAAACAAACCAACGTACCTTAGTATAGCTCGGAGAGGATATCTCGTCTACAAGACCAAACAGATTAGCACAATATATATATAAACATATAAACAAATTTTCAGCCATTATCTAGTTATCAATGCATGACTATGTTGACCATATACCATGACTTTATGCACAACAACCATCATCTAGTCAAAGTATGCATAACAACATACAAACACTAATACACATAGCCGATGCATGACCAACATAAAGTCACAAAAAATACATTCAACAATGACACCATCAAATTTCACATGGTGACACCACTACAATCATGACCAATATTATGCATACACAAAAATCACATAGATCAGAAGCATAAGGACCTATATGCAACCGACATGTACATACGACAACACATTCATCCAAGGGGAACAGAAACAAGACATCACCCAAGGAGAACGAAACCATGCTATGATACCACTCTATAACACCCTCCTCTAACATCTACCCAAGTAACCTGTCAACTGGGGAAAACATGTGACGAAGAGTTACTATGGTATTATTCAACTCCCTATATATCAGTTAAGGAAGTGGAACTGACAGAACACAACCAACCTAACCTTTTACACTTGCAACAAAACCCCCGGGAGCCATCCAACCCATCCAAGTTACCAACCCTTGAGACAAACTAACATTTTTCTTCATCAAAGCCTTAATTTATTAATTTAAATGGGCATGCTTGTGACTTAGAACCTCCAGTCACTCCCACAACAAGGCATGCCTGTGACTAGGGACTTTTCCAGGTAGTTTTGTGCCAACGACTACGGATTATGAGCCACTTTTTCAGGGCCAGGACTCAAGCCACTGCCCAAAACTCCATGAAACTTCCAAAAATTAAAATTAACACCAAAATAATGATAAAAATGTAAATACTTGAACAAGGACTTGAGTGGACCCCTATTAGCCATGACAGCCATTTTGTCAAACATGTCACAAATATGCATTCTATAGGTTAAAACAACAGACATGAGCACAAGGGTCTCACAATTATTTTAGAATCACTAAGAAGCATTGATGCCTCATCATAATAACTGCATTACCATCTATTAAGCCACATAATCATTGTAAATTCAGTGATTAACCAAAACATGATGAGAGCCATACATTATCATTGTCATAAAACTCAATCATAACGAACATATAACCAACATAAATATCAAGGATATAACAATGATATAAGCCACATATAAACAAGAATATTTACCCATAAAATACCAAGGAGAAAGAGCTCTCATTGATGATTGCATAGGCTAACCAAGTATGGGACTTCCATGAACCACCCGACCATAGGCTAGGCTGAACCAAATCTTTCTTTCAGTCAGTCACTCTCATGCCATATTCCAAGCATGAATGTGTGGTCTCATAGAACAAATCAATCAAAACCAAACCAGGGATTCCAGAGGCCAAACCACCTCAAACCTCAATCGGTGATTCCACTTCACGGTCGAAAATCACTAACCATCACCATACTGGTCTCTACCCAAGCTGTCCAGGGCTCCAACTTGTTTTTTCCAACCAGGGCTTCCAGGACTAGTAACTCAACACACAGTTGTTGTCGGGCTTCCAAAGCATTTTTCCAACCAGGGCTTCCAGGACTAGTAACTCAACCCATCAAGGACTTCCTGAGCATTTTTCCAACCAAGGCTTCTAGGAACTAATAACTCAACCCACAACCAAAAGCACACGAAAACCAACCAGAAAATAAAAGTAAAACCCACAACAACATGGCTATCTAGGGAATAGCAAGGCTAGGAAAAACGAGTGTCAATCCATTCAATCCCCCATGTCATTGACAAATCATAACCAAATAACCACATGCATATGCCATGCATGCCAAAACTAGTAAGAGAACTATACATAAAACTCAGTACCTGCAAGCAAAAATCGTTATAGATATCGATCTCGTTGTCCTCTTATGATTTCTTGCTTTTCATTTTCCTTCTTGCTCCAAATCCAAAGTATGCCACACTCCTCCAAGAGTGCTCTAAGAAAATTCAAAGTGTCTAAGAGTATCAGAGAGAGAATAGAATGAGAGCTCCAAAACTGAACTGAAATTTGTTTGTGCAAAAGCTACCAACTAATCCTCATAAGCCTTTTTATCAATGAGGCCTCTAATTTCTTCATTTTCCCATTATTTTCCTTCATTTTCCTCCTCACATGAAACCTGTGACCTTCCACCTCCCTTTTCTCCTGCTTTCCATTATTTTCATAAATAAAATGCCAATAAATGCCTCATGCCTTTCCAAAGCCTTTGCCATTTCCTTTGCCAATTTTCATAACTATTAATAAACCTAAATGAACACCCACTAGGATGTTTTTTCCAAAATCAATCCTTGTTTCGAAAAAGAGACCACAAATTTCATCAACATAATTTTGATCCACTTTGTGGTGATATATTTGATCATGCATGTGCTCATTAAAAATTTCAACTTCACCAAATTCATCATTTGTTGTTGGGCTCATGAGAGATGCACATTTATCTCTACAAACCGTTACTTCATATGAAAAATTGCCTTTTTTATTCTCAAACTTAAATGCTTCAAACTCTGATGCAAAGAGGCCATCATAAACTACAATCATACCAACTAGATCATGCATTTTATTCACTTCTTCATTGGAAGCTTCACCATCATTAACAAGGACTATTGTTGGATTCACCAATTCACTACTCACTTTTCAGTTGCCATCCACATGTGTCTCATCAGAGTGGGATTCACCATCATCTTCACCATCCATGTTACATTGGGGTTCTCGAGCATTTATATGTTCTTACTCTAACTCACACGTAGGGGCTTCAACTTCTCACTCTGCAATATTTTATGTGTCTTCTTCATCCATATACATTTCTGCATGACGGGTTTCACTTTTATAGTCCTTATAACCATCATCCACATTTGAGTGGGATTATCCAAGCTCCATTTTCCTCCTAGAGTCTTGCTCATTTAATCTCAGAACTACAGTGAACTTTCTATTGATTCTTAAACAGACTGTAACATAATTTTTTTCTTTATGTCACTTCCTTTATACCAAATTCTACTTCTAGGGTCTTCTGTGCTTTAGGAAGATGTAGCTATTTCTACCTTGCACAAGGATTTCTCATCCAATGCATGTTTTATAAGATCCAATACTAAGATATCACATACTTCATCATATGGGTTATTAAACCGATACTCAATAAACTTTTTACATCAAAGAAAAGTTTTCATTTTGACAGTTCCTAAAAAATAATTTTTTTACTAGTAAATTTTGGAAGTGTTACCCAATTTATCTTGATCCATTCATCCTCGAATTTTTCTACTTCATCTACTTTTCTTTTAGATTCCTCGACTGTGGAGGGAACCTCTATGAGATCTTCAAAATACTTTGGCTCTTCCTCTCGATTTATTTTCTTGGTTTTCTTCATTCTTACATTGTGACCCATGGTTGTAGTCTTTCTTTTTTCTTCTACTTTATTTCCTTATTGTGTTACCCTTCTAGAAATTAATGTCACATACACTTGATTATATTTAAAAATAAAAATTTTAACCTTCACTTTAATGGTGGCTCCGAACAACTACTAGCAAGTTTGCTAAGCTCTTCTATGCATATTCTTATGGAGGCTCATGGCTACATTTTACGATGGAGAGCCCTTCTTTGGCCAATGGTGGTGGCACTTTCCTCTTGATATGGTGGTGGCTCTATAGGCTACTCACCACAATATTTTAGTAGTTGGGTTTATAAACTCTCAATGAGCTCTAGTTTCTACTTATGGGCCAATGGATGCAAACTTTGATTTGTAGACTACTCACAGTAGCCAAGGCTCTTAGTGGAAGTAGCTCACGACCTTCTTAACTTGTTTAGTGCTTTGAAACCTTGCTAAACCTTGATCTGATACCAATTTTTATTTAGATGCAAATATAAACATGCAAAAACAAGACAAATAAGTACACAAGCTTCTTCTTGAATAAATAAGTTATATTCATTAATTATTCTCTCATATGTACATCCATCGAATTGTTGTTATTCTCTCTTCTTACTTCACATTACAATGACCCAACCATGAGTATATAAGCACTAAACCTTCTAAATATGGAATCATGCAAACTCTAAGTTTCTTTTCTTCATGCAAACTATGACTTACGCTTTAACTAAACTTTTCGAACTTCACTTTAACATAAATTGACATTTTTATTTTCCTTCACTTAGCTTTTCTTGATAAGGTATTACCTTTTTAAATTTGACTCACTTGACTTCTAATATTAGACTTAATTAGAATTAACTTGCTTTCCTTCACTTAACTCTTCTACATTGCATGCATACGAGAGTACTTACTAATTCTATCAAGTGAAACAATTTTGACCTATGACAAAGTTGTGATCGATGATCGTAAGTGAAATAGGAAATTTGGTGATAGGTTTGTATGAATTGTGTGCTCTTATAATTTAAATTGTTATACGAGACTAGAGTTCACTCGATTGTAACACATTTGAATATTTGACAGTTGTTAGGCCAGTTAGGTTGTTGATTCTATAAGATTAATTTCATTCACATCATTTGCATATTGGTTATGTTAAGGCATAATTGTATGGAATTATTAATTTTTATGATCGGGAAATATAATAAGTGAGGTGTAGTATATAAACACATAGTTTCAGGTTTAGAAAATCAATGAGATGAAATGAGTCAAATGCACCACAAACCTATAGTCATGGGCCATGTGGGTGCGCTAAGTTTGTCTCCGATATGGGTGACTATAAAGGCATGACAATGGCTTTTTAGGTTAAAATAATGTTTGTGCTAGAGTACTCTTTCATCCTCCTTCACAATTTCTTTACATATATCTCTATTAAGTGAGGAATATAAACCATATAATCGTTATACCCTAGTTTGAAATGATATCAATTACTAATATTACTTGGTTTCTTAATAATGCATTCATGGTTTTCTAGTTACGAGATGAAAATATTTACCAACATCTTAATACCTAATAATAGATTAATATAAAAAATATAAAAGTGCATATATATATATATATATATATATATATATATATATATATATATATATATATATATATATATATATATATATATATACAATATAGTAGAAAGTTTTTTTAGAATAAGGAAAAATTTAAATATTAAAATTTTATCTAACAAATAGTTAAATTATTGTTACATATCTCTTTGATATATTTGTTCAACACTGAAAAGAAAATTGAGATATGACTATAAGACACATGCAAGAATCAAAATTTTGATTTCTCATTTAGAAAGAAAAGAATGAATGTTTAAAATGCATATATGGATAAATTTGTATATTTTATTTTATTTTATTTATTGATGTATAGTTTTGATATATATATATATATATATATATATATATATATATATATATATAACAATTGAGAAAATATCTATAAAATAATTATTGTTATATTGTATTTAATTTCTTGCAAATTTATATCAAAGTTTAGTTGAAGTAATTTATTTATTTTCATATATTTAAAAAGATAAAAAAAAATTGGTTCATGGAATGTAACTCATTTGACAATCACCTTGTTATGAAATATTATGTAAAAACATGAGATTCAAAGTTAAATCCCCTTGAGTGGCCAACCAAAAAATAATATTTTTTTATCTATTTATTTATTATATTTTTACAATGTGGTTTAAAGAAAAAGGAAAAATAGAATATAAAAGAAATAAAATTGACATGATTAAATTTCATGTGGTTTGAATATCCATTTAAAAAAATAAAAAAAGAATGAAGGTTTAAAAACCATATATGGATGAATTTGTATTTTTTTATTTTATTTCTTTACATATAGTTTTGATATATATGTATATAACAATTGAGAAAATATTTAAATTTTTTTATCGTTATATTGTATTTAATTTTTTGCAAATTTATATCAAAGTTTAGATGAAGTAATTTAAATTTTTTCACATATTTAAAAAAATAAACAATTTTAGTTCTAACTTATTTGACAATCACCTTGTTATGAAGTATTGCTAATAGTTTTTTCTTAATTGCTAACTGTCTTAAATGGGTTTCGTCTTAATTGTCATTTTCTTAAATATAAAGTTTTATATTAAAATATTTTTGTCTCAAATTGCTTTTGTCTTAATATAAAGTCGTGTATTAAAATATTTTTGTCTCAAACTGCTTGTCTTAAAATATTTTTGTCTCAAAATATAAAGTTTTGTCTTAAAATATTTGTGTCAAATTGTTTTTGTCTTAAATATAAAGTTTTGTCTTAAATTGTTTTTATCTTAAAATTTTAGTCTCAAATTGTTTGTCTTAAATATAAAATTTTGTCTTAAACTATTTTTGTCTTAAATTTTATATTTAAGACAATTTAATTGATATTAAATTTTAATGTAAAATAACTAAAATAAAAAGTGATTTTTTAAGACAAAAGATTTCTTTTGTCTTAAACAAATGTCTTAAAGATGTCCTTAGTGTAGTAGTGCACACACCTCTAGCTATTAGTAAAACCACACAAGAGTTGTAAGCCTTGAATTTGTATACTTGTAAATTCTACATTGCAGCTAGACCCAGATAAACTAGTGGCACTAATTGCACAAACATGTTGTCATTTAGGAGCCATTTGTTTAGCAAAGATACCCATGTGAATGAGATATCTATCTGCAACTTGACATGACAGGTATTTCATAGATGGAGAAAATACCATGTGCAAATTGTGTTGGATAACGACGTGGGTCAGTTGTAACATTACCATTGACATGACAGAAATATTTGACATGGAACGATTGGAGCGAGAATATGAGAGGACACACATGGATGGATGAGATATCTACGGCGGATATGTAAAATTGAATGAAGATATCGAAACGACAGGATGCCAACATAATTTTTTTTTGGAGGATAACATATAGTTAGTGGGGGCGGATATGTTAAGTTGAATGAAGATATGTAGTAAATGGGCGCGGATATGTAAAGTTGAATGAAGATATCAAAATAGCAGGAAGTGAGTCACCTGGAATGCCAACGATTATTGTGGAGGATAATATGTAGTTAGTGGCCACGAATTAAATGTTTTATACATCAAGATGGTGTTGGATTTTATTATACGTAATTAATATATCTCCCTGCTGCAGAATGAAAGCATTATCACTACCTGCACCATTGGAGGTAGGTGGGTGGGATTTTTTGTTAAATGGCGAGGCGCTTGTTGTTTACTGAGACAGACCACAAGCGCCCTTATCACTCACCTGGACGCTTTTGACAGTGAGGATTAATGGCAGAGCTCTTGTTATTTACTGAGACAGACCACAAGCTCCCTTATCACTCATCCAGATGCACATCGAATGAGTGAGGAGGCGGGATCCATAGGCTTATTGTCGAGCTTGTAATTTGATGCATTTGATCGGAGTCCATAGTCTTATTGTGGAGCCTGTAAATTGATGCATTTGATTGGAATTCATAGTCTTATTGTCCAGCCTGTAACTTGATGCATTTGATTGGAATATCCATAGTCTTATTGTAGAGCCTGTAATCTGCGAAATTTGTGTTTTGGGTTGTTAATTTATTTCATTCGACTTGTTAACACATGAGTGCTACTCCAATTATGCGTAGTTAGTTGCTTAGTGGACTTGTTAACACGACTACTACTCGAATTATGGGTAGTTAGTTTCTTAGTTTTATTGATATGTGAAAAATTGCAGGATTTGCTTTCAGATTTTTTTTTTCAGAAGAAAAAAACGTTGTTTTTGTATATATTAGATGTAAAAAACAGTCCATAATTCAATACAATACATACTGAGTAAAGATTCCAGATCTCCGTCCTGGAGTAGGGAGACCCAGAAATCAGACAGAGTAATGATCACAATACATCTACAGGGGCAAGATTACGCCTAATGATGATCCCCATGAACATTCCAAATACAGAGAGGCATCTAGCCCAGGCATCGGAAAGAAGTATACACAGCACGACATATACAAAAATCCGGTATGTAAAAACAACCGAATCCCAGAGAAAACAAAAATAATAAGCAAAAACACTAGTCGGGAGAGCTAGTGATCCAACAATCATAATCCAGTTATACCATTACCGAGAGCATCCAAAGATGGTCAAATACTCAAAAATAAAACCATTGCCAGAGGATAATAGTCTGGCACTCTTGTTCTTGATAAAGATCAAGCCAGTGAGAAAATAAAAACAAAGGCTGGCTCGCTTGTTCATGATCCCACGAATTGTTGCCGCCATATGGAGTCACCCAGCAGCTGTTCCGGAAGGAAAAGATCAGATGTTGCACGCAGAAAAAAGCCAAAATACCATGTTCTCCTTGTATGGATGGTTGTGATAAAACCATATGCCTGTATCAGCCCCAAAAATCGTGGGAAAAATGGATAAACAGGGCCCAGAGGCTTCTGCTTTCAGATTTATCGATGCATGGCACCCAACAAGTGGTTCATGTTTTCTACTTCCCTCGTGGGTCTTCTGGTAAGTTTTTTTCGATATGTAATGTAGGCCCCTCTGATTTTTGTTATGCCTTCATCTATAATTAATTGACCAAGTATTGTGGCATGCTGATGTCAGTATGTCGCAATGTCACTAGCTAGTGAAGAAGTGCAAGTTGTGTCTTTTGCATCTCTAACACTGAGCCATTGGCATCACAAGTTGTCAACGACACCCATTCCCGATGCTCTAAAGAACTTCATCTTGCCTTTCTCATCACAGAAGATGTCAGAGGCGATAAGCGAGGGTAACAAAGTTTCTTGTTGGAATTTCTGAGAATTCCAGAACAATACAGAGAGAGAATAATACTCTCCTCTAAACATAGAGAATTAAAACAAAATTTGCTTGCTGAGAGACAGAGTTTGCATGAAAATGCTTTCTTCCTATTAGCTTAAAAAAAACTGTCACAAATAAAACTTCTACCTCTAATAGAGGGATTTCAAAATAGACTGCTTCAATAACACAGTGCCAAAACTCTTTGTCTCTCGAAACACACTAAACTGTGCTCTGTCACAACACTCTATTTTTCACTTACAGACTATTAGCCTGCGGGCTCTAACGGAAATAGAACACAACAACTACTTTTTTTAATACATAAAACAATGCAGTACAATGCTTTTATATGGCACACGTTGTAAAACATAAAACAAAGAAATAAACCAATTACAAAGGAAAAACGTTGCCGGATCATAAACTTTAACAAATGCGCGACGTACGAGTGGAGCCCACATCGCAATCGGCGATCAGCGGAACATTTGGTGTAGCGGAAAAACAAACTTGCGATTGAGCGATTGCGATCGACGGAACTATAAGCTTGGCAGACAGACCTTTTGGACTTTGCGATTGCGATTGCACGATTGCGACAATCGCATCGACGGAAAACAAATGCGAAATGGCTTGCACAATAAACTTGTGATGTTGCGATTGCGATTGGATCACATCGCACCATCGGCATCGGCGGATGACTTAAGCAGATAATATAAGCGGAGGACATATCTTGAATGTTGCAATTGCGATTGCGACAATCGCATCGTAAGTATTCAATCGACAGAAATTTTTTTGGATGGCGGAACATTGCTTCGTCCCTTTGTGATTTGCGATTGCGATTGTGGTGGGACCACATCACATCGCAATTCTTCATATCAACAAGACACTTAACACTTCTGCTACTGCGATTTGTGATTGTGATTCAAAAAGACTGGTGGGGACCACTATGACTTGTCCCATTCAAAACTTAGAAAAAGACTTGGTCGCGTACAATAAAACTCTGTTTTCTATAAAGACTGAAAGGGCTTTCAAACCCGAATTGACTGTGTATACAAATAGAAAGCGACTGTTCATTGAAAACATGAAAACAAAAACTGAAAGCGGCTGTGTGCAGAACAATGAATCGCTCCTGTACTGCTCCACCTGTAGATGTACAATCCTGCAATTGAAATTAACATTTGAACACTCCCCCTTAAGTTGTGCTGGGTTATCAGTCATACCCAAACATTTCCTTAAAAATTCAAAACTCTTCTGCTCCAATGGCTTGGTCAGAATGTCTGCAAACTGCTCCTGAGTTCTGCAATGTTATAAAATTATTTCTCCATTGTTCACTAGCTCCCTGATGTAGTGAAACTTGGTATCAATGTGTTTCGTTCTTTTATGAAACAAAGAATTCTTTGATAATGCAATAGCTGAGCTATTTTCAAAATAAATCACTGTGTCTTTTGCTTGCTCTTGGCATAAACTTCTCAACATCCTCCTCATCCAAACTTCTTGACATGCTGCTACTGTAGCTGCCACATACTCTGTCTCTACTGTAGACAATGCTACAATAGGTTGTTTCTTAGAAGCACATGAAATGGCTCATGAACCCATGTGAAAAAAATAACCAGAAGTACTTTTCTGGTCATCTACACTTCCAGCCCAATCACTGTCAGTGTATCCAATTAATTATGAATTTTCTGAATTAGTATATAAAATTCCATATCTCTTAGTTCCTTTTACATACCTCAGAATTCTCTTTGCTGCCTTCCAATGTGCTTATTTTGGCCTCTCCATGAATCTGAAAATTAAACTAACAGCATGCATAATATCTGGCCTAGTTGCAGTCAAATACATGAGGCTGCCAACTATGCTCTTGTATAAACTAGGATCAAAATCCTTGTTGTTGTTCTCTTTGCTGAGTTTTAATCCCATCACTGTGGGAGTGATTGCTGCCTTGCAATCCTGCATGTTAAATCTTTCCAAAACTTCATTCACATACTTTTCTTGAGAAATAAAAATTTTATTTTCATTTTGCTTTATTTCTATTCCTAAGAAGTATTTCAGCAAACCCATATCTGTCATTTCAAATTCATCTTTCATGACCTTCTTAAAATTTTCAACAAGGTAATCATCATTACCTGTAAAAATCACATCATCAACATATAAGACAACAATCAGCATCTTACCATCCTTTTCTTTGATATATAATGTGGGTTCTCCCTCACATTTTTCAAATCCATTTTCCAGTAGATAGGAATCTATCCTATTGTACCATGCTCTTGGTGCTTGTTTCAGCCCATAAAGAGCTTTCTTCAATCTGTACACTTTGCGCTCTTGGCCTTTCTTCTCATAGCTTAGAGTTTGTTCAATATAAACCTCTTTCATTAACACTCCATTTAAAAATGTTGATTTCACATCCATTTGGTAAACTTTCCACTTGTTTTGTGCTGCTATGGACAACACTTCTCTCACGATTTCCATTCTTGCAACCGGTGCGAAAGTTTCCTCATAGTCCCTCCCATGTTGTTGCTTATACCCTTTGAAAACAAGTCTGGCCTTGTGTCTCTCAATTTTACCTTCAGCATTACTTTTGGTCTTGTAGACCCATTTAACTCCAATCACTTCTTTACCTTTTGGGAGTTCAACTAAATTCCATGTCTTATTTCTTTCTGTGGCATTAATCTCTTCATCCATAGATTCTATCCATTTCCTATCTTTAATAGCTTCTTCAAAATGAATAGGATCATCAACATGACAATATAAAGCAAACAAAGAGTTTATACCTTCATTTTCTGCCTCTTGCTCATAAATTTTATTTAAATTTCTTAACTTTGTTCCTCTTTCATTTGGTGTGCAAGTGCTTGAAGTAGCACTCGAATCTCCTCCTTATGGTGTGCTTGGATAAGCACTCTCATTTCTCCTCAAGGGTGTCCCTTGCTGTCCTTGTGTTGGTGCTACTACTGAGGGATGTATTTCAGCCATTTCTTCATCACTTTCATCATGAGACAAATAGTTTTTAACATTCATTGTTTTCTCAATGCTTCCATCCCAAGCTTCCTCCTCAATGAACTGAACATCTCTTCTCACAATAAATTTCTTGGTGGATGGGTTATACAACCTATAAGATTTGGATTCCTCACTGTATCCAATAAAAGTACATTTCTCCCCCTTACTTTCCAGCTTCTTCCTTAGCTAATCTGGAATGTGTGCACAAGCCACACAACCAAAAACTTTCATGTGGGTGACACCTTGCTTTGTCCCACTCCATGTTTCTTTCGAACTCTATTCATTACTACTTTTGTAGGGCATCTATTCAAGATATATGCTACACAATGTACAGCCTCAACCCAATAATCATTTGGCAAATTTTTTGCCTTTAGCATACTCCTTACCATATCCAGGATTGTCCTATTCTTCCTTTCGGCAACTCCATTTTGCTGCGGAGTGTACCTTGCTGTAAATTGCTTGTGTATGCCATTTTCTCTGCAAAAACGCAGAAATTATTTAGAGATGTACTCACCTCCTCTATCAGTTCTTAGGACTTTGATATGCAGCCCACTTTGGTTCTCCACAAGTGCTTTGAAATTGAAAAATCTTTCAAACACTTCACTTTTATTTTTCAAAAAGTAAACCCAAGTTTTTTTTGTAAAATCATCAATAAAATTTAACATATAGTGGCTTCTTGCAAGCGATGGTGTTTTCATTGGTCCACATAGATCTGAGTGGACAATTTCTAAGGGTTCTTTTGCCCTTATTCTTTTCTCGGATGGAAAACTTTCTCCGTGTTGTTTACCCAAGATACAACCTTCACAAAGGTGGCCCGGTTTCTAAATCAATGGTAATCCTCTTACCATTCTTTTTCTATGCAACAAGTTAAGACCTCCAAAGTTGAGATGTCCAAATCTCAATTGCCATAACCAATTTTCATCCTTTGCTTCTCTTTGGAAAGCCTCTTATGTCACTGCTTCCATTTCTTCTCCATTCTTCAAATCTACTCTCATCCTGAGAGGGAACATTCTATTCCTTGTCATATTAACTTCAGCAATACATTGTTTGCTTGGTGGTTTATCCATGATGGTGCATACATCATCTTCAAAGAAAACAGTGTACCCCTTTTGAACAAGCTGTCCAATACTTAAGAGGTTACATTTCATTCCAGGCACATAGTAAACATCTGATATGGATTTCTTTTCTCCTTTCCTTGTTAAGACACCTACATCTCCTTTTCCCATAACAAAGACTTTACTATCTGTCCCTAATGTGACTTGAGACTTCACATTTTCATCTGACATAGAAAACATAACAATGTTTCCTGTCATATGGTTACTACAACCTGAGTCTAGAAACCATAAATCTTCACTCTTTTCCTCAGCCATATTACATGCTAAAAAAAATTTATCTTGGCTGATATTTTCTCTTGTGAAATTTGCACTGGGTCTATTACCCATATCATTCTGTTTCTTCCTACATTCATTTGCATAATGCCCATATTTTTTACAATAATGACACTGGACATTGGATTTGCCATACCTTTGTCCATGAGCATGTTGTTGTCCACTTTGCTGGCTGCTGCTTTGGCCTTGGTTCTGATTTTGATTGATGCCCCTTCCTTGAGCATTTGCTGGATTGTTTCTTCCTCCTCTGTTTTGGTTTCTGCCTCTTCCTCTCTTGTTTCCTCTACCTTGATCTCTTCCTCTTCTAAAGGACATCTGGGTCTTGAAGGCATACTCCAAAGATGAGTTTTCATTCCTACCCAATCTATGTTCATATGTCATCAGTGATGCATGAAGCTCATCAACTGAAAAGTTTGAGAGATCCTTTGTCTCTTCTATGGTGGTGACTATAACATCAAACCTTGAGGGTAAGCTCCTCAAAATTTTCTCCATAATCCTTCTTTCTTCAAGTGTCTCTCCATGAGACCTTATCTGTGTGACCATTCCAATCGCATGTGTGAAGAATGAGTCTATATTATCAGACTCCTTCATGTAGAGAGTCTCAAAATCTCTCCTCAGCAATTGTAGTTTTGTTGTCTTCACTTTCTCCATGCCTTGATAGGCTCTCTTGAGAGTTTCCCATGCTTCTTTGGATCTCCTAGCTACTTCTATCCTTGGAAACACACTCTCATGTACTGCTTGATACAAATAGAAGAGGGTTTCAGAATCCTTCTTCTTATTTCTCTTCAACAATTCCTTCTTTGCTTGTGTTAAGGCATTAAACTCATTTTCATCTACTGGCTCTTCAAAACCATCCTCAACAAGTTCTCATAAGTCTTGAGAGGCAAATAGGGCTCTCATAGTGATTGCCCAATAATCATAGTTCTTCCCATTGAATTGTGGGAGTTGAGCATTACCAATACTCATGCTTGTGCTGGCTTCTGCCATTCTTTCACTCTGAACTATGCTTCAAATATTTGACTATGATATTTAAAATAAACTGACTATCTTCAAATAGTAACACAAAACTGTATTGAGAATACCTTGGATTCTTTTTTTACTGAGCCTTCACTCTACTGGAGAAGCTGCTGCAACAAAAAATCCTTCCTTCAGCTTCTTTGACACCTTCAAAGAGCCTGGACTAGCTCCGATACCATGTTGGAATTTCTGAGAATTATAGAACAATACAGAGAGAGAATAATACTCTCCTCTAAACACGGAGAATTAAAACAAAATTTGCTTGCTGGGAGACAAATTTTGCATGAAAATGCTTTCTTCCTATTAGCTTAAAAAAAACTGTTACAAATAAAACTTCTTCCTCTAACAGAGGGATTTCAAAATGGACTGCTTCAATAACACAGTGCCAAAATTCTCTGTCTCTCAAAATGCACTAAATTGTGCTCTGTCACAACACTCTATTTTTCACTTACAAAATATTAGCCTACAGGCTCTAACAGAAATACAACACAACAACTACTTTTTTTAATACATAAAACAATGTAATACAATGATTTTATATGGCGTGCATTGTAAAACATAAAACAAAGAAATAAACCAATTACAAAGGAAAAACGCTACCAGATCATAAACTTTAACATATGTGCGATGTACGAGTGGAGCCCACATCGCAATCGGTGATCGGCGATCGGCAGAACATTTGGTGTAGCGGAAAAACAAACTTGCGATTGAGCTATTGCGATCGGCAGAAATATAAGCTTGGCGGACAGACCTTTTGGACTTTGTGATTGCGATTGCGTGATTGCGACAATTATTGCATCGGCGGAAAACAAATGCGCAATGGCTTTACAATAAACTTGCGATGTTGTGATTGCGATTGGATGGCATCGCACCATCAGCATCGACGGATGACTTAAGAGGATAACATAAGCGCAGGACAGATCTTGAATGTTGCGATTGCGATTGTGACAATCGCATCGCAAGTATTCAATCGGCGGAACACATTTTGGATGGCGGAACATTGCTTCATCCCTTTGCAATTTGCGATTGCGATTGTGGTGGGACCACATCGCATTAAAACACAATTCTTCATATCAACAAGACACTTAACACTTCTACTGCTGCGATTTGCGATTGCGATTCAAAAATACTGGTGGGGACCACTATGACTTGTCCCATTCAAAACTTAGAAAAAGACTTGGCCGCGTACAATAAAACTCTGCTTTCTATAAAGACTGAAAGGGCTTTCAAACCCGAATTGACTATGCATACAAATAGAAAGCGGTTGTTCATTGAAAACATGAAAACAAAAACGGAAAGTGGTTTTCTGCATAACAGTGAATCGCTCCTGTACTGCTCCACCTGCAGATATACAAACCTGTAGTTCAAATTAACTTTTCAACATTTCTGTGGGAAAACCTTCCTCTGTAGCGAATATTTTGGACTAGTTCGACAAGTACACTCCTATTTTCTAATATAGTACTCCGGCTCCCCCAGCATAGGTAGCAGATAACCCCTCCTCTGCCTCGAATATTTTGGACTACCTCGACAAGTACACTCCTATTTTTGAATACAGTACTCTGCTTCCGCAACACAGAAGGATGACATCAGAGCTGATCCTGCCTAGTCGGCATTGTTTTTCCTAGAGGAGGAGTTACACAATGGAACAAACTTCATGCTCTACAGAAAAATTCTCAAGAGATCAACTCACTGACTGTGGACTATTCTTCCTTCCCCATCCTCTGGCTGAAGCTATTCCATTCTCCTCCGATAAACTTTGAGTAGCCTCAATATATCCCAAACATCCCACATATCTAAGCTCTTATGTGCCCTACTACAAATAAAATAATTACAATAAAATAACCATGTCCCATGCTCGGCTACCACTACCAGTCGCCAATACACAAAAATTCGGCGCAGTATGGATCATCTAATACCCTATATCAGCGGCGATGATCATCCGTGTACTAGATGTATTTTTTATTGTCGTGGACATTAATATCATAAGCATTTTTTCAATTATTGAATTTAGGCATTACTGAATTATCCATTTTCTCTTAATACTCCAATATTCAAATATGCATCTTACCTCTAGTTAAATTTTCAAATCTATTCCGATGTTACATATAACAACTATCCAATAATTATCATGCATATTTTTTAACAACTAAGCAATAATTTTCATACATATTTTGTATGGTATTTTAGGCCGCATTAATTATGGCGAAAGGATTTCTCTTTGTCGGGTGAGTAGACATTGTTCACCCCAGCCAATCATTACAATTTATTTTCTTCGTTCTTGCCTAGGAAAATATGACACATGGACAACTCCCGGTGCATTCAAACAGGCCTCCATCTCCCACTTAGTCCATTCCCTCCTGGCCCCTCTCTTGGAAATAGCTTTGTTCTCTGTTTTCATTCTATGTTACTCTTCGTCTCTCCGCTTCATTAATGCACAACACATTCTGTAAAGTGAGAATTCATGATCAGAGGAGTTTTGATCCAATATCCTTTTCTTATAGATGTGTTGAAAAGTCAACAAGAAACATGTGTCTAATTTAATTTTCCCTTAATTAAATTGGAAAATAAATTGTAATCTTATCTCATAATCACTTGTAATAGTTAACTGAGTGTGATAAACTCAGTTAGATCATGGAATTCGAGTTCAGGGTTGTTGGTGAGGCATGCAGAGTGATTCTATTAGCTTTTGAGTCCAAGTTGTAGTTAGTGCATTAGTTTAATGCATGAGAAATCAATTAACTCAATTAATTAAGTTAAAATTAGTTTAACTAGTTATAACTGATTGTTGCACTAATGAGAGTTCATGTGAATTAAATCAGATTTAATTCACATGCAGTGATCTGTCAAGTAATTGATGATTTACTATTAAGATATCTATGCATGTCAGTTCTTATGAAGGTCTTATGAAGATCTAGTTGAGACAAAGGTTGAGGGGATGTTAACTATCACTTGTATTATTAGCAAACTACCTGGATGCAGTAATACACCCATAGGATTTCCCATGAGCATTTCACAGTTTTGGAAGGCTGAAATTCCTAAATAATAGGTATTTCATTCCACATGAATTGCACAAGGTAGGCAGGCTGAGAAGAGGCTGAAAATTAGCTAAGTGTTGGTCGATTTTATTCGGATCAAGGTGAGACAGTTGTGAGAGTGCAACAGACTCTTGTGAGAAGAGTGCATTGTAATTTTTTCATGATTCCTTGGTGAATTACCATAGAAGATAGAGGGGTTTTCAGTAGTAAGTTTAACCTGTGAAAATATCTATGTTGTGGTTTTATTTGCTTATTTCTTTTACTTGTTGTGATTGGAAATCGTGTTTATTTTCCACAATTAATTCGTATAAGGATTCAGTATCTTGATTTAGCATATCGCATGATCGGATGGAATCCATTGGTATACATATTGTTTGTATAATTTTTACATGGTATCAGATCACAAGAAATCAATATAGTGGAGAAGAAATTGAGTTTGTGTTGAATAGCATTCGAATTTGCAAAAATATTCTTTGTGGCAACATGCGGATCAAGATGGATTTCAATGGCTTAAGATTGGAATATGAAATCAAGGGAAATTCTAATTATATTGCATGGAAAGATAGAATGGAGGTAGTTCTAGAGGAAATTAGGTTGAAGGAATTCATTAATAATGACAATCCAAAGCCCGCAACAACAGACATCGCTCTTCTTGATGCTTGGAAAAAGAAGGTTGCAAAGGCGAGGACGATCTTACTAGAGCGAGTTCGAGACCACATTGTCTTGAGTCTCCATGGAAACGTGACTCCATATGCAATGTGGAAGGCTTTGAAAGATCTATTTCAGAGTAGTAGTGACCACAGAAAATTGGCACTGAAGGACAAGCTGAGGAAAATCAAAACTTGGAGAAAGGCGACAGTATCCGAAATATTTAACCAAGTTCGTCCAATGTCGAGATGTGCTTGGGAGTGTCATAATTACTATAGCGGATGATGACTTGGTCAGGCTAGCTCTTCTAGGCCTTCCCAAGAGTTGGCATAGTTATCAAGACTCTATCAATGGAAGGGAGAAGCTACCATATTGGGAGCGACTTTGCCCGGATTTAGTAGAAGAATTATTCAGGCAGAATACTAGGGATAGATCCTCATCTAAGGCAGATGATGAGGAAAATTGTGACTTGGATTGTAAAGCAAATAAGGGGAAGGGAAATAAATCCTATTCCAAATCTGAAACCGGCAAATAAGGAAAGATGCGTGACATGTCCAGAGTGAAATTTTTTCACTATCACGAGCATGGACATTATGCCACTAATTGTCCATAGAAGAATAAGGACAATAATAAGGCTTCAGGATCTGCAGCGAGTGAGTTTTTGGCTTTGCAATTTGAGTTGGACTTCTCACTCATCGCATGCATGGTGTCTAGCGCAATGGGATCAGTGTGGATCTTGTATAGTGGTGCATATTTCCACATGACGAGAGACAAATAAATTTTTAGTAGCTTGGAGGAGAAGGATCTCCAGATGAATATAGAAATGGGTGATGACGGGAGGTATAGTGCTATTGAGATTGGTACAATTAATTTCTAGAGACAATTAGGTAAACCCTTCTTAGTAAAAGATGTCAAGCATTTACCAGTCTTGAAAAAGAATTTAGTTTCAGTTGCTATGTTGGAGGATAGAGGATATGATGCAGTTTTCAGTTAAGGGAAATCTTTCCTTCGTCACAAAGCCATAGGACAAGTTAACAAGATTGGGATTCATGTGAAGGATCTCTACAAACTTGATGTAGATGGTTGTGCATAATTTATGGGTAAAGAAGAAAAAGTGGTGAGTCGGGATGAGGGTGAGTTATGGCACAAGATATTGGGCCATCTACACCATGTTGCTTTGAAGGTCATGCAACATATTTCTATGGGGCTTCCAAAGGGTACTCTTGCACAGATAAACATATGCAAGGGATGTACCATGGGGAAGTATGCAAAGGCCACTTTTCATGAGAAGGAGAACCAAGCAGTGGAAATCCTTGAGAGAGTTCACTCAGATGTGTATGGACCATTATCTACAATATCTATAGCAAATCACAGGTATTATGTGATTTTTTATGATGATTTTTCTAGAAAGTGTTGGATCTACTTCATGTAGAAGAAATATCAGACGTTCTCAAAATTTTGTGAGTTCAAATCACTAGTTGAGAATGTTACGGGGAAGCGTGTGAAGGCTCTAAGGAGAAAAAATGGTGGTGAGTACATCTCCAGTGAATTCAATAAATTTTGTGCCAAAGAAGGAATTTAGAGAGAGTTGATTGCACCTCATAACCCACAATAGAATGGGGTTGCAGAAAGAAAGAATTACATGATCAGGGCCTCCCGTTGCATCTGTGGGAAGAGGCATGCAACACAATGGTATTTGAGTAGAACCATAGTCCTCATCAGATACTTGGCATGAGTACACCAGAGGAGAATTTTTCTGGTAAGAAACTTGATGTTTCATATTTTGAAATTTTTGGCTCGTCTGTCTATTTCCATGTGACCAAATATTCCAGGAAGAATTTAGAACCAACAACTGAGATTGGGATATTTTTGGGGTACATTTATACTCTCCACAACTATTAGGTGTATTTTCCAAACAACAGGATGATTGTTGTGAGACAGGATGCAAAATTTGATGAGGAGAAAGCCATGTGATTGTCCCTTGAGATGGAGCTTGATTTGCATGCATATGAGGAACTCTTGGTTACAAAGGATGAACCTTAAGATGTGGAGCAACCACATGCGGAGGATCATGGAGTGGCAGAAAACACTCATGCAGAGCCATCCACTAGACGTGTTGGAAGGCGCACCAAAGAAGCTGAAAGATTGATACTTTATGCGGCAGGACATGTAGGAGCACCTACATCACTGTGCAGACAGAAACAATTTCTAGACAATTTTAATGGATACATGGCTCTTATGAGAAAGTGTATTGTGATAGAACCATCCTCTTTTGAGGAAGCGGTGCAACAACCAACTTGGGTTAATGCCATGGTTGAGGAGTATGACTCCATTGTCAGGAACAGTGCATGGGAAGTTGTCCCAACACCAGTCGGGAAATCAGTGGTCGGATCTAGATGGATCTATAAGGTGAAGCAGGCAGCAGTTGGGAGTGTGGAGAAGTACAAGGCTATATTTGTAGCCTGGGGATTATCACAATTTGAAGGGATTGACTATGAGGAGACTTTTGCAGTAGTTATGAGGTACTCCAATTATATCTATCCTTGCACTCTCAGCACAGATGGGGTGGAAGATACATCAGATGGATGTGAAGACTGCATTTCTCGATGGAGTTATTGAGGAAGAAGTGTACATAGAGCAGAAAAAAGGTTTTGATACCCTTGACAGTGAGTCACATGTGTGCAGACTCAAGAGAGCATTGTATGCGTTGAAGCAAGCACCTCGTGCTTGGTACACTAGGATTGATAGCTATTTCACTGGGTTGGGCTTCACGAAGAGTGAAGCAGATGCGAACTTGTACCAGATTGTGGTTGATGGTAAGATTTTGATTATTGTACTTTATTTTGATGATCTTATTTTGATAGGTGATGAGTAGCTCATAACTTCTTGCAAAGAGGATCTTGCAAGAGAGTTTTAGATGAAGGACATGGGACTCCTTCACTATTTCCTTAGTTTGGGGGTATGGTAGCATGATGGGGAGCTATTTGTTTCTAAAGGTAGATATGCGAAAGAGATTCTGAGTAAGTTCCACATGGAGATTTGTAGACCCATGGAGAATCCTCTTGCAGGAAACTGGAAGAAGGATTATGCTACTTCAGGTGAAGCAGTTGACGCTACTGTTTACAGGAAGCTTGTGGGTTCACTGATGTACTTGGTGAACATGCGACTAGACATTTGCTAGGCAGTTAACAAGCTGATTCAAGATATGGTTAAGCTGACCAAGCTATTTTGGAAGGCGGGGAAGCATGTCTTGAGATATCTCACAGGCACTACAGATTATGGATTATGGCACAGATAAACAGAGCGAGTGAAGCTTCAAGGCTTCACCGATGTAGATTGGGCAGGCATTCCATCAGACAGAAAGAGTACATCGAGAGGGATCTTCAACATAGGATCAACAACAGTTTCTTGGTACAACAGGAATCAAAGATCAGTTACACCCAGTTCAACCGAGGTAGAGTACATGGTAGCCAGTCAGGCTGCATGTGAGGCCATCTAGATGAGGAAGATTCTTGTTGGTTTGTTTGGTCATCAGATGGATCCAACAGTTATACATTGTGATAACTAGAGTTGCATAAAACTCTTGGTTAATCCAATATTCCATGATAGGTCCAAGCATACCGACATTCGGTACCACCATCTCAGAGATTGTGTTCAGAGATGCATTATGTTACTTTAGTACATTCCCACGAGGATCAAGATGCAGATATTCTGACGAAGGCACTCACCAAGAGAAAATTCAAATACCACCGAGGAAGGATTGGGGTTGCTGATAATCCCTTTCTTGTTGAGAGGGAGTGTTGAAAAGTCAACAAGAAATGTGTGTCTAATTTAATTTTCCCTTAATTAAATTAGACAATAAATTGTAATATTATCTCATAATCACTTCTAATATTTAACTGAGTGTGATAAACTCAGTTAGCTCATGGAATTCTAGTTGAGGGTGGTTGGTGAGGCATGCAATGTGATTCTATTAGTTTTTGAGTCCAAGTTGCAGTTAGTGCATTAGTTTAATGCATGAGAAATCAGTTAACTCAATTAATTGAGTTAAGATCAGTTTAACTAGTTGTAACCGATTATTGTAATAGTGAGAGCTCAAGTGAATTAAATCATATTTAATTCACATGCAGTGATCTATAAAGTAACTGATTATTTACTATTAATAGTTACATGCATGTCATTTCTGATGAAGACCCAGTTGAGACAAAGGTTAAAGGGATGTTAACTATCACTTGTATTATTAGCAAACTTCCCGCATGGAGTAATACACCCATAGGATTTCCCATGAGCATTGTGCAGTTTTGGAAGGCTAAAATTCCTAAATAATAGGGATTTCATTCCACATGAGTTGCACAAGGAAGGCAGGCTGAGTAGAAGCTGAAAAATGGCTAAGTGTTGGTCGATTTTGTCTTGATCATGGAGACAGTTGTGAGAGTGCAACAGACTGTTGTGAGGAGAGTACATTGTAATTTTTTCATGATTCCTTGGTGAATATACAATAGAAGATAGAGGGGTTTTGAGCAGCAAGCTTTCCTAAGGAAAATATTTGCGTTGTGGTTTGATTTTATTCTTTCTTTTACTTGTGATTGGCGATCATGCTTATTTTTCACAATTAATTTGTAGAAGGATTCGGTATCTTGCTTTATCATATCACATGATCGGATTGAATCCATTGGTATACATATTGTCTATATAATATCTACAAGAGGCATTCTGAATTACATATGACAGAGCATTTTATCAAGGAAAGTTAAAGCGAACATAAACAAAGAGAAAAAAAACATGAAACCATGAAAAGACAACACAAAGAATTGATTACAGAGTTCGTCCAATTTGGACTACGTCTCCGGGCCCTGCTGAACAGTTTGGGGGCCTTCATTCATTAAGTGACATAAAAGAGAAGAAGTACATGCAACATTTACATACAACCCTTATACCTACAAGATGGAAGATGGTCCAAAAATGGAGAGACCAGCTGCAGAAACAGATAGAACCACTGAGTTCCTGGAAAAATATCGTGTAGAAATGACTATCCACATGCCCAATTCTAACAACGTAACTTTTTTCACCTCTTAGAATCTCTCTGATACCGCCAAGATCCCTTATGGCAAGGTTTCGGCCTCATGCCAGGCTCAAGGTTCTTCTCCTACAATAAAAAGTAATTAACATTGAAATTCGTGTCGGTCTACCCCGACACTGAACTGAATGTCGAGCTCTTATACCAAAGGAGTGATGAATATTAGAATGTGACAGTCATGGGTTGTTGGTTCCGTTGGGCACGTGATATGGAGGTGGGTTGGGGTCAAACTATGCCCGCTAAAAAATGGAGCACATATATGTAATTTCTGGCTGTCGGTTTTGATTAGTTTAGGATTTTGTTTTTTTTTGGAGCCACCCGCTTGGGGCTCGGCCACGTGGGCCGGGTAGGTTCGACCCCCGTCAACACCCTTAACTTTGTTTTGGGTAGTCAGTACACTATGGCTCAAGGGGTAGGGTTCTCAGTCAACTAGGCTCTGACCCCTCCATAAATATATGCACGTCGTCATATGGTTCCAGGGTGGTGGGGGTGAAATCCTACCCCCCATTAATTTTTTAACTTTGACATATAGTTTTGATGTGGGTGGAGGGGTTGGTGGCCCGCCACCTATATATATATATATATATATATATATATATATATATATATATTTAACTATAGCTTTAGTTTGAAAATTCTCAAAGCTGAAGTTCTTGTAGGCATGCAATTTTAAGTATCCTTGTAATTTTTTTTTTTTTTTTTTTTTTTTTCTCGATGGTTGCCCACCGCATTCAAACGCATTGGATACGACGGTGCTACCTCCTTAAGCCTTCCACTTGTCCATCTTCACCACAAATTTGACTTGCTCTAAATCCCTCATACGAGCTCAGATTCAAGTGTTGATCCAACCATTAGAATCAGGGTGATGAGCACTTCAATTCGATCCTAGTCTTGCTGTCATCCGACCACTTTGATTTTTGAGCCATTTTTCATTCCACTTGTACTTTGGAGATCCACCTAGATCATTCCTCCCCACTGAGATCTTTTGGACCTCCAAAAGAACTAACATGTCCAACACAGTGCTCGTCCTTGTGAAACCACACTTTCAATCATTTCATGAAAATTTGGTATATACTTTGCAGTCACATACAAACCACACATGACTCGAACAATTCCCACACTTGCCAAGAGTTTATAACACACACTCTTTGGTCAAGTTTTACGTAGCAACAAACAATACCCAAATTAGTCACAAAGGCTAAACATCACCATTGCTTTAGTAAGCATGGAAAACATGTTTTCTCTTTTACAATTATTGTCTACGTGTGGTTTACAAACTATGGAAATCACTATATCTAGTAAAACCATCTCTCACGTAATAAGGCTAATTGGTCATCTCCATGAGTTTCTTGTGGAATATATTCATTTTTTGGATTATTCATGGGTTATTTTTGGACCTGGAGTGTATGACACACAGATTCCTAGTGTTGATCCTTTTTACAATTATTTTTCCTCCTCCTGACTTTCTATATTGTCTTGGAACACTTTCTCCTGATGTACCTATGATAAGTGCTCATGGATCCCTCACTGTCATTGGAATGTGATGAGGTGCTCTCATCATCTGTTGTTGGTGGGTCATTAGTTGTTCTAGAGCATTGCCCAACTTCCTTCCTCACATACTTGTCCTGCATAACGAGGATATTCCTCTACTTTAATGGGGTTCATGATGTCTTGCCCATTAATGTCAAGGGCCTTCCCCTAATACCCCATTTTCTTCAGCAATTTGGACTTGTTGAGGCTACGTTTTGTCTTTTCTTCCTTACCTTATTTGCCTCTTTTGGCCCAGTTTTGACATATATATACTTCATTTTCCTCTCCTTATCCCTAATATGGCTAGACTTTCATCAATTATTGTTAAAGGTAAAAGGCAGTACAAGTATATTTGTTTCTACTATTCTATAGCTAGTTTAGGCATTTTTAGTAGCATGCTTATTTGTTAACTTACTATTAGGGGTAGAATGATGGATTTCTTGTAGGACATATTTGGTTGGCTCTTTGACTTGGAGAAAAACTATGTTCCTTCAACCATCCTTCAGTTGATAATCCAACATACCTCAAGATAGAAGCTCCAGCTCAGCAAGTCCGATGCTCCTTCCAACACTTCGACAAATTCAAGGATCGATGAAGGACCAGCTGGCCACTATCCGTATAGTGGAGTTTAGTTGACAGGAATTAGGAACCTTTTTCCTGTAGAAACATGTGGTTTTTGATAAGAAACTGATAATGTAAATTTAGGACAGTTAGTACTGATTTCATTGATTACCATATCCATGGTTTTCAACGTCCTGCTCTGTAATAGAATTGATACTAATTATGTTAGTAAGGATGCCTGTAAAGGAAAAAACATATGGGTTGATTAGTTGGTTAATGTATTTTCGTTTTCAGCTATCAATACTAAAACTTCGATTTCATGTTCTGTTGCTGAAATACGAATTGTAACCATTCTGATGCATTCTTGATTAGTTGTGGAATTCTGTGGATTTGATGAAATTATGAGATAAGTTGCCGTAGGTGTAGTTAGGACTGTAATCCAATGCTTTCTCAGGTGTGGCAAGGGCCCACCACAACCAAACCAGCCTTGTAGACGTAGCTAGAGGTAATTCGCAAGTATAGTTTGATTTAATTCTTGATTGCATAATTATTTGTTTTTGAAAGTCGATTTCATTTCCTGGCATTTGATTCATGTTGTTGCAATAGAGGTAATTCGTAAGTATAGTTTGATTCAACTCTTGATTGCATAATTATTTGTTTTTGAAAGTTGATTTCGTTTCCTGGCATTTGATTTATGTTGTAGCAGAG
Source organism: Pinus albicaulis (assembly GCA_034641835.2). Lineage (NCBI taxonomy): Eukaryota > Viridiplantae > Streptophyta > Pinopsida > Pinales > Pinaceae > Pinus > Pinus albicaulis. The sequence goes on along the minus strand of CM076575.1, from coordinate 1,455,613,133 downwards.
GTAATTTCATATATCAAGGATTAGTTTGGGAATGTCATGTTAAAATATCTGTGATTGTGGCTATAAGTGTGCATGGTTCTTTCCGTAAGGATTGCTTTCCATTTTTAATCACATACACATCATTCTGAATCAAAGTCTTTCTTAGAAACAGAGTTAAGCATATACTCTTTCATCTTTATGGATAAACGATTTTACTGAATGCATTCCTGTGTGAATGGATAGAGCATGGTTATATGCATTTAATTAAATATTTTGTGAGATAAGTAGATAGGGCTAGAGTACGTTTGGAATTCCTAGATCGATTTCAGTAGGAAAGCATACCTTGAATTTGCAAAAAGAATTAATGTTAATTGGTTTTGTGTGTTAAAGTAATTTGCATCTCATTTCATGTGTGTGTAGCTCATATTTGTAAACATAGTTCAATTTCTCATAGCATATGCATGTCATTTTTAGATTGAACAATTCTGTTTGAATTCCATGCGTTTGGTTTGAAGAAGTATATTTTCATTCAAATTGGAGTTTGTGGCTTGAGATTTATCATTTCTTAAGGTATAATATGAGTGTGAAGTTTTGTTCATTGAAGACTGACAGATATAGGTTCTTTTGGGGTCTTAGCCGGCAAGTTACTAGAAGACCCACGTGTTGAACATGTAGGAGAAAGTAGATGATTCATAGAATAGTTCTGAGCAAGTTTTCTTCATTCTTTTGCTGTGATTAAGTAGAGGTTTAAAGTCTTGTTTAGTTTTTCATAAGATTAGGGTTTGGAGTGGGAGGTCATTTACAAATATGGTTGTAGCATTTAGGTCGAGTTGAATTGGAAAAATTATTTTGAGTGAGTGCATATTTCTTTAAGGACAGAACAATCATGGCAGAATCTTAACCAGCGTTCCTTTCTGGATTGATGTTTGAAATTGTGTGTTAGAATTCATAGTTTGGTGCAAGTATCACAATTTCAGTCCATAAGAAGAGCAATGATGAAGTGATTTAACCCCTGCAACTTGGTTCGAAAGAAATTATTCATTAAAGATTGAAAAATTTTATTGCAAGTTTCAGAGGATGATTAGATGACTGCCAGTGGTAATTTATGTGAACTTGTCAACTTTTAATTTCAATATTGAATCCATTTCTATTTCTATGTCTTAATTCAGCGTGTGTTAATTGAGTTGGTAGCATTATCATATTGTAGAAACCAGAGTGTCGATTGTTGTAGAAGTTGGAGTAACTTTGCCGAAGTGTAGTTGGTAATTTGATGAAAGACAACTGTAATTAAAATCTTATCTCCAGAGTACAGTTGTGAATTTTGATAGCTTGATTTTATTTCAATTTGGTTTGAAAAGTAGAATTTGGAGGATTAAAAATGTCAGAAGTGGGTAATACATATATAGATGGGTCGGCTAGGTATGAAACATCAATGGCTATCATAACTGAAGTCTATGTGTAAAATCGATATTCAAATCAGTGTGATAGTGCACCTTTTTGCTTGACACCAGTATAGTGAAATTGTCATGAAGTGTTGTCATCAGAGTTAATTAGGGATACCATTAGTAATTGCGAGTTCACTGTGTGAGTGGGGAATCAATTTATAGGTTTACTCAGATTAGGTAATTCCTTTTAAGTGTGACCTCCAAAGATTAGAATTAGTGTTTTTGAGATTTTCTACAAACATCGAGTTGTTGAATCAAAGTTTTCATTGATTTGGTAATGGTTTTGATTTCAGATTTAATGTTGAGATAAATTGAATAAGGGTTTCCAGTGTTCAAACTAGAGTTTGCTGATTGTTCCTATTTTTATGCTGAGATGAATTGATTTATTTCCGACAGTGTGTGTTTATAGATGTTTGTGTGTGCCTCAATTCTTGAATCAAATATCATAAGGAATCATGAAAAATTTGACTCTAAAAGCTGAATCTTGAGAGCATAGTACAACTTGTGTTTACAAACCCGGATTGATATACAAATATTGGTGAATTAATTTGACGATTATTTCACACAACATTTTGGCGCCGTTGCCAGGGAAGTTGTAATTTCAAGATTCAGGTAATCATTATTGTCTGAGTTTTAGAGATCTTGCAGGGTTGTCAGAGGGTGGAGAGAGTACGGTAAGACGTGAGTGAAGAGCCACACATCCACTGTTGTGGGGTTGCTCCAAACTCTGACCAATTACTTATTGTTCTCAAACTTTATTCTTATTTCCTTATGCGTAGAAGTAGACCTAAGGATAATAAAGGTAGATTTATTTCCAGTTCTCAATTTCTTGAAAATTTTGATTCGGTAAAAACTCCATTAACTAGCCCCGTTGATCGTTACGTAGGTACTAAATATGAAAAATGGAGCACCAATGGAAAGGATATTTTAAAAGGGGAACTTGCAATTCAAGAAGAAGTGAGGCTGTCAATTGGCTCTTTCTCCACCAAAATCAGCACCAATATGGCGAAAAATGAAGGTGAGAACAAAAAAAACGAGGGTAATCATGAAGAAGAGGAAGGACCAAATTTCTTTGGAGGAAACATGAATGGTCGAAGGGAAGAAAAAATTGATGGGAAAAGGAGAGAAGACACTGATGGACCATGAGGAGGACCAGAAGACGATGACGAAAAAACTGTCTTCGGGTTTCCTATCCTCGACATCACTAGGAACATCACAATGAAGAGCATTCCAATGACCTCCCTGCCGCTCTTTTATGGTAAGTCCTCCGAGGATCCTGATGCTTTTCTTTTCAAATTTGATATTTTGTGTAGAAGCTATAATTACTATGATGATGCACACAAACTGAAACTGTTCCCAGCCACCCTGAAAGACGCCGCAATTCAATGGTTTATGAGCTTAGGGGAAAACACCATATACACTTTGGATGACATGAAATCTATATTCCTTAAGAAATAATAGGAATTTTGCAAAACTAGGGACCTCAATGATATTCTGAGAATGCAACAACTAGATGACGAGAGCCTGGAAGAATATCTTGAGCGCTTCCTGTATCATTTTCACAAATCCCGAGGAACCCATCTAGAGGAGAAAAAGGTCAAAACAGTCTTTCTAAAAGGATTAAGAGATGAATGCATCGAGACTCTAAACCTTTTAAGTGGTGGGGACATTTACAAAAATTATTTTGCTGAAATAGCCGAACTTTGTCGAACCTATTCTAGAAGCCAGGCTAAAGTAGGTAGGAAGCTGCGTGATAGTCTTTGAGATACTGCATTTAGAAACCAAAAACCTGCTTCTACTACTGTCACTAGGGTCGAACTAGGAAACCTGCTGGAAGACTTCAAAACTGACATTTTAAACACCATTGGCAACTAACTCGACACAATGAAACATAAGAAGAAAGAAGAAGATGAAAGGGTTGCTATGACAATCTTTTGTCCCAGATGTGAAAAAAAGAATATGGAAATAGAGTTTCCCATCAACGTTATTGAGGTTTGTAGAATTTTCACCTTAGAAAATGCCACCGGTAAATGCCTATCTCTTCCCGGTCTGCAGGCCATCTATAAAGGGAATGCTCAAGCAAATGATCCATCGCAAGCAAGTAAAAAGCCCTTTTGGAGGGGCCCCACTCAGAACATGTTCCCAGAACCTAGTCCCCAAGGATATAGTCAAAATAAACCCTGGAACTTCCAGCCAACTTATCCTCCTTGGGCTGCTCCTCAAACTCAAAACACTCCATGGAAATAGAACTGGAGGGAAAACCCTTATACCAACCCTTATCAGCCCCAAAGCTAGTTCTATGCGCCCTACTCGAATATGCCAAGCACCTCAACATATCAGCAAGGGTATAACCCTCACACATATCAAGGGGACAACCCAGCCATGGAATCCTATCAGCAAGGGTATAACCCTCACACATATCAAGGGTACAACCAAACCATGCAATCCTATCAGCAATGGTATAAACCTCACACATATCAAAAACCATTGCTGCCACCCCCTCCCTTGCATCAAATTTTACCTGCACCATCTTACCCATCATCATCTTCACAGGCACCTCAAAACCCACCTCACCCTACATTATTTCCTTTGCAGCCAGTACCTAACCCAAATCACAATAGACCACCTTAACCTCCACAGAACATAAACATCCAGCCTTTCCCTACATACATGATCACTACCATCCACATGAACGAAATTCAGTTACGATCAGAGAAGAAAGTTAATAAAGGGAAATCAGTTGTTTTCATAGAGGAAGAGGTTCCATCCACATCATTCGAAAATCATATAAAAAATGAGAAACAAAAACAAATACAAGAAGAAGAATCAAATGAACCACCCTACCCAGAAAGACTCCTTGTAAAGAAAGAAGAGACTCCTCTTGCATACAACTTAGAAAATGAATTAAGGAACGTCTGCATTAAAACTCCACTCTTGCAAGATATCAGAGCCATCCCTATTTACACCAAAATTGTCAAGGATCTTTGCTTCAAGAAGCTAGGTGAGAAGGGGCATAAGAACCAAACCGTAAAGATCATGAGCCAAATGTCCACCAAGATTTATGACTTGCCTGTGAAGTACCATGACCTTGGTAATCCCATTGCCACCATTGAAATAAACGGAGTACTTTTGCCAAGCACACTTGTAGACTTATGGGCAGAAATAAATGCCATGACATACGAGACTATGACATCTTTGCAGTTACCTGGGCTTAAACCCACCCCCATAATTCTAGAAATGGCAGACAAATCCGTTGTCAAACCAATGGGAACCCTAGAAGACATATTGGTCACTATAGCTTCCTGGCAATATCCTATAGAATTTATCATCATTTCCCCAAAAACCTCGAGACCTGGACATCCTGTAGTTCTGGGACGCCCTTGGTTGGCAACTATTGATGCCGTCATAGGGTGAAAAAACGGAGAAATGATTATTCCCAATGGTTCCCATAACCAAAACTTGTCCATTTCCCCCCCTGCTTAGATAGCTGCTAAAGTACCATTATGGCTCGAGAACCCCTATAGAGATGAATACTGTATGTTTCCTTTGTTGACATTAGAACAGTCTAGAGGTCTCCAGGAACAGTTGGATGAACATATCTTGCACCAATTTTTATCTCACAGTTCTTGTGTCAATTATCCTATTTCTTTTAATTGTTATCATCATGTTTTCAGTGATGAGTTCCAGGAGGCCTACCATCTAGCCATGTTCGAATATTTTGCAAAAATAGGGGAAATCCATGAACTCGCCACAGATCCTGTAGAAGTCACTGAAGGAAAGACCTTACACATCGGTACAGAATTGACTACGGAACAAAAGCAGCAGTTGATGGGTATGATTCATGAGAAATATGGAACATTTTCTTGGGATTACCTGGACATGCGGGGCATCCATCCAGACACCTGCATCCACCATATTTACACTAATTAAGAGATGATACCCATCCGACAGCCACAGAGGCGAATGCACCAAGCATTAAAAGATATTGTTAAAGAAGAGCTTCAGAAACTCCTAGTTGCAGAATTCATCTATCCCATTTCAGATAGTAGATGGGTGTCACCTCTGGTGGTGGTGCTGAAAAAGAACAGCCAGTGGCATATCTACGTTAACTACAGAGAACTAAACAAGGCCACATTGTGTGACTACTTTCCCCTGCCTTTCATTGATCAGGTAATCGACATGCTCTCAGGTAAGAAATATTTCTCTTTTCTAGATGGGTACAGTGGATATGATCAAATCCAGATAGCTGAAGAAGATCAAGAAAAAAACTACATTTACATGCCCTTGGGGCACCTATGCATATAGAGTCCTCCCCTTTGGTCTTTGTAAAACCTCATCTACATTTCAAAGAGCTTTACTCGCCATTTTTTCCAATTTGGTCCATGACTGTGTAGAGGTATATATGGACGACTTCACAGTCTATGGAGATGATTTCGATCAAGCTTTGGCCAATTTAGAAAAAGTGTTGATTCGTTGTCAAGAAGAAAACCTAGCCCTTAGTAGTGATCAATGTAGAATGATGAAAACTAAGGGAATCGTTCTGGGTCATCATGTGTCATTAGAAGGAATTAAAGTTGATCTGGAAAATATTGAGGTAATCTCACATATTCCTATTCCCAGTTCGCAAAAAGAGGTAAGAAGTTTCTTGGGACATGTAGGTTACTATCGTTGTTTTATCGAAAATTTTACTAAGATTGCAACACCATTATTCAAGTTATTGACTAAAGATGTTGACTTTGTATGGGATGTCAATTGTCAGCAGGCCTTCCAGATACTAAAGGACAGATTTCCTACCACTCCGATGTTAATAGGACCGAATTGGTCCCTGCCATTTCACATATGTACCGATGCTTCAGACACTGCACTAGGAGCAGTTTTGGGACAAAGAGAAGATCACTATCCTTATGCTATCTATTTTATTAGCAAAAATATTTCCCCTGCTGAATTAAATTATACAGTCACTGAGAAAGAATTGTTAGCAGTTGCGCATGCTATAGGGAAGTTTAGGCATTACATTATTGGTTATGAGAATTTCGTCCATACCGATCATTCTGCCATTAGGTTTTTAATGAATAAACCAATTACTAATGGTAGAATAATTAGATGGTTGTTGCTTTTACAAGAATTCAATATAACTGTAATCGATAGGCTTGGAAGTGATAATTTAGTAGTTGACTTTTTGTCTTGTTTGAATATTGGACAAGGAAGAAAGGAAACTCCAATACCCGATGAATTCCCATTTGAAGCAATTTTCACCATTTCCGCCATAACTCCTTGGTTCGCCGATGTTGCAAATTATTTGGTGTCAGGGAAATTACCTTAGAGCATGTCTTCCTGGGAAAAACATAACATTGTGGAGCGCAGTGCTAATTACTCCTAGATTGAAGGATATTTGTTTTACATAGGGCCAGACCTGATCATGAGGCAGCGTGTGCGGGAAGATGAAATGTACGATGTTTTGAGAGCCTCCCACAACGAGCCTTGTGGGGGAATTTTTTCGACAAACGAACCGCATATAAGGTTCTCCATACTGGGTATTATTGGCCCTCAATCTTTAAAGATGACACAAGTTTGTCTCCAGTTGTGATGCTTTCCAGCGGCTGGGAAGACCAGTTTCCACCGACGAGATGCCTCTTCAACCTCAGGTAGCCGTTGAACCATTTGACAAGTGGGCATTGGATTTTGTAGGGTCCATCTCCCCAATGTTGAAAAAGAAGAAATACATTTTGGTATGCACTGATTATGTCACCAAGTGGGTGGAGGTGAAGGCATTATATGCTGCCATGGAAAATTTGGTAGTATAATTTTTGTTCAATTACATCTTCATGAGATTCGATGTACCGCGTGAGATTATCACAAACCAAGGTACACAATTCACATCAAAATTGGTCAAGGCACTCACTGAGCAGTATCAAATTAAACACCATAAATCTACCCCTTACAACCCTCAAGCTAATGGGCAAGTGGAATCCACAAACACAGTCTTGGAATTCATCCTCACAAAAATTGTTCAACTACACCATAAGGACTGGGCAGACAAGTTATTAGAAGCATTATGGGCTTACAGGATTACTTGGAGAAACGTGATAGGACACACCCCATATGAGCTAGTCTACGGGAAACAAGTAATTTTGCCCATTGAGTTCCAAGTAAAGACATTTAGGACTGCCGCCCAATTGGGAATGAATCTGACTAAAGCCCAAGAGTAGAGGTTGATGCAACTGAATGAGCTCAATGAGATTTGACAGGATGCATATCACAAAACCTCGCTGGTATAGGATCAAAGAGCTCGATGGCATGATAAGTTCATCAAAAAGAAAGTCTTCCGTGCAGGTGACTGGGCCCTGTTGTATGAAAGTAAGTTCAAACAATTCAAAGGTAATTTCTCTACTCATTGGTTGGGACCCTATGAAGTAGTTGAATTTTTTGATAATGGTTCAGTTCATATTAGAACCATTGATGATGAGCGGAATTCCTTTGTGGTGAATGGCCATCGGCTAAAAATTTATCATAAACCACTCTCACATGATTTGTTTTTGCAGGACATTCAGAAGGATCCAGGACTAGAGATGGTTCATGGAAATGACCAGCCTCTTGCTGGATCGGTCGATTGATTTCTTTCTATTGATATATGTATATATATATATATATATATATATATATATATATATATATATATATATATATATATATATATATATTAACCAGTGAACTGTCAATTTCCATATCTACAGGTGGTTCTCCCCATAGTCCATGTAGAATAAAGGAGAAATTCGGCAGGAGTGGGTTTATTCCTTGATCCAAGCCCTGTGGATTATTTATGGAAAATGAATAGTTGGAGTCTTCTTTAGATGTCTTCAAACTCTCGAAACATGAAGCTCTCAAGCACTGACTGATCCTGGCTTGTAAAATTTATGGACTAGTGGAAGTTTAGGGATTCCTTGGGCATAGAATTGTTCTTTTCCGGGCCTAAGGAAATAACTATGGAAAGGAAACTCCCTGGAGTCTTCTATGGGCCACTCAGACTCTCTAAATATGAATTCCCTGAGCAAGAACTACCTTAGGCTCGATAAAACAATAAGGTGGTGGTAGCCTAGGGATCCAATGGGTATGGAATTATTATTTTCTGGGTCCACTGGAACAAATATGGAAAAGAAGCCCCCCTGGAGCATTCTTTCAGGACATTTCAAGCTCCCTAAATAGAAATTCCCCAGGAAGTTATCATCTCAGGCCTGGTTAAAATCCATGAGATGATGGACAGGTTCCAGCACCACCTCACAAAACTGAGTAGCACTTTGTCAGAGAAATTGGAGATTCTATGTTCTGTTCTTCACAAAAACCAACTCCATGCTTGAGTTACTCTGAATTTGTCATCTTTGTACCTAGACATTCAATACTGGAACAAAATATTATTTTGGCAATATGTTTTCTAGAAGCGACAGCATGGTCATGAATAGTCTGTGGTACCAATGAACTGTGCAAAGCTTTATTTTTAACAGCAGTAAAATCCTGGAATTGCAGTCTAGGCCTAAAAGTCTAATTGATCTCGATATCACTACTTGTTGCAAATTTTACTGTTGTCCATGATCGTCATTACAGTAGAAGCTACATCTCGAACAACAGACCTGATACTATATTGATAAGATACCAACCTATATATCCATCTAGCTCTGGATCTATCATGCGCCGAGAGGGATCAAAACTCTCGAGGTGCAAACCTATTTTTTGAGTGCAAAACTTGAGGAAAGGTTTGCACCTCGAGAGATTTGATCCCTCTCGGTGCATGATAGATCCATAGTTAGATGGATCTAGGCTAGTTCCAGTCGGAGGCATCAACGTCACATTTTTCATATTATTAAAATTTTTGTATATTTTTTAGATGTAAGATGGATCTAGGCTGGTTTCAGTCGTGTGCTGCCAAGGAAAATCTATCAAAGATATGATTAATTTTATTAGTAATATGTAAATATATCAAATATTAACATAATCATTTTAAATATGCTAATTATTTCTGAGATTAACTTGGTCATTTTAATTTTAAATTTTCTTAGTTACCTCAGTTCGTTGAGATGATAATTATTGTTAATAACTATAATGATGAAAAATGACGAATATTTTTTTTTAAATGCAAAGTGACAATAATAGTGTTGAAAGATAGAAAATGTGAATAATAAGAACGTACTCATGTTACAATCAATCTCAAACTATTTATTTCTACTATTCTTATTTCCTCCCTTGTTAGTTTTGTTATCTTTTCATATCGATTATATGAAAAAGAAAATTTAAATCGTAAACCATTTAAATCATTAGCTTGATCTGTTGTAGTAAACATGATACCTTGTCTCTCTTGCTCTCCAATATTAATAGCTTAAATTACTATAACACAAAAATCAGTCTACATTGTTAATAACGTTTTGTGCTTACACTAAAATCAAAGCATATTGCTAATCCAATCACTTTAATATTAATGTACCATCATATATCCAATTACATCAAATCATAAATCAACATATACATTAAAATCAATGCATTTAATGCAAGCAATCAAATAAGATTAGAAAATAACTTCTACATTGAAATCAATGCACCTAATGCAATCAATCAAATAAGATTAGAAACCAACATCTACACTGAAATCAATGCATTTACTCAAAGAAATCAAATAGGATTAGAAATCGCCATCTACACTGAAATCAATGCATTTAGCGTAAACAATCAAATAGTATTAGGAATAATCTATATTTAAATCAATGAATCTAGTGCAAGCAATCAAATATAATTATAAATCGACGTCTAAATCGAAATCAACACATCCAGTGTAAGCAATCAAATAGTATTAGGAATCACCACCTACACTAAAATCAATGCATCTAGTGCAAGTAATCATGTATCATTAGAAATAAATATCTACACTAAAGTTGATGCATCTAGTGAAAATAATCAAATAGGATTATAAATCACCATCTCCACTTAAATCAATCCATCTAGTGCAAGAAATATTCTTCCCTCTCTCCACCATCCATCCATATCTATATCCCCATCCATCTCTTTTTTTTTGTCTCTATCTCACCCCCCTAAACACACATGCTCTTGCACTCCATATATATCATTCTCTTTGTCGATCACCCTCCCTCCCCATCTCTCTCTTCTTCCCTCTCTTCCCCTTCTCTCCCTCTCCCCCGCTAATATCTCTCTTTCCTCCTTTTGTCCTCTCTCTCTCTCTCTCTCTCCATCTTCCTTATCACTCACTCTCTCTCTCTCTGGGAACCAACATCTACAATGAAATCAATGCATTTACTCAAAGAATCAAATAGGATTAGAAATCGCCATTTACCATGAAATCAATGCATTTAGTGCAAACAATCAAATAGGATTAGAAATAATCTGCATTGAAATTAAGTCATCTAGTGCAAGTAATCAAATATAATTATAAATCGACATCTACATTGAAATCAACACATTCGGTGCAAGCAATCAAATTGTATTAGAAATCACCACCTACACTGAAATCAATGCATCTAGTGCAAGTAATCAAATATCATTAGAAATAAATATCTACACTAAAATTGATGCATCTAGTGCAAATAATCAAATAGGATTAGAAATCACCATCTCCACTTATATCAATCCATCTAGTGCGAGAAATATTCCTCCCTCTCTCCACCCTCCATCCAAATCTATATCCCCCTCCATCTATTCTTTTTTGTCTCTCTATCTCACCCCCCTAAACACACATGCTCTCGTACTCCAAATATATCAATCTCTTTTTCAATCACCTCCTCTCCCCATCTCTCTCTTCTTCCCTCTCTTCACCTTCCATCTATATCTCTATCTTCCCCTTCTCTCCCTCTCCCCCATTAATATCTCTCTTTCCTCCTTTTGTCCTCTCTCCCTCTCTCTCTATCTTCCTTATCACTCTCTCTCTCTCTCTCTCTAGAAACCAACATCTACACTGAAATCAATGCATTTACTCAAATAAATCAAATAGGATTAGAAATTTCCATCTACACTGAAATCAATGCATTTAGTGCAAACAATCAAATAGGATTAGAAATCATCTACATTGAAACCTATTCATCTAGTGCAAGTAATCAAATATAATTATAAATCGACATCTAAATTGAAATCAACAAATTCAGTGCAAGCAATCAAATTGTATTAGAAATCACCACCTACACTGAAATCAATGCATCTAGTGCAAGTAATCAAATATCATTAGAAATAAATATCTAAACTAAAATCGATGCATATAGTGAAAATAATCAAATAGGATTATAAATCACCATCTCCACTTATATCAATCCATCTAGTGTGAGAAATATTCTTCCCTCTCTCCACCCTCCATCCATATCTATATCCCCCTCAATCTCTTCTTTTATGTCTCTCTATCTCACCCCCCTAAACACACACACTCTTGCAATCCATATATATCAATCTCTTTGTCAATCCTCTCCTCTCCCCATCGCTCTCTTCTTCCCTTTCTTCACCTTCCATCTATATCTCTATCTTCCCCCTCTCTCCCTCTCTCTCCATCTTCCATATCACTCACTCACTCTCTCTCTCTCTCCACCTTTCTGTCTCTATTTCTTTCTTCTTACCTCTCTCCTCCTCCCCCTCCAAGTCCATCTCTCTTTCCCTCCCTCTATCCACTCTCTCACATCCTCTCTCTTCCTTCCTCTCCCATATCTCTCTCCCTCTTTCTCTCTCTTCACCCACCAAATATGTTACTATATCCCTCCCTCTCTCCTTATATCTCCTTCTCCCCCCTTATCTCCATCTCTCCTTATTTGTCTCTTTATCTTAGCCCCAAACATACACGCTCTCTCTCTATCTCTCCCTTGTCACTCCTTCTCTCTCTCCACTTCTCACTCTCTATATTTCTTATTTCCTACATCTCTCCCCCTCCAACTCCATCTCTCTTATCGATCCCTCTCTCCTCCTCTCTCTCAAGTCCTCTCTCTCGTCCTTCCTCTCTCTCTCTCCCCTAAATCCCTTTCTCTTCCCTGATCTATCTCTCTCTCTCTCTCCAATACTCTCTCTTCCCCCATCACTCTCCTCCTCTCTCTCATCCTTCCTCTCTCTCCCTTTCTCTCCCACCTCTCTCTCTCTCTTTTCACTCCAATCCTCTCTCGTCCCCCATCTCTCTCTCTCTCTCTCTCTAATCCTCTCTCTTCCCCCATCCCTTTCTTGCTCTCTCTCTTTCCACCCCTCTCTCTCTCCAACTACATTACTATATCCCTCCCTCTCTCCTTCTCACTTCTTCTCTCCCCCTTCTTTCCATACATCTTACTTTGTCTCTTATCTCACCCCTAAACATACACACTCTCTCTCCATCTCTCCCTTATCACTCTCTCTCTCTATTTCTTCTTAGTTATGTAAACTAATGAACATAAATATCCTTAAATATAAAGCAGATTATGGAGTAAATATGAAAAGAGGTTTTATTTACTTACCATACCTCTAGTTTATTTATATTTATATTTATTTATCATACCCCTTTTCTTTACTATGGTATTTGGCCCATAGGCTTGTTATATAATTAGATTTTTATTTATAATCCTATTTGATATATTGTTATTTATTTACCTTACCTCTTTATGCCTCTTGTATATTTATTTATTTACCATACCTCTTTATATCTATTTTATATTTATTTATTTATTTATCATACTTGTTTATACCTCTTTTATATTTATTTATTTACCCATGGTATTTGGCCCATCGTATCAATATTAATTTGTCCCATGGTATTCGTCCCATAGGCTTCATCTAAATAAAACCTCTTTTTAAAGTTTTTTTAAATATAAAAACGTTTATGGAATAAATATAAAAAGAATTTTTATTTATTTACCATACATCTAGTTTATATATATTTTTATTTATTTACCATAGCTCTGGAGTAAGTATAAATTCATTTTACAAATATTTAATTAAAAGAAATATTAAAAGATTTTGGATTTTGATTGTTTGTGTTGAATTAACTCTTTTCCTTTAATTTAGGAAATGGTATTGACTTTAGTAAAGAGTAAAGATGTTTAAAATTTTACTTAATTTGGAAATTCAATGTGGTAATTTTTTTTGTTAAAGGTAAATTTACGATCCATTCAAATTCACGTATATAATTTACTATCCATTCAAATTATATAAATAATACATAATTGTATTAGAAATTGATATATGTTCTAGCACAATGCGATTTTTTATTTTTTTTTAAATTTAAAACTTAAGCCGAAATTTTGTATGAGGACGTGACCCACCTGACATCGGGGTCATATTGGGCTGTAGATGCGCCTCTCAGCGCAATGATGCTATTTTCATTCCTAATTTCATTTAAGTGACAAAGGTATGTGCTCAATTTGCTTAATTTAGTTATAGGTAGTTTAAATGATTATTAAAAGTACATGCTATCTACCAGATTCCATATGCCTCTACCTTCATTTCTGCCTTCCAAGCCAATTAAAATCCTAAATCCTGTCCACCCATATCCAAACTTCATATGATTACAGGTGATGATAAGGGCTGTGTAGTTGATGAGGAAGCACGATAGGAAGGAAAGCACATGATGACAAGGGAAGGTGCCATCTACACTGGAATATGATTTCGAGCATAATGACACGATAGGGACCAAGCATTCATGCAGACTGAGCTTCCATCATAAGCCTATATGCCATTTTCATTTAACCTCAGGATTGTCCTCATGATCCGATTACTAGGTAATGTCTCCACCATAAGTCATGATTGTGTCTTTATCCCTCTCCACGATAAGCAATGCAGTGTCTCTGTGTAGGCTAAGGTGAATTTTTGATAAAGAGAGGAGACGCTAGAGTATGGGTTATTTTCATAAAGGGTGGACACCTGGAAATGTTCTTTTTGTGAGCCATAAAGGATGCCAGTCACCGATTTTCCGGAGCCAAGGAATAAACATTTTTGTGTTGCGTTTATTTCCAAATTAACTTCCTGCTTAGATAGTCATCTCACTGTGGGTCGTGACAGGTGCGATTACATGCCACAAGCTGAGTGCAGAGATGTCTGAATCTGCTTGGATCATGGGAACCGATAGACATGAGCCCACATTTAGCCAATTCACTCGAACTGCAGATTATCAATTATGCAAGGAGGCCATCGAGCAAAAGGGATGGGGGGTTTTTCTTCAAAAATTCCAAGGGTACAATGACATGGTGGCATTGGCATTTTCTCAATATTTCGATGGAAAGAGAGAAAAGATCGGGAACCTGTGTCTCGAAGTCATAGAAAAATCATTAAGCAGAGTAATCGGATTACCCACTGGATGTGAGAAATTCTTCAAAGGGGGGAAATTAAGCATAACAAACTGTGCGAAATTCTTAAAACCAACATATCAGTCACTAAGTTGGCAAAAGGGAATGCTATGGAGTTGCGTTCAATACCAATGGTAGTCACTGCTAACCATGATCCAACACTTTCTAACTTGTGAAGTCAAGTATGCAATCATCTTTCTATATCAGATCAAATTACTAATGCATCTAATTGAGGATTTTTCTGTAGATATTCCCCATTTCTTGAAATTAAGTTTGCATAAGATGGCTAGAGGAGTTCAATCTAAGAATCGGAAGCCAGGGACTGCATTGTATCATCATAGCTTGATCAAGATCCTGGTTGCGTTTGAACTGAGCAAAAGGAAAAAGTCATGGGAGGATTTCCTCATAGAGAATTTTTCAGGTGAAGAAACTCAGGTGAAATGGAGATAGAGGTCTATAAGTCAATTTGCAAAATAAAAAATAAACATCCCTGCTGCACCCATTTCATCCATCCAATCTGTTGCACTTCTAACTGGAAATGCCACAAGGCCCGATCCTTCCTTTAGTCATGAAGCTGGACCTTCAAAAAGGCAGTTAGGAAAACGAAGAAGAAAAGCCTTGCCCCTTCCTGAAGAATTAATTGAAAATACCCCAACTCAAAAAGGTCACAAGCCCAGTTTGGGGAAACACTCAATTCATGCAAGTAAATCTCCAGTTCCCACTTCCGAGACTGTCATACTAGAGAAAAAAAGGACCAGAAGCATGGGTAAGTCCCCTTGCACCACTGTTGATTCCCAACATATTTTTGGGACCTCATCCCCGTATTCTGCTACTCCCTCTCCCTCATCTTCTCCCCAATTTCCTTTATCT
Source organism: Pinus albicaulis (assembly GCA_034641835.2). Classification (NCBI taxonomy): domain Eukaryota; kingdom Viridiplantae; phylum Streptophyta; class Pinopsida; order Pinales; family Pinaceae; genus Pinus; species Pinus albicaulis. Next base: position 1,455,597,562 of record CM076575.1, on the reverse strand, counting down.
CCCTCATCTTCCCATCAGTTTCAGATTCCAAATGATATTGCCCAAGATGTGCATGCTTTTACCCCTACTCCCCCTTCCTTAAGCCCAGAACAGTAGGGTCATTTTCCAAAGCAGGGTATGGGCCACATGCCAGCTGAGAGTCATCCCCAATAGTCAACAGTTCTAGCTAAGATATTAGTCCCCGATGAAGAAGAAAATTTCAAGATTAGATCAGTAAGGCTTCAAAATAAAATCTCTACATTAAGGAACAAGGTTCACAGGCTTAAGACGTTATTCCAATATGTAAGTAAGGTAAATGATCAGTTAAGAGAAGAGAACCTATGGTTATATGTACATAATGATGAGCTTTAAAGGAAGGATCAAAGGCTGAAATCATGGAAGACATCTAAATTTCAGTTTGCAAAGAAGACAAGTGCTAGAGGATTGGTTGAAAAGTTCACAAAATGCTCAGCCTCATTCAGGAGAAGTTTGGAGAAGTTGGCCCAAACAACTGATTTTTGACTGGGCTGTGATGACTTGGAGGCATGAGGACATGCCTTAGATCAAGTGTGGGGGAGATGTTAAGGCTACTTTTTGTCTTTTCTTCCTTACCTTATTTTCCTCTTTTGGCCCAACATATATATACTTCCTTTTTCCTCTCCTTATCCCTAATATGGCCAGACTTTCATCAATTATTGTTAAAGGTAAAAGGCAGTAAAAGTATAATTGTTTCTACTATTCTATAGCTAGTTTAGGCATTTTTAGTAGCATGCTTATTTTTTAACTTACTATTATGGGTAGAATGATGGATTTCTTGCAGGACCTGTTTGGTTGGCTCTTTGACTTGGAGAAAAAATATGTTCCTTCAACCATCCTTCAGTTGATAATCCAGCATACCTCAAGATAGAAGCTCTAGCTCAGCAAGTCCGATGCTCCTTCCAACACTTCGACAAATTCAAGGATCGATGAAGGACTAGCTGGCCACTATCCGTATAGTGGAGTTCAGTTGACAAAAATTAGGAATCTTTTTCCTATAGCAGCATGCGGTTTTTAATAAGAAACTAATAGTGTAAATTTAGGACAATTAGTACTGATTTCATGGATTACCATATCCATGGTTTTCAACATCCTGCTCTGTAATAGAATTGATACTAATTATGTAAGTAAGGATGCTTATAAAGGTAAAAACATATGGGTTTATTAGTTGGTTAATGTATTTTCGTTTCAGCTATCAATACTAAAACTGCCGAATTGTAACCATTCTGATGCGTTCTTGATTAGTTGTGGAATGCAGTAGATTTGATGAAATTATGAGATAAGTTGCCGTAGGTGTAGTTAGGACCGTAATCCAATGCTTTCCTGGGTGTGGCAAGGGCCCACCACAACTGGACCAACCCTGTAGATGTAGCTCGAGGTAATTTGTAAGTATAGTTTGATTTAATTCTTGATTGCATAATTATCTGCAAACAACGAGTTGTTGAATCAAAGTTGTTGTTGATTTGGTAATGGTTTTGATTTCATATTTAATGTTGAGATAAATTGAATAAGGATTTCCAGTGTTCAAACCAGAGTTTTATGATTGTTCCTATTTTTATGATGAGATGAATTGATTTATTTCTGACAGTGTGTGTTTATAGATGTTTGTGTGTGCCTCAATTCTTGAATCAAATATCATAAGGAATCATGCAAAATTCGACTCTAAAATCTGAATCTTGAGAGCATAGTACAACTTGTGTTTATGAGCCCGGATTGATATATAAATATTGGTGAATTAATTCGACAATTATTTCACACAACAAGACCCAATTCGTATATTATGTTTTTCAAAAGCAACGAAATAATCATGATGAAAAGTACATGAATTCGAAGAGTCACATTTTACCTCAAGGTGGTTATAGTGCAGCTTTCCCAAGGCTTCATCCTTAGCTTGAAACTCATGTAGCAACCTGTCTTTCTCCTTCTCCACTTCCTGTAGGAGTTTCCTTAGCTCAGTATTTTCTGCTTGAATTCTTTGGTTGATCTCTTCAAGTTCTTGGAGTCATGCCACATTGGGTGTTATTTTCATCTTTGGTACAATATATGTTGAATTTTTTTTTTCATCGACTGAATCAGAGCCCAGGTCGATGGGCCCACCTACTGTTATCCCAAGAGATGCAAGCTTCATTTTGTCACCAGAATCGGTCTACATATGGAAAATCTCGCAATTGTGACCTTTTCATCTTCCTCTAATTTAGAATCTTGGTCTGTTTTAATGTTGGCAGCTATCTTTTGCCTCTCCTTTCTTTCATTTCTCTTAGGTCTCCACTTAGGGTGCAGTTTCGAGCAATTCTCTTCGTCATGTTCCTCTTTCTCACAATGTGTACAAGAGGGCTTTGCTCCTCTTCTATTGGCTGTTGCGGCCTTTTTTGGGTGGTCATTTTGTTCATGCGTCGCCCTGCTTTCAAGATGCATGGCCTTCACATTGGCCTCATTGATAGTAGTAGGCTCAAACAATAATAATGAATATCTTATGTAACTATGTAAAGAACCAATATACTTAGTTACAATCTCTCGTGAATCTAATGGAATGCCCAAATTCAATGTTTTTTTTCTAAATTCTTTAGTGAAGTTTTGCACATTTTTACCTTTGCCTTGCTTTAGGTGTTTCCATTCCATTAATGCCTTTTGCTTATAGCCAAAGGGTAAAATTTATTTTTTAATGCAGAAACAAAAATTGACCGCGAGGAGAGAAGGTTACCTTAATTTTTTCTTCCTTTCAATTTTATATCCCACCAAATGAGAGTGGTCCCAATCATTCAAAGAGATGCCAACTAGATCTTTGCCTTGTCTTCCTTGATCTGCTGAATCTGGCAGTAGACCTCAAACTATCTAATCCAATTGTTAAGATTTTCTGCATTACATTCCCCATTATACATGGGAAAGTCAAAGTTTACATCTAGTTTAAAGAATGGTTCCTTACATGTATATCTATGATTTATGCAAGAATGATGAGAATAAGAATAGGAACTGTCACTAGAAGACGGAGGGGGAGGGAGATCTTCTCCACCATCTCCATGTTTTATTGATCCATGATCATCTGCATCTTTCTTCTCATGCTTGACAGACTTCTCATACTCTGCAAGCAACTTGTCTACTTTCTCTGCCATGTTGTAAAATGCCCTGTGATAATTCCTCTCTTCTTCCCAACGAGCTTCCTCATCTACCATGTTTCTTCTTTTTGGTGCACGTCCTGCTTGGGTATCAAAGGACTTAAGCTCTCCTTCGCCTCTTTTCAGCATGTTTCTAGTTAGCATATACTCATGTAATTCACATCGACAAAGACTTGGTCTAATACAACTTGATCCAAGATATTTTTCTTATTGATGCATAAAGAATTACATATGACAGAGCATGTTAACGAGGAAAGTTAAAGCACAAATAAATGAAGAGAAAAAGAAACATGAAAGCATGAAAAGACGAGACAAGCAATTTATTATGGAGTTCGTCCAATTTCGACTACGTCTTCAACCCCTGCTCAATAGTGGAGAGACCTTCATTCATTAAGTGGCATAAAAGAGAAGAAGTACAAGCAACATTTACATAAAACCTTATACCTACAAGTTGTAAGACAGTAGAAAAATGGAGAGACTAGCTGCAGAAACAAGTAGAACCCACTAAGTTCCTGGTGAAAACTCATGTAGAAATGACTGTCCATAAGCCCAATTCTGACAAAGTGACTTTTTTCACCTCTAAGAATCTTTCGGATGCCCCCAAGATCCTATGGGGCAAGGTTCTGGCCTCCTTCCAAGCTGAGGGTTCCGCTCCTGCAATAAAAAAAATTAGCCCTAACGTTGCACTGAATGTCGAGCTCTTATACTAAAGGAGCGACATAGATCACAATGTGAAAACTAGGGAGAGATGTCGAATGTTGTTCAGGGACCAGTAATTGTTATAGTACTGGTCCCATCAACCCACCAAAAATAGACATATATGCAACCAATAATTAAACATAATAAAATAACTTGAAGTTCAAATATATATTAAATTATGTTCAAAATTTCCCAAGTCATTGACTGGGCCCACATGTATCCATAAATAACCCACAACTGTCCATAAATAGCTTAATAAGTATCAAGATTACAAATCCCAACATTTAAACTAGAAAACTCATAAAACCATTTCTCCTTCCAAAATGGTCAAGTCAATAAGTACAAAAATCCAGTCACTTCAACCCATCTGATCAGCTCTGATGTTGTGTATGAGAAGTAAATATCAATACCTACACATAATAAAAAGAAATGTATGTCAACCATAACTGCTGTGTTATTCAACATTTAAACCCATTATGTTCAATAAATGACACCCACCCCATAACAACATTTAAACCAACTGTGTACAATAAATGACACCCACCCAATAAATTCAATAAATGATTTCCTATCAAAATAGATCAAACACATGGATAAAAAAAAAAAATTCTCAGCCATTAGATCACATCAAATTCAATCCTGATCACACATGCAAAATGAAGCCATTGCAATCCATGTCCATCATTGTCACCAATAAAATTCAACTGCAAAAAACTATAAAAGAAGTTCAACCACTGTTGAAGTTACATTTTTCAGTTTCAAACTATTCACCAGCCTTGGAGACAATCCAGCACAAAACACACCCAGCCTTGGAGACAACCCAGACAGAACACACCTCAAAACAGAACACAGTATATTCAAGTTAGTTTACATTTTTCTTAAAATTTTATTTTAATTTTTGAGTCTTTATTTCAGCTTTCTTACACTTTTATTTTCATTTCTGAGTCTCAGTTTTTAGTTATTTCTGAGTCTTTATTTTAGTTTTCAGTTTTTTAATTGCAAACAAACAGAATTGCAAACATTCATTTCTGAGTCTTTATTTCAGTTTTTAGTTTTTAGGGTTGTTATAAAATGTAAATGAAACAGCAGCAGCAGCAGATAGTGTTTCACCTCTTAATAACATCAATTCACTAGGAAATTCAAGAGAAAAAACACCAAAGTGTGCCAACAAGTTTCTCCCCACTAGAAAAATGTTGTAATGTATAAACTGGATCTGAATTTCAGTTTATGACAGCTGTAAATACAGCAGCAAATCTACCCTATCTTCTTCATTATTAATGCTAAATCAGCAAGACATACAAGTGCTAGAAATTACAAAACCTTGAATAAATAGGTCGCTGAAAAAAAATCTGCAAATCTGCAATAGGGACAATTTTTGAGAGTTGGAAACTTCATATAGATGTGTAAAGATGGAATTTCACGTACACACCATAGCCTCATTCCAAGGCTAAATCCTTGCAATCAACCGACAAAGCCACATGCAGGCTCATACATGTGAAGTGCTGCACTTCATGAGTACATATGTCAAGTTTCATGGTGATGTCATACACAAACAAGGTTCCAATAGAATAATGCCATACAAGCTTGCAACTAAGGTCAAGCAAGCATCTAGTGAAGTAAATTCATTGTGCAAATCCATCAGGGATCATCTAGGGGCTGATCAGACACCATGCAACCCAAATCTCTTGAAGCATCCCCAAACATGGTGCAAGCACTGTCAGAGTAATCCCTAAAGCTGAAAACCCAAATAGTGAATGGATGTCTAGCTAATATACACTTGTATCACACTTCGTCAAAACATAGAAGATCAAAAACGAAAAGATTGTTTTAAGTTGAAAAGTTACATGGTTTATTTTATACACCTCTTGGGAGCTAAAGAACAATTTCAATCACAAGTATTAATTTCTGTTTTGTATTTCTTTTCGGTTTATGGAATTGTTTGATCCTTTTAAGCAAGGTTTCTTGTTCAATGCTTGTTGTTTTCAAATGCATTTGGAAGAGAACAGGAATAATCATTTCCAGTTGCTAGTTTTACATCAAATTTTAGTGATATAGAGCTCCCTATCATGTTGCACCTTTTATATAGGAAGATTGCAGAAGTTAACTATGCACAAATTATAGGAATAACAATGTTATATACATAATACTAATAAATTTAATGATACTTGACAATTCGAGTAACATTCCATGCAATGCAAAGCAAATAATATCACATGGATTGCCTAATTTAGAGTGCAAAATACACCCTTTAAACTTTTGCTCATTGCAAATACAAGTACACTACATGGCTTAGGTGCTCACACATCGGTAACAAATACATTAGTTAAAAAAAATATTTATAGTGTCTGTATATATGTGTGTGTGTGTTTACTAAACATCAGTTAAAAAAAACCGTGTCCTCTTGCTCTGTAGATATAGAACCTGCAATCTGTCCATTTTGCATGCCTTTCAATCCATCCAGTGACCCACAACCTAACTTTGTTGTATGACTCAAGGGCCTTTACGGGGTATATCAACCACAAAGTAGAACCCATAAAACTACCCAAACCCCAGTTTGTAACATTTGAAGGATTCAAAATATTTAGAGTCCCTTGGAAAATAAGTCACCTAGATTAATTGAACTAGTCAATAGAAATGTTTTTTAACAAGTTGATGAATTCAGTAACTATGATCAGAATGTTCTGTATCTAAAAAAGAATAATATGAATAAGATGCTAATTTGTTTTGGTGAATGAGGCGCCATTGCAATTGAAACGAAAACATATTATAGATTTCATAAAGTCAACACCTCAATACCTGAGTTTTGGTCACAGTTTGTAACATTTGATGGATTCAAAAAATTTAGAGTCACAGTGCACAGTGGAACTTACCCAATTAGTTGAACTTACCCAATTCAGCTTCAGTGTACAAAATGACTTCAAATGACACAAAGATCAAACTGGAATTCAAACTTACCCAATCGTTTGAACTTACCCAATTCAGCTTCGGGGTGCATAATGACTTCAAATGACACAAAGATCAGACAAAGATAGAGATTAGATTCTGGAAACAAGTAACCAAAAACAAAACATGAGTAGCTGAGCATAGAAGCCTGTGGAAAATATCTTAGTAGTTGAGCATAGAAGTTGTAGCATTTGAAGTTAACATATATATCTGCAATAGCTGAAAATAGAAGCTGTAGCATTTGAAGTTAACATATATATCTGCAATTGCTATGCATAGAAGTTGTATTCATCATGTGAAAACAATCATTTTTTTCAATTATGAATAACAGCTTGCAATTGGTGCTTTTGCAGCCTACAGGTAGTTGCATCCATGGCAAGAGTGAGTTATGTCGCTCGCACAAGGAGAAGTGGCAGAAGAGTGACCAGGGGTGCCCAACTGCGATGCACCTCATCAGATGAAGAAAGAATAGGTGATGTCAATGTCACCAATGCTCCAGGAAATGTTGTTGACGATGAGCATGTGGCTGAAGCTGATGTTGTGGCACCATCAGCCACAGAGCCACCGTCAACCACAGTCCAAGGTGCAACTTCAACTAAAAAGATCAATGCTATAAGAGGTTGGACAAAAGAAGAAATGTTAGCTGCAATTGACGACATAGAGTTCAATGGATATTCTGTTCAAGCATCTGCAAAGAAGCATACTATTCCCTCTTCATCAATACATTATTGGATAAATGGGCTGACTCACACCAAACGTAGAGGGCCTGTTACAGTTATGACTGAAGAGGAGGAGGCCGAGGTGGTTGAGTGGTGTAAAGAAATGGCCCAATTGGGACCTGGGCTAGAGTTGATACAACTCAAATCTACAGTTGCTCAAATCTGTCAAGGGAGGCCAAACCCATTCAAAGATGGGTTTCCTGGTAAATCATGGTGGTTTGGGTTTAAAAAAATGCATCCAGACCTTGTATTGTGTACAGCTGAGGGCCTTGATAGAGACAAACCATTAAATTTGCGCCCTATAGTTGTATGTAAGTTCTATGACACTCTTTCTAGTGCATATGATAAGCATTCTTATGCTACAGACCATATATGGAACTGTGATGAAACAGGTTTACAGGCGGGAAGGAATTGTGGCATGAGGGTAATTGCAAAAAGAGGTAGCCAAAACGTGCCAAAGATTTTTCCTAAGAGCAGGGAATGGATAACCATTTTATGTTGTGTCAATGCAATTAGTGCTTCAATCCCAGGATTTTATCTTTTCAAAGGTAAAAATCAATTGAAAAATTATATACAAAACTGTGAACCTGGAGCATGCATGGTTGCACATCCCCATGCATGGATGACTAAAGAGTTGTTTTTAAATTGGCTTTGCCACTTTGCTGCATCTGTGCCAGGTGGTGTCTCACCTAATAACAGACACCTGTTGATATTAGATGGCCATGGAAGCCACATGGCTCTACAAACAATTGAGGAAGCATACAATTTGGGCATTGACCTTTTAACATTGCCCGCTCATACCACTCACAGATTGCAACCACTTGATGTTAGTGTGTTTGGCCCTTTCAAAAACTATTTCAGGTCAGAACGTGCTGCATGGATGGCAAAGAATCCAGGGGTTGATGTCAAAAGGTTCGAGTTAGCAGAGCTTGCAAGTAAGGTTTTTAAAAGGGCTCTGACACCATCAAATATCAAGGCTGGCTTTAGAAGGACAGGAATATGGCCACTAAATTATGATGCTCTTATGCATAATACTGCTTGTAGCCAAGCTTTCCATGTGGATGGTCAGGAAGAAAGACAGGAAGTGGAAGAAGAAGTAAATGAACATGATGATGTGGTTGCAGCTGATAATATTATTTCCCTCTCTCAAGGACAGTTATATGCTGATGATGATGAGCAGGTATGTGAAACACAATATAATTGTCAACAAATTGATGGCAACACTGTTGAACATGCAGTTGAGAATGCAGATTTTGTTGAAACAGAAATTGCTGATATTGTTAATGCAGATTTAGTTCAAAATGAAAACGATGATATTGTTAATGCAGAAAATGAAATTGCTGATATTGGGCATGAAATTGAAAATGACCAATTGTCATTGCCTAGCCAAGTAAACCCACCATCATGGCTGGAAGAAAACATGATTAATTTGAACGCCCATAGTGTCTCAAGAACCAATGAACAAAGCATGAACATGCCTTCACAAGTGGCTGAATTGAATAGTGAAATTGTTCATTTTTTTGTGGACAATAGATCAATGGAAGAAGATGGAGGACATAATGAGGCAGCATATGAAGAAAACAATATAGTTCAATCAAGTGCCACAGATACTGAAGTGCCAAGCAATGACATGCAGGTGGGAGGGAGGGAGAAGTTACTTGGGCGGTTCTTAAAGCTACCAGTAGAAAGAGTGTCAATGAAAAAGAAGCAAGGAACAGCCAATAGTCTTCGTTTGGGACGAAGTTCACAGTTACTCACCTCTGAAGACTATATAAAGCTCCTTGTTGAGTCTGAAAATAAGAAAATGGAAATTCAGGAATTAAAACAGAAAAAAAAAAAGATCAAGCCAAGGAGAAGAAGGCAACAAGGGCTATTGCAGCACAACGTCGAGCAGATGAAAGGCTTGAAAGAGAGAGAGCAAGGCAAGAGAAGGAGCAACAAAAACAAATCTCAAGACAGGAAAAGGAAGCAAGGAAGGCTCAACAAATGCTTGAAAGGGAACAAGGGTTGACTCATATGGTTGACATAAATGCAAGCACAGTTGATGAGAATGAATCCAGGAACATGTCCAACACATTGGACAACATTGCAAATAATACAACATTATTCCAAGACCTCATAAACATTCAAGTGTCTCACTATCAAAATCAGGGTTTACCCACTTTCCTTATTCCTACCACAGGAGGTCTGAATTCAATGTATGCTCAGCACACACCTCCACTTAACGCAAGTGTGAGGTACGGGTACTCAATTCCTCCATGGTTGGAAGGGACAAATTGGTCTCAATTATATGGCAGCAATCAACCACCACCTAATCAAGCCTTCTTGGGAAGGCCAACCTACTTGGCTCAATCAGGCAACTCAGGGTTTGGCACTGAAGATTCTCAAGGCCATAAAGAATAGGAGTGTTAAATGTTTTTGGATGCAACCACATTATGATGTGGATTTTTGGATGGACTCTATGTTTGGACTTTCATATCTTAATAGATCTCAGATTTCCTTTCTACCACACTAAGTATAATTCATAATTCATACTTCAGATTTCCTTTCTACTACAACCACAGTCCAAGGTGCAACTTCAACTAAAAAGATCAGCGCTATAAGAAGTTGGACAAAAGAAGAAATGTTAGCTGCAATTGATGACATAGAGTTCAATGGATATTCTGTTCGGGCATCTGCAAAGAAGCATACTATTCCCCCTTCATCAATACATTATTGGATAAGTCCAATATACTTAAGTATGAATTTTGACGCCCTACTCTCCATAATTGTTGACACCCTACTCTCCATATCTTGCAGCGTTTGACAAAGTAAATACTTTGTCAAATGCTGCAAGATATGGAGAGTAGGGCATCAACAGTTATGGAGAGTAGGGCGTCAAAATTCATACTTAAGTATATTGGACTTTCATATCTTAATAGATCTCAGATTTGGACTTGGACTAGAGATTTGAACTTTTGACGCCCTACTCTCAATATTGGACTAGAGATTTGGACTTTTATATCTTAATAGATCTCATATTTCCTTTCTACCACACCAAGTATAATTCATAATTCATACTTCAGATTTCCTTTCTACTACACTAAGTATAATTCATAAATAACAAAACTACAGCAATGCAAAACAAAAATGAACAATGAAGTCTGCAATGCAAAACAGAAGCATGATTTTCCCTATTCAGCTTCATCTCTGGATATAATTAATCAACAAAATAATAACATCACATAAATTATGAATAGCATGGGAAACTTATCAATTAAAACTGTGTACACAAAAAAAAATCATGAAATTTATTTGTCAGGCATATTTAATCAGAGCTTTTTATCCATGATAACAAATGTATCCCGTGTGCATTTATGTTGTCCTTCACATTTCCTTTCTACCACACTAAGTATAATTCATAATTCATACTTCATATTTCCTTTCTACTACACTAAGTATAATTCATAAATAACAGAACTACAACAATGCAAAACAGAAATGAACAATGCAGTCTGCAATGCAAAACAGAAGCATGATTTTCCCTATTCAGCTTCATCTCTGGATATAATTAATCAACAAAATAATAACATCACATAAATTATGAATAGCATGGAAAACTTATCAATTAAAACTGCACACACAAAACAAAATCATGAAATTTATTTGTCAGGCATATTTAATCAGAGCTTTTTATCCATGATAACAAATGTATCCCGTGTGCATTTATGCTGTCCTACTTGTTTTAGATTTCATCCCAAACTACAAAGAAAACTAACAAAAATGAAACCAATTCAATTCAATAAAAAGAGCATGAAATTATAAGTCTCTTACATGATCACTGAACCATAGCACGCGAAGTGCAAAGAAAATCCAAAATTTCCTTTACAACACAGAACACCTAAGAGTTTGTTATCATCTACAATATTTGTCAACTGGCTTGTTTGTATCGATTTGCAATAATGATATTTTGTTTTCATGTCTAAGATTCTCCAGACCTGAAACCCAAAGGCATGCGCAGTTGGCATATGGCCTGATGACAATACTTCACAGATATAAATTATGACCACTGACCGTGATGCATTCCATGGATGCCTGCAACTAAAGTGGGTCACATCAAATACTAATCTGCATGGGTGCTCATGTCACTATGCATGTGATAACATAGTTTGTATTGGAGTGAAATTTGATATTATCATGATAATTGGGTGGAACATTCATATACGTTCCTGATACTATTCGACGGCAGAGTTAGTGGGTGTGAGTGGACAAGGATTTGATCTTGCTCTTGGAGGATGATCATGGCCTCCCTTTACTCTGTTACTTACTCTGGCCTATTAGAGTATAGGTCACAGACCCATATCAAGCCCAAGGCTACAAATTGTTATATGCCATTTCTGAAAATTAATCACGAGTGTTGCCTCAAATAGAAAATACCTGAAGAAAAGCAGATTCTTTCTCTCCAGAGAGACCTATAATGACAAGTATACATTTACAGGGTTACAAATATATTGCTAAATATACCAATAGAAAGAATTGGAGTGGAGAAAACTATGAGAATAGAAGAAAATAAAGCCGATTTTAAAAACCCCAAGTTTAACCTAAGGGTTTAGGAAGAAATCCAACAACACATAGCCATACCCCGGAGCACTTATTTATGCTTGAGGCTAACAAAAATTTATGGCAAAACGAATTCAAAATTCCCAGCTACATCCAGGAAGGGCTTGAAAACTCGAAATAAAAAATTATGCCAATTCTCTCTATGGAATAAAAAGAGCATGAAATTACAAGTCTCTTACATGATCACTGAACCATAGCACGCGAAGTATAAAGAAAATCCAAAATTTCCTTTACAACACAGAACACCTAAGAGTTTGTTATCATCTACAATATTTGTCAACTGGCTTGTTTGTATCGATTTGCAATAATGATATTTTGTTTTCATGTCTAAGATTCTCCATACCTGAAACCGAAAGGCATGTGCAGTTGGCATATGGCCTGATGACAATACTTCACAGATATAAATTATGACCACTGACCGTGATGCATTCCATGGATGCCTGCAACTAAAGTGGGTCACATCAAATACTAATCTGCGTGGGTGCTCATGTCACTATGCATGTGATAATATAGTTCGTATTGGAGTGAAATTTGATATTATCATGATAATTGGGTGGAAAATTCATATACGTTCCTGATACTATTCGACGATAGAGTTAGTGGGTGTGAGCGGACAGGGATTTGATCTTGCTCTTGGAGGATGATCATGGCCTCCCGTTACTCTGTTAATTACTCTGGCCTATTAGAGTATAGGTCACAGACCCATATCAAGCCCAAGGCTACAAATTGTTATATGCCATTTCTGAAAATTAATCACGAGTGTTGCCTCAAATAGAAAATACCTGAAGAAAAGCAGATTCTTTCTCTCCGGAGAGACCTGTAATGACATTCAAGTATACATTTACAGGGTTTAGGAACTAGAGTGGAGCAAACTATGAGAATAGAAGAAAATAAAGCCGATTTAAAAAACCCCAAGTTTAACCTAAGGGTTTAGGAAGAAATCCAACAGCACATAGCCATACCCCGGAGCACTTATTTATGCTTGAGGCTACCAAAAATTTATGGCAAAATGAATTCAAAATTCCTAGCTACATCCAGGAAGGGCTTGAAAACTCGAAATAAAAAATTATGCCAAAATCCAATACTCTCTATGGAATAAAAAGAGCATGAAATTAGAAGTCTCTTACATGATCACTGAACCATAGCACGCTAAGAATAAAGAAAATCCAAAATTTCGTTTACAACACAGAACACCTAAGAGTTACGGTTTTAAACCAAAAATGAGACTATAATGAACAATTACAAACAAGAAATGAGACTATAATGAACAAATAGAAGCTGTCTTCAACAAATAACTACCTTTTCCTTCACACAGAACAATAATAACAATGCTCGATGGATAATCTTGTAAGCATTTACAAAACGAATAGTGAAAGACACATACGTACATTAATATACACTATATCATCACAGTATCAAAAGCCGACGGTCTGTTTATATGGAAAACATGAAAATCATTAAGGAAGACCCAGAAAACTAAGAAAACCCAGCGAAATTCCACAGAAGAGCTAAACCCAAGAAAACAAGAACAGTTAAACATAAGTCCACTGAACAACGATTGAAAGTGTTGATAAACACAGTGAGCAAGTGTTAAACAACACAGAGCATGATTGGTAGGATTCACAGAATCCTACCAGAGGTCGCCGAAGGTTCGCTGCCGCCGAGGATGCAGAGAAGCCACCACAACGCCGAAAGAGAACCTCGCCATCGCCAATGCCAACCATGGAACCCTGTACCTACAAAAATACAAGAAAATCAGTATTTTGTCAACAAAAATGGCATTCTCTTAGTAAAAAATAAAAGAACTGCAAAAATACCTGAAGAATTTGACCAAAAACAACAAACGAACCGAAACCCTGGCGGTCCAGCATCAGAGGAATGGCAGACACAATGACGGACTTTGCGTTCAAGAACAGGAACGGGCGGCGAGCTACAACGTCCAGCAACCAACAAACACATAAACCCAACAAGATCAACAATACGGAACCGGCGAACAGGTTTACCAACTGCAACAAACAACTAACCAACAATGGTGGGCATTGAAAGGCATATGCATTAACAAGAAATGGCAACAGGTTGCGCAGGTTCTGGAACCCGCAACAACCACCACTGGCGGAGCCGAACGCCCACAGACCGGTCCCGAGCAACAATGAACGGGAGGTGATAGACATGGCGGTAAAATCGATTAAAGAAAACCCTAATTCGTGTTAAACCTTGCGCATTGAATATTGTCACCAACCCAACACGTGGCTGGTCCGAGTGGGTAGCTGTCATACAACGTCCACATGGTTTTCGTCACTGGTCGCTGAGGTGGACGGGAGGGCGCCCAACAATTGGCATCCCTCCCCTATGGGTTGTTAGTTCGATTGGGCACGTGATATGGAGGCGGGTCAGCTTCAAACCACGCCCGCTCCAAAATAGAGAACGTATAGGTAATTTTTGGCCACCGGTTTTGATTAGTTTATGATTTTGTTTTTTTTGGGGCAGCCCACTTGGGGGTCCGCCACATGTGTCAGGTGGGTTTGACCCCCGTAGACACCCATAACTCTGCATTACGGGTAGTCAGTACACTATGCCTCATAGGGCGGGGTTCCCTGTCAACCGGACCTGGACCCCTCCATAAATATGCGCCTGGCATTATATGGTTCTCGGGTGGCGGGGGTGAAAACCCACCCCCCCATTAATTTTTTAACTTTGGCATATAGTTTTCATATGGGTGGTGGGGTTGGTGGCCCACCACTTATTATTATATATTTTTTTAATTTTTTTTGTAACTATAACCTTAGTTTTAAAATTCTCGAAACTAGAGGTTACCGGGCATTTAAGTGTCCCACCAATTTTCCCGATAGTTGGCTGGTTTCCAGCATCGAATCTGGCCAATTTGTTGCCACCTTAAGTCTGCCATTTGTACATGTTGACCACAACTTAGACTTGCTCTAACTCCCTCATACGACCTCAGATTGGAGTGTCTTTCACGACGTTAGAATGAGCACTTCAATTTGATCATAGTCTTGCTTTCATATGACCAATTTTATTTTTGAGCCATTTTTCATGCCACTTGTACTTTGGAGATCCATCTGGATCAAGTTTGTATAGTGGACATTCCCGATCTCGAGGAGTTTGTACAAGGGACATTCATGACCTGACAACAATAATGTTTAATTATAATTTATTCATTCTTATTCTTATTAGATAACTCAGCCAAAACATTCGGCATAGATGAAAATGCGAAGGAAATTGAAGGTTTCCAATGTTAGTGTGGCATCATGCAAAACCCATGGAACATCTGTTGGCCCTCTTGAGCTCTCATGGCATCACCTTTCATGCAATGGAACAAAGTCATTACCGAATTCTAAAGCACCCATAAATACAATCGACAGTTCCCATCCTAAGCCTCATCCCTGCTCTGCTGCAACTCAAAATTCAGAAGAAGACATCATCAACATTGTAAAAAGTGAAGAATCATGGTCTAAGACCTGCGGTGCCCTACCGGAGCAAAAAAACCCATGTGACAGAAATATGGAAGATTTGAAATAATTGAAGCACACTTCCAATGTCGTGGACTTTGATTCTTCAGAGGATTTGAATACTGAACGTTGCAGAAGCCATGGAAACGATGAAGATGGTGATAATTCAGAAAACCCTAATGCAGGTATGCTTCATGTTGCATGAAATTGTAATGAGCACGACTTAATTCCTTATCATAGTGTATGCTTCATGTTGCATGAAATTGTAATGAGCACGACTTAATTCCTTATCATAGAGTTGCATTGGAAAGGAAATGTATTGAGTTTGTAGTACAAACATTGCATTTTTAGGAAGCATGGTTTAAGGTGTCTGAAGAGACTATGAGGAATTTCATGCAGAAATTAAGTAAAGAGTTGGACCAAGTTCGGAAAAGCAAGGGGAAGAAGCAGGAGGATCTACAAAACAATTACGATGTTTGCCTCCAAAGAGAATTTGAATGTCGTATGCAGTACAAGGTGCTTCAAGAAAAGTATGAGAGTTTTCTTTCCACACAAGAAAACACAAGCACAATTGGAGAATTTGGAGAAACGCTTTCGGAGCATGTATCAGAGAGTGTGATTGACATGAAAAAATACAAGGTTTCATGGAGATATCCAACAAGTCTTTCAAGGAACTAAATGAGGTTCATATTAAAGTTAGGGAGTTGAAAAATAAATGTGGGGATGAGATGGTTGGGAACAAGGAGGAAATGATGGAGAAAATGAAAGATAATGAAGCATTGAAAAAGCACATGGTGATGGTTGGAGGATGTGAAACCCCAAAGGGCAACCAAATTGAGAATTTAGCAGATACTCCCTGCATCAATAGAAGTGTGCCAAACACATTTGAGACTGGAATTGAAGCATTAGAGGAGCGTAGCAGCAAAGTAAAGAAAGTATTGTTCAGTTACAAGGAATATAATTGTGTACAGGGAAATCTGGACAACACATCTCCGCGTCACACTGATCAACTAGGGGAAAAGCATATCGATATAGGGTCAAGGAATTGGCCTACCCATGTTGTGAATTTCATAGGTCATATTTCCCCTACAATTTTTAAGGAAATATTTTCTGGTAATGTTTTAAGTTAGCTAAAGTAGGAAACTTTCAAAATTTTTACTTCTGACAATCCTGCATCAAAGGAATTAATTGCAGATGCGATCAAAATATATAAATCAGGAAATGATGAAAAAGAGAGGGACAACATTGCGGATTTGCATGCTAAAGAGAATGGAACAATGAATTGCATGGACATTGTAAGGGTTGATAGGAATGATGAACCTCTAACCACTATGGGATCTTCTAAATTTCTATCAATAGATAAGTGTTCAAGGGACAAGTTGTTAGGAAATAAAGGGTATTTTTTAGTAACAAATTCCAATTTTCAGGGAAGTGCAAGAATAATGACAGATGATCCTATAGTAATAAGTGACAGTCATAGTGAAACCAGTGGAACCCTCATCACAGAAAACCTTTTCATTCCAAAACAATCATATCGTGCAAGCATAGATTGGGAGAAGGTCGAATTTTACAGGATCTGACACTATCAACGAAAATTTTGATCATAGTGAAGAACAATTATTGCAGAAAAGTGCTAAAAACTAGGAGAGGACGTCCCGCTGCAGTCATCTGTGACAGTGAAAGAAATAGTAGCAAGGCAACATTTAGTTGCAAAAGAAGGAAGTTACAACCATTGGGGCTGGAAATCCAAGGCGAAAATGCAAGTGAAGGTATTGAGTTGAATAAACAGGGTTATATGGCTTGTACTTGGATGAGCCTTATTGGGCAACTCTTAAAGATGATGAAATTGACAGTTCTGTTAGTGAACCATATGAATATACTAGATCAAATAAATATATGCAGGATGGGGTCTTGTTCTGAAACAAAGAAGCTCATTGTATACCATTCTGAGGACTTCGAAAATTGAAAGCAATTAATGAAATTTCTATGGCCAAGCATTGCAATAAACAATCATACTCTGTTGGAGGTGAACATGTACCAATCACAGAATTAAAAGGGCTTCAAGGAATGACGTAGGAAAATGACCTTCCCTCCCCTGTGCAATTTGAGGAGGGATTGCACTCATTTGATAGAGGAATGCACTCATGTCACAAAGCTCAAAAGACTCAATAGAGTTGGGGAATCTAGTGGACCAAAACAATAAAAAATGGTGAAATTTTCACGTGTTTACAAGAGCAGAACACTTCAGTTCTGGATATAAACCCTACCATTGTCAGTCAGAATGGAAAATGCAAAGATTCTATACATTCTGGATCTTCTTACACTGCAAAAAAAGGGGGAAATTCTAGAAATGCTTAGCTTGGTGACATGTTGTACGAACCTCATCTGAATAAGATAAATTGCATATCGCAGAAAAATCTTTCAAGGAAGACGATAAATTTATCGAACTTAAGTGACAATGATGACAAAGAGGATGATGATGAGTGTAATAGTGAGGGAGAAAATTTAGGTGGATTAATTGTGGATGAAAATTCAAAGGAAGAGACAAAAGTGGGAATTTCAAGTGAATCGAAGGGAAAATACTCTAATGCATTAGACCTAGAAAATCGAGATTGCGATTCTCATTTGGAGAGTGATCCAAACTTACAGGATCTAGATGAAATATTAAATAGGATGGGCTGAGAAAGAAAAAAAATTGAATTGTGAATATGAATATGATATACTTTTTTTGTTTGCAAGGGATCCTTTGCTTTGTACGAGGGCAATTTGTGCACTTTACCGACAATAAACCAATGAAGAGAAATGTGGGAAATTTTCCTTATATCAAAACCGGCGTGGATTTGACAAGTTGCATGCATTGAGGTATGTGATTGATGATTCCCTTTATACCATTTTCATATCAGTAAATATTTACATTGAAAGGCTTTTTATTTTCCGACTTGGGGTGAGAATACATTATTCACCCCATCCAATCACTGCAATTTATTTTCATCATTCCTGCCTATGAAAATATGACACGAGGAAAACTTCTGACGGATTCAAATGGGCCTTCGTCACCAGCATAGGTCTTTCCCTCCTTGCCCCTCTGTTGGAAATGGATATGTTCTCTGTTTTCATTATATCATACTCTTTGTCTCTCTGCTTCATTAACGTAAACCACTCTCTGCTCCAATTGCACTCGAAGATCTCACCGCGCGATTAAAACTCCACTCTGGTGGTCTTGCTAAGAAATCCAAAACGTAGACGGAAGTATCATGGTGATTAATAAAATAAAAAGTGTTATTTTACATCACTCTAGGCTGTAAAAAATCAACATACCACTTATTTTTTTGATACCTAAAGCGCGGTACTAACTTGCACTTGAAGTTCTTTGGTTATCAGCTTGTATAAGTTTGAAGAGACAGATACTGGAGCATCACTACTACAAAAACTATTGAATTCAGAGGGGACTCAATTGGATCTTTCCTTTGCTAGAGATGCAACAACAAGAAAAAATGATGTTTTTTAGCCATATCTATCCTTTTTTGAAAGCACAGAAAATTACGAAGCACTCAAATCTTAAATCAGAGAGATAATGAGGCAGGAGTCTCCAATTCAATCCATTTTTCCTGAAGTAATCTAAATTTTTTAATATAATCACTGAATTTGTAATGTTATTTAAACTAATCCATGTATTCGAGGCATAATTGAGGCTTAACATTCCTCTAAGATGGAATTGTCCCCTTGACCAAACGGTACTAGCATTCCCCTTCACCGCTCCTTGAAAAGAGTGTGATTTTCTGAGCATATCCATCTGTAGATGCAAGTTTCAATGAGATTCGGGATGGGATGTATGTGGGCGGGAAGATGTATGAAACTACCTCACGAGGTCATACATTCTTCCTCATGAATTTGATGATAGAGTATTGTGTTATACAATGGGTTTTTACTCTTCCCTGACCTCATTTGAGCTTTTCTATTTTTAATTACTATTGAATAGATTTTACTCTGATTTATGCATGTAATTTATTTTCAAATATTTTTTTTCAAGTTAAATTTTTTGGTTATTTTAATTTTTTTTCATTTTTATTCCTTCCTCATCTAAATATAACAATGTCCACATGGTTGTTCATATATTGTCCCATTGGAAATTCCATGGAAAATAGTGGGAGGCATAGCTCTCGTGGTATCTCATATGCTACTGGGATGACAATTTATCAACTTAAAAATATGAATGTGGGTGTTGTAATCACAAATATAAGATAATTGTACACATATTTCATGGAAAATTTAGAAATAACAAGGGAATCAATTATTCGCCTCGAGTAAAATGACATGAGGATGACATATTGACATCGACAACTATATATTTCCCGTCTTTTAATTTCTTTTTAATTTTTCCATGGAACAACTTCTTAATGAATTCATTATTGAAAGCAATAGAAGAATATTTTGAATTTCCTAAAGAAGGGGGGCAAGAAATACATGATCCAACACAACATTTTTTCATGTTCAATCTATCACCAATTTAGATTCATCCATAACATCTATTCTGGATACTCCCTACTTGCTTGAGAAATGAAGAAAGGTATATAAATCTACAAAATAAACCTTTTTTTTTAATCCTTTTCATGAACGATATTGAATATGATCCATAAATTGGTGTAGATATTCCATTGCAATTATTTGTCAAATTTGAAAAAAAAAATATTGAAATATTTATTGTAAAGTTTTCCTATTCCAGATTCTTTAGTTACTTGATTTTCTACTTAATTAATTGATAAAAATAGAAAAAATAAGAAAAAATACACACACCATCCACAGTAGAGACAAAAATTTCCTAACAAACCCTTAGGAGGGAATACCTAGCGAGAAGGTGCGACTGTTGTGCTATTTGTTTTTTTTTCCTAGATTTTATCTAATGCCATTTTTTTAAAAACCCGAATAAATTGAACTCCTCTAGCATGTACCTTGTGGCTGCAAATATTTCCATTGGTCTAGGACATTTATGTTAGTCTAACTTTACTCTTAAATTTAACCTCTTGCTACGTTCTTTAGAAAATATAGAAACTCAAATTTTGATTGTATTTCATTGTCAATATATTTCACTTTTTTAATGCCTTCCAAATTCTTTGACTCCTCCTTTTGGCGTACCTTTGCACCTCTCGGTGCAATTGCTAGTTACTTACAAAATAGTTTTTTATGGGGGTTATTTGCAACATATAATAGCTATGATTGCATTAATTACTTCCCGATTTTTTTTACGGAGCGATTTTGAAATATATTTTCTTGTAAATGCTTTTGTTTTGTGAGAATTACTGACATTTGAATATATAGGTAATGATGCAAGTTAAGATGCATGTCTATGTTAAAGTTCTTCAATTTGTAAAATATGAGTATTTTAAATATTGTCTAGAATATTGAATTTATTTTTACATTATATATATATATATTATAAGCTTGGTAGTACTCCTTTTTCATTCATTTTATAAACAACATACAACCAAATTTACCAGTTTGGTGGCCTCATCCTGCCCTGAACAGGAAATCGAGTTTGTTTTCCACCTGATGGCATGGTATGCCATAAAAAAAATAATGTCTTGAGTTTTTCATATCAAGAAAACATAGCCTGGATACTCAAACATACACAGTTGTTTACAGATTGACTATCATGTCCACTGAAAACCTAAAATTTAAATGCTAGCCGCATGTAAATATTAAGCAAAAAGACATAATTAAACAGTGATAAACTATTTAGCCTCGTCTGGAACCAAGGCTGACTCCACAGGTGTCGTGTCCTGATTCGAGGTGCCAACCTACTCAAATGGCTTGGAAATACACGGGAGTTGGTGCTCAAATCGCTCGAGGCGCCCATCCTGTTTCCTCAACTGAAACTTAATCTTAAAAAAATATATCTTAAACTCTAGGAAATCTTGGGCTAATATCACTAGGCTCATTGAAATAGACTCCAAGGCTTTTCCAAGGATGCTCTTCATAGACAAATAAAGATACATAGTCTATCTGAATTGAATTAGTCTACCTATGGTTTAGCCCAGGTTTAGAACCATACCTCTCCACTCCTCAGTATCCATCTTTGTCTTTTCATGCTTATGTATATTTTCTTCCCACTTTTCAATGAGCTTTTGGATCTTGTTTAATGTGTTTTCATGGTAAGTTTTTGTTGCTTATTGAATCACGCCGATTTCTGGCCTTCAACCTCTTGCCTTGCTCGGGGGGCACGAGGGGAGCTAGGTTGGTCTTCTACTGTCTTCCCTTTATCCTTCCTATCATGGTCACGAGCAGCAGGGCTCTTGGAGCAACCACAAGCTGCGAGACTGTTGGAGCAACACCTCCCTTGATCCATCCCACAATCCTGGACCAAGTGACCTATCCAACCAATAAAACAAAGGCGTTATTACAAATAATTTAAGCAAGAAAAGCTCCAAGTATTCCAGTTAACATAACAAAGGTGCCTCAATGATCTCTTCCCAAATCTTCTCCCCAATCCTTCCCTATGAAGTCCCCTCTCTCTCAGACCCTGCTCACTATCAGCCACCTTCAGTTCTTGATGGACTCACATGCTCCAACAATTACTCCTAGCCCCCCAAGTGTTCCCTCCATCTTTTAATTTATCAACCTCTAAATTGGCAGAGGGGGTGTCGATGCCTTTTTCTTGAGTATGGGTATAATTCACTCTCCCAATCGCCATGCACACAGAGACCCAATATCTCGCAGTGAAATTGATCTATGAAACCTCTGTTATAACCACTTCCATGTACTGCTCCTTAACTCTATACATATACAGGATTTACAGACCCCACACTGTTCCGTCTTAGATGTAACCCTTACCAGGAAGACTCAAATTCTGATGGATGTAGAACCCATACCCAATTCCTAAAGCTACACAAAGATAGAGACTCAACAGAACCCCATCCTTCCCCCAAACTGAGTCAGAATGGTTCCACTCTTCCCTATCCAATAGGAGACTAAACTAGTTTCACTTTCTCCCCTTTGGCTCCCACGGAGCTCGACCCAACTCGAAAAACATAACCATGACAGGAAAAGAGTAGAGAGAATAGGGTACATACCCGAAATTCGAAGAGGTGGGCGAGAAATGGAGGTCTCTTATCCAGCGGTGGCACCTGCACCAAAGTTTTCCTTCACAATAAGAACCCCGTGCATTCTCCCCCATGTTTTAATTTCCATGCGCGGGCCTTCGTTCCGCCTCCTCACCTTGATCTACATGTAGTATTACCGCCTGCCACCCTTTCCACTCATGTGGAGGGTGGTGGGCTTCAACTCTGAGGCCACTATCATAAACTCTGATGGGAAGGCCAATCTGCCTCATTAAACCCCTATCGGGGGATTTAAAAATATAATTTAAATAACAACATGATTATGATAATAATTATTATTAACATCGAGTAAGATCAATTTATGTATTGAAATATTTTTATTATCTTATAATTTGATTAAGATAATTCATTTTATTTTAAAATTTATCATATTAACAATAATTTCTTAAATATAATTTATTTTCTATATAATTTATTGAATTTACTCCATTAGAAATGATAATAATTTTTTTTATGAAACAAATGAAATTATATGTGATTTTTGAACCTTTGATCCTCTTTATTTCATAAATATGCTAGTCTGTTTTGAAAACTATGTAATTTTGTTTTTGTTTTTTTAAATAATTGAAAGATTTTGAAAATGTTCATTTTACAATTTTTTCCTCATTATTTTAAAAAATTATATATATATATATATATGAAAGTTTTGATTTTATTTTTATATATTATTCCTGATAGGCACTCTGAAATCTAATGGTTTCTAAAGACGATATAAAGGTTGACAAAATGCTCAAATTTTTCACGCTACATCTACTATGATGCTCTCTGGCCAACAATCACACACTCCCTTGCGTAATAGAGGATTAATGCGATGAAGAAGCCATGGATTATTGGCTTAAATATATAAAATATCTTGTAGACCATATTGAAATGGTTGATTACATTAAATATTTGTGTTTTGAGACTAATCATCTCGTTTTTTATGGCACCATTGTATCTGAATGCAAGAACACTACGCATGTAGAAAAAAATCCTTATTGCGGACTCGAAGATCATACTCTCGGCCTCTTAACTTGGCGAATCTCACTTTAATCCATCCAGATTAATCTAGAATTATACAGGAACACAATAAAATACTAAAATAAACATAAACGTAGAGGTGCAATAGGAATAAAACTTCATTTCATTAATATAATTGAAATATACTTACAAACAGAATGTAAATCAACTAGCTTGGGCAATGATAGCTTATCTCTGAGAATAGATGGGGAAACTGCATGCTTATGAACTATGTTAAAATGAGGCTGGAAGGCCTATTTATTATTGAGAAATAATGGAAAACCTTAAGCATCCAAAAACCTAACCTTAGGAGATGAAGCACCAAAACTATGGGCCCTGGTTTGGTAAATTGGTACATCAACTTCCCAGGGATGTAACTTTGGCATAAAATCTCCATTTGACATGCACAATACCTCATTAGAAATATTTATCGGAGGACTAGAAATTTTGAGTGGCCACCATTAGTCAAATTTCTATATTACCCATGTTTTCCCAAAAAACATCGTTGAAGGCCTCAAAACGGCTCTAGAAGTTCAGGACCCAAAAAACTACCAAAAATAGAAAAATATGCTACAATTAAGGAAGCTAAAAAAATAAAAGAAACAATGGTGGGGGTCTAATTAGATTAGGTAGGAAGCCACAAATATCCACCTGGATCATTCCTCCCCCCTTAGGAAGCAATGGTCCCCATTGCATTGAGTTCCTCCATGAGATGAGGAAAATTCTACTAAACTTGGTCCCTGGTGAGCCACTTGACTTGGTGCAGGAGTTGAACAACTTTGACAACCCCATAGAGATGGATATTCTACTGGTGAGTGATATTTATCTCCATGTCCATGATCTGATCATTTGTGTCCTGTTCCATGCGGTCGAGGTTTAGCTTTGTTGGTGTGACTTGTTCTGCAATGTCTGATGTGTCCAGTAATGGTGGAATGTATGGCAGCCAGTGCACATTGAACATTGGGTGCAGGCTAAGGAATGGGGGAATGTTGAGATCAAAATAATTATCTAACAAAGCCTTGATAATGGTGTAGGGCCCATATCAGAGTGGTCTCAGCTTCCCATGAGCTTCAGTTAGGCATTCTTTTTGCAAATGCAACCAAACTTTGTCGCCCACCTAAAACTTGTGTGGCACTCAATGTTGATCATGTCCTTTCTTGCACTTGGCATTGGAATTATCTTGGATGTTATGAACCTACTGGTAGATGTGATAGTTATGTTCAATTATTTTGGTTGATTTATCAGCCTTAGATAGTACATGTGTGGATTTTTTTTGTGTAGTCGCATGAGGTATGACAACATCAATCAGACACAATGGTTGAAATCCTAGAACCACTTGAAAGGGATTGTCACTATTTAACCTTTGAGAGCTTTGTTATAATTTTATTGCACATAAGGGATGCTCTCATCTGAATTTCATGGATGCTTGGATTTGTACATGCAGTGTATGTGTACTATCATCTTATTGACAACCTTTGTATGGCCATCAGTCTGGGGATGGAATGAAATCGACTTGGTGAGCTTAATGTATAATAGTGTCTAGAGGGTTGACCAAAATGTGCTTAGGAATCTGCTATCCCGATCTGATATAATGGTCCACGGGATCCCAAAATGTACCCATACTCGTTCAAATAATAGTTTGGCAGTGTCCTCTAAAATTACGCTCTTCTTGTAGGATGCCAATATAGCCATCTTAGAAAATGTTTCCATAACCACAAATACATTGTCATTACCATGGTCGGTAGAAGGGAGGCCAAACATATAATCCATGGAGATGGATTCCCAAGACTGGATGGGAGTAGGTAGAGGAGTATACATGCCTTGTTTCTTGATTGTTTTCTTGGTGATGGCACAGGCAGTGCTGGATATGATATATTTCACAACATCCAGTCAGATTTTTGGAAAATAAAAGTACTGTTGTAGTATAACCATATTTTTCTCCACACCAAAGTGTCTTGTGGCCTGATTGTAGTGCGCCTCCCAAATCAGCTTGGTGTGTTCACTAAGGAACACAAAGGTGGCCCAGGTATCATAATAATGCATCCTGAAGGTGGAAATCATGAACTTTATTTCCATCTACTAGCATCTGGTATGTGGAGGAGAACTCCAAATCATTTTTATATTGTTACGACCACCGAGAGGTCTCCTGCCCACAAGAGTTGAGAATAATATGCTGGGAAAATTACTGAGATGGGGGGGGTGAATCAGTATTTATAACTCACTGTAAAATTTTACTTTTTCTTTATTGATTTATATACACAACTTTAATGAACCCAACTAGCATATACACGCGGCTATATTTAAGAAAAATTGCGTATGTCCAGAGATCTTATTATGCAGATAATTCTTTACTTAGATCAATGCATCATTCATCCTTCGGATGTTTAGTAAGCAGTAAGAACATAATAAATCATCATACATAAGAAATGCACATGAACACCCCTCATGCACTATGATCTTCTTCTACTTATATAGTTTTAGCCTTTACCAATACCATGAGCCAAAACCACACAAGTGCCAACGATATTCTTGGACGGAATCAAATAGACGACACAATGCTCAATATTGTGGGCTAATACCATGGTAATGTCTCATAGTATCATAATTTTAGAGCGCAAAAGGAATAATGAGATTTGGCTTCTTCGTACCCACATGTATACATGATTTCTCTTTACAATAACTGTGAATATACTAATTCTGGATGTATACGTGGGTTTCCTGTATACCAAGTAGCGTATGTACGCAGGTTTCCTTCATCAAACCTATGTATACATTGTGACATATTATATTTATCATTTCTCTGATCCTAACTGGATTTCCTTTCTCTGTCACTTCTGAACTGACCTGTAGATACATCATTTTTACATCTTTAACAAATAGGTTGCTTATCAAAAGTTAAGTCATCAAGTAGGTTTCCATCAAGGATAAATTCATCAAGTAGGTTGCCATCAAGGACAACATATTACATCATATTGCCAAAAATATCCCCCTTTGGACTTGATGGCAACCATGATGGTGTTTGATCACCACAACAGATAGATACATTAATCATAACCATTATTCAAACAACAAGATACTCACCCCCTTTGATATCAAGGGCAAAGGGTGGATCAATACCAAAACAAGTTTTCTCTTCCCTTGTAGAAAGAAGAGCTCTGTAGATCTGACGTGCACTGAATTTACCATGCTCCCCCTGAGTTCATGCTGAATCTTTAGACAGATATTTCAGTGAAGTACATGACTTTATAACTCAACAGAGTATGACCTTTCCTATCACCAAGGACTCATACTTACATGAATGATCCAACCAAGTGGAATTACATATTTGACTCAACTTCCCAACCAAGTGGGTTTACAAATTTTGACTCAACTACCCAACCAAGTGGGTTTCCAAATTTGAACAAGTCCTTACATGGCTGAATATAAAATTTTTACATCATTGGTCTCAACATGATTTTTTCATCAAATTACATATATGAATTTTTATAACCAAGACCAAAATATCTTAAGAGAGAGATCATACAAAAACCAACATAATGCCAACAATGCACTACTCTCAGCAAGGCTAATGCTCCACTTGAAACTATGCTCCTGATCACCACAAAAACTCATTCATCAAAGCATATTCATCAATAAGATATTCAAGACTTAATATCATATTAGTATATATAACCATCAACATCAGATCAAGAAAATTATTACTTTCAACAACATATTAGAAACTATTCTTGAGTCTATCTCACTATTTTTCTTATCAGAAAAAAACATACGCAAATGTCACCATTGGAAGTTGCATGTATATGCGACTTTATTTCATGAAACCTGTGTATAGAAAGTGAAATACTGAAAATTTCACAACTCCATCTCCTCCTGGATTTATACATTTTGTACCTGTATTTTGTTGTCACATTAGATGCATTGTTATAAATAAACACAAACAGAATTACCACACCAACCATGGGAATCACCATATATTTCTCCCCCTATGATGATACATTACTGATTCCTATAATGTATCTCACATCACTCCTATGGTCATTATGAGAAGAAAAATTTAGAAACAGACGACTGTAGTAGGGTCAATATTCCCCATGTTTTTTACCAGTGCTTCTTCTTTTTTTAGCTTTGCTTGTAATTTCTTATTTTGTGTTGGAACTTCTCAGATTTGTTCATCATACTTAACGTGGAACCAGTGGCCTTATGCCAAAATGAGTTACGATAGAAACAAAATCCATGAAAGCATCCTTTCTTTCTTGATCTATGCAATTCTTCAATAACCAGATCCCTTTCTTTTAAGGAATTATCATCATCCATGGTACATGCCATGAGTACTTGCAGATCTTGATTAGAATCTTCTTCTTCATTTGACAATCCATAATTATCTTCATTTGTATAATAACTCCTTCCCTTTTCAAACTGTTTCCCTTTATCATGATTTTCTTTATAAGGACATTTAGTAGCATAATGACCAAATTTACCACAAGCAAAACACTTGAAGGGAAGCTTACCTCTGAATCTTCTAGTATGTGGTTGAAGTCTTCTTACAAAATTAGCTTCTTCTTCTTCTGATATATAACTTGATTCATTGAGAACTTCCTTTTCTTTTCCTTTTGCACAGGCCTTAAAAGCAGCTTCTCTGACTTGTGAGGGACCTCCTCTTCTCATTTCAAAAGAAGTCAGAATACCATGTAGTTGAATAAGAGTGAGAGTTTGCAGATCCTGCTTTTCTTCAATAGATAACACTTTTGACTCAAACTTTGGAATTAGAGATCTCAATATCTTTTCTACTAAAGATGCGTCTTTTATATCTTCACCCATATTCCTCATAGAATTCACAATCTCATCTAATATTAGGAATAAACTTGCAATACTTTCATCATCTTGCATTTTGAAATTTTCATATTGCATTCTAAGAGTTTGAAGTTTGGCACTTTTTACCTTTGCATCACCTTCATAGCTCTGAATGATCTTGTCCCATATTTCCTTTGTTGAATTCAACTGCATAACTTTGACAAATTTTGTTTCTAGCATACTTCCTAATAAAGCATTGACAAATTTTGCATTGACTTCATATCTCTTCCTTTCTGCTGCATCTGTAGGAAAACTTGTTGGATACTGGTAACCTCCTCCCATGATTCCCCATACATTTGCTCCAAGACTTTCCCAATAAGCTCTCATTTGTATCTTTCAGAATAATAGATTACTTCCATTGAATAGTGGTGGCTTGATAGAAAATAATCCTTCATGACTTCCCATTGCAACGAATCTCCTTCAAGCAATCAAGCTTCTTCTGAAGGACCTGCTCTGATACCAATTGTTGGGAAAAATAATGAGAGGCATGGGGGGGGTGAACCAGTATTTTTAACTCACTGTAAACTTTTATTTTTTCTCTACTGATTTCTATACTCGACTTTAATGAACCCAACTAGAATGTACACACAACTATCTTTAAGAAAACTTGCGTATGTCCAGAGATATTATTATGTAGATAATTATTTACTTAGATCAGTGCATCATTCATTCTTCAAATGTTTAGTAAGAAGTAAGCATGTGTAGTAAGAACAAAATAAATCAGCATACATAAGAAACACACATGAACACCCCTCATGCACTATGATCTTCTTCTCCTTATATAGTTTTAGCCTTTACCAATACCATGAGACAAAACCACACAAGTGTTGATGGTATTCTTCGACAGAATCAAATAGATGACACAATGCTCAATACTGTGGGCTAATACCATGGTAATTCCTCCTGGTATCATAATTTTAGATCACAAAAGGTATACGCGGCTTGGCTTCTTTGTACCCGTGTGTATACGCAACTTCTCTTCATAATAACTATGAATACACTAATTCTAGATGTATACGCGGGTTGCCTGTATACCAAGTAGCGTATGTACATGGATTTTCTTCATCAAACCTGTGTATACATTGTGACATCTTATATTTATCATTTCTCTGATCCTAACTGGATTGCCTTTCTCTATCACTTCTGAGCTGACCTGTAGATACATCATTTTACATCTTTAACAAATAGGTTGCTTATCAAAAGAAAACTCATCAAGTAGTTTTCCATCAAGGATAACTTCATCAAGTAGGTTGCCATCAAGGAAAACATATTACATCATATTTCCAACATAGTAGTCATTGCTGCAACTTGGGACCAACTGAGGCAATATACAACATGATTGGTGTTGCCCTTTTTCTATTTAATGTTTAAGTGTAATTGTTGCATATATGTAGACCACTTCTAATGAAAATCATTCTACAACTTCCCTTGTGTCCGTATAAACTGAAAAGGTCCATCATCGATGTGGATGACCATCTCCTTCCCCAAAATGTAATGCTTCCATTGTTGAAAAATATGCACAATGGAATAAATATCTTTATCATAGGTGCGATACTTTCAAATTGTATCATAAAGTGTATCACTATGATAGGCCACTGAATACCCATGTTGGGTGAGTACTACACCAATAGAATAGTCGAAGGCATCTGTTTCAATTTCAAATGGTTGTTGTAGGTATGGCACATTGAATACCGGTGTAGACGAGAGGCGGTGCTTCTACCCAACGAACGCCTTATGTAGGGATTTGGACCAAGAAAACTTTGCTTTCACCCCACCCTTAGTAATCTAACTTAAAGTCCAAGTGAGATGGGATAATCCCAACACGAGCCTCGGATAAAAATTTGCAAGGCTAAAAAACCTGTGAAGCTCTGTTATAGTGGTCAGGGCTAGCCAATTACGAATGACTTAGATCCTATTCAGATCCATGTGCATACCACAAACATTTATGATGTAACCCAGATATTGGACCTGGCTCATGCCAAAGGTGCATTTCTCCAATTTGGCACTCAGTTTGTGTTGCATAATCTACCGTGATGTACATGTGGCACCAAGATTATGAATTCTTTGTTGCTATCATGGTTCTTCTTAGATGCATAAACCTCAATCTCAAAGTGTTTTTTCATATTTTGGAATTACTAACAATGTTAAAGTTCCTCTCTTGTTTATTAAATATAAATTACATAATGTTTGCAATGTGCATCATACGTATATAGGGATTTAGTGTAACCAAATAGTACCGAACTTAGCCAGATTTAAGTTAATCTTCCCCAATTATGAATCATTAATAGAGAAACGCCAATTTGCAAAAATAACCTAATCTCCTTCTTTTTTTCCTTTTTCCTTTTTGATTAAGTTCTATTTATTGGTTTTTGAATTTTCAATACTTATATTTCTATATCTTATTGTAGATAAGTAAATTATTTAAATATATAATTTTAGTGAAGGGTTTGAGAATTTTCTTCAATATTCTTCATGCATATAGAAGTTTTCATGATTTTTTTTTACCTTCCAAAAGAATTTCAACATTAAATATGGCCATCAAATCTAAGATTTCCTTCGCTGATGGGTAATTCCCCTAATGAATTTAGTCGTTGGTGCATTTGATAAAGATACCTTGGGTCTAGTGTTACTTTTCATCTTGGTTAAATTGTGTTGTGTGGCCTATGTTTTGTACTTTGTATCACATACAAGAAAAGAAAAAGGCTTTATAGATGTGTAGTCCTTGGCACTGTTAACTTTCATGTGAACAATACACACTTTGCATAAGAAGAATTTTGTTGTTTTAGAGAATATATTTATTCAATACTTATGGATAAGTCTTGCTAACTTTCTTATTTATAAACACATTCACTGGGTGAGATAGCTAGTGATATTTTCTTTATGAAACATACATTATTGTGAAAAAATTATCAATTTTTTCGATACTTGTTTTCATATTGTTCTTCTGCATTTATCATTTGAAATTGAAGAGACCTAGGAATCCAAAGCTGCCTCCACGGTCGTCTTCGTGGCCCATATTCGGAAATATCCATATGTTGGGAAAATTTCCTCTCGTGCTTTGAAATATCTTGCTGATAAATACGGTCCCATTATGTTTATGGGCTTGGGTTTCGTCCTTAAACTGGTGATTTCTTCTCTTGAGATGGCCAAAAAAGGGCACTCATATTTTTTCCCTTTGTTTCTGTTGGGGCCCTTGTTTTTGAAAACTAGTTTGGAATATTTTGTATTTTGAATAAAGGATGACCTTTTTTTGGTTGCGGCAAGATGACACATGGAAATTGCGACTGAGTCACAAATACCGTAAGCCGCGAAGCTATCAAGGTGGCACAAAAGCAAGAGATAACTGAAGAAAGCAGATGCATGAGGATATACAACAGAAGACAGGAAGTGAAACACGCAGACGACAAGAGAGAAGCTGGAAGCAGCTGAAAAAGGACACAGAGAAGAAATAACAGTTGCGAAAGAGGGTGGATAAATAGCAGTCACCCGGCCGAGAGGAAAGAGAGAGACACAGGAGATGGAACGCAGGGCGACTAAAGGAGATCAGACAGGATATCTTTGTAGTTCCTAGGGTTCTCTCATTTACCTTTCTGTTATGTAAGGCATCTGTAATAGACTGTAAGCTCTCCTTGTGGAAGCTATGTAACGAAGGTTGTGGATTAAGACATCAATACAATTGCAGGTTATTGTCCTACCATGTAATTCTCATGCATGCATAATGGTTGCGATGGTTTAAAATTTTATTTGCTTAATACCTGTTTATGCTCTGAATGTTCTTGCTGATATATCTATGTTTATGCAATCTGTTTTATGGTAATCATGAGTTGCGGATCTGTTCCTTGCCATCGATTTTTTCCCATCTTGCATGTGGTTGCGGCACGCCTCGGGTGAGACTCTCTGCTCTTCGGAGTAGGGTGATAATGCCGACATGGTTCTAGACTACAACGGATTGCCTTATTGGCCACAACTCCTGAACCTGGGTCTTGCCTGCGAGACCTGATTCCTTACTAACAAATGGTTCCGTTGCCGGGACATGCATGATATGAGGGGAACTAGATCATGGTCTCAAGGATCTATGAAAGCGAAATACAGCGATGGTGGGATAATCATCTCGACCAATTTATTGCTCAGCAAGCAGGGTTGACCAAGAAGAAGGAGGCGGCAATCAAAGAGCTCATCCTCTTCTCAGATTCAGCCAGTGATATGTACGAGATACTCTGGGGGAAGTTCCATAGTGACCTCTACGACTGGTTGCAGAGGTTATGGAAAAAGGTGCCTAACGACGGCTTGAGGAAGATAAACCGCAAGTGGGTGCATGGGGATTTGGTGGCTCTGCATTGGTTGGACAATGAATTGACCCATGCGGTGGATTTCTGGGTAGAGACCACTTTGGGCAGATATATTGTAGAGTTTGCCGCAGAGTGCTACCAATCCTTCTCAAATGCTGAAGCTACCTTCCGCTCTGGGCGAAGAGGGAGGCTACTCAAGGAGATTCCGCTGTGGATTAAGGCCCTGATGGTGGACGAAGGGCTAATGGAATTCCAAAAGGAAAGTATGGAAGCGTAAACCTTCGGTGATGGGGGAAGGGCGAAAGGGACAGATGCTACATAGAATGTGAGGCAAGAAGTGGGGAATGGATGCCGAGGCCGCACGGAAGTTGAGGGAGCGACGTGCCCATTGGCGGGCACAGATCACCGATAGGTGGCGAAAACGGGTGATGCGGGATTTGAAACGAAGGAAAACCGATAGGAAGAACCAGAAGGAGGCGCCTCAGAGAATAGGAATTATGGACGCGGATACCCTGGAAGGAGAAGGGACCGTTGTGGGAGTATGGCGAGTGCATGGGAGCCCAGCTAAGTGAGAAAGGGAGACAGTGACTGACGAAAATGATGCAGGTATGCAGCCCCACGAGAGCTCCGATGGTGAATGGTACGTCGTGATGCAGCGGTTGTTTCAGGAGCGGACGACATTCATTTCTCCAGGCAGCCCCGCTTCCAACGTTCTACATGGCAAGGATCCCTACCTTCCCCTGGTACTTTATCAACCTTTGAGAAATATTTTTGTTAAGTTACAAGCATTGAGTCAGTTGCATAGTAGTTCATTGTCGATAGCGCCACGCGTTAGTAGTAGCGGCACCAGTAATATCGCATTTCCTAGCGGAATAATCACGCAACCAGGATCGGGAGGCTTTATCCTAGTTAGCCCTCCGCAAGTAAATATGGCGGGGTATTTCACCCGGTAGCCAGAGTTCTCTGGCCGGGGAAATGACGATGTAGATCAACACTGGTATCTGTGTGAAGCCATATGGAGGGCTCGACAAACGCCAAATGCAGGGAAGTTAATAGAGTTCCAAACCACGCTCAGATAGAGGGCTCTGCGATGGTTTATCAAGTGGTCCGAGGCCCATCCGAATCCAGGAATTGTGGACGTTAAGCGGGATTTTGTCCGAGAATTTAAAATTCCCCAGACGGACCAACAGGGTCTGTCCGAGCTCTGGGAAATTAAGCAGAAAGAAGGAGAGACCACATGGGAGCTGATGCAACAATTCAAGGACGTGATCGGGAAACTTAGTTACCCAATCGACCCAAACCATCAGAGGGACTGGTTCATCAAGGCTTTGCTTCCCTTGACGCGAACTCCCCTCACCCAACAGAAGATTGACAACCTGCAGGATGCTTTAGAGCAGGCTATGAAGATAGAGGCCATGGCAGGTTACCCTCAGGAATATTGAGGAGGGCTGGCCCTGCTGAATCCCTCCTTGTTGGGACTACAACACCAGATTGCTAGTCTGACAGAAAAGCTCAAGGAGATGCAACCTATAAGGCCAGCCAGGACGAATGTTTGGTGCAATCACTGCCTAGTTGAAGGCCACGTCACACCTGAATGTCCTCGGCTGCGTGGCACAGGTGTGGGACCCTCGGTCGTGGCGATCCAGGGGGGTCCACCCACCGGGGGAGGCGCGGCGATGAATCCGCAAGGGGTATACCAGCCACAATATCCTTACGCGGGGTTCCCACCTTAACCAAACCCCGCCACCATGGAGTACTGCGAGATTTTCCAGACGATGGGGCATCCACCTCGGATGTGCCCGATACTACAAAAGTACTCCAATGTCCCAAACAATGTATACTGTGAGTTTTGTACTTCCACGACTCACAACACGGAGCAGTGTAGGGCGCTCGACGCACTCGCAGACCGGTTGGACCGACCCTCCTACAGGGTGAATGAGACTCCCCCGAGGAGAGGAGGCGTTATGTGCGGAGGCCGTACGGGGGGACGAGGTCCGGTGAAATGTTACAACTGTGACCAGGAGGGTCACGTGGCTAGGGAATGCCCCCTACCGCGACATCCTTGGTGTTCTCAGTGCCACGTGAACGCCCATGCAATGGAGGACAGTCCAAATCTCATCAAGAAGTGGGAAGAACGGGCGCGGCAGAGGGGAACGAATTTGGTAAATTCAGAGCCGCGAGGGACCGTGACCCCAGACATGCAGAATGTCACGATCGTGACGCGGGGTAGCAAGAAGACGGGTGAGGACGCCCATGGAAGGGAGCCGGTCCGGGCTATTCGACCTGCCTCCCCCAAACAACTAATCTGACCAGACGCGCAGAAGAAGTACTTCCAGGAGGCTGTGGAGGCCTTTGCTCAGCTGCGGGAAGCCGGGGGCCTTGAGCTACCCCCGACGACTGGTTCGGGTGAACAGAGTGCCACGGGGACCCTGATTGAGGAATGGTTTCACCTGTTCTTCAAAATCGTTGACAATGCTCCGCTGCAGGACCAGCTCAAGCATACTCTGCAGGACGCACTACAGGGATATACCGAGCCAAGGGAACCTGGGGACACCGCACCTTAGTGTGTGTGGCGAGTTAAACGAAACAAGCGACGAACAGGAAAGGAGTTCCAGCTTAACACGCAGGTTGCGGGCTTCCAAATCAGCGACACCATGCTTGATTTGGGATCTGACGTCAAAATTTTGCCGCGAAAGATGTGGGAGGCTCTTGGATGACCATGGTTGACCTACTCGCCAATCCAACTCCGAATGGCAAACCAGTACTTCATTCTGCCAATCGACCGACTCGAAGGCGTCGAGGTCAACATTGCGGGGGTGAAGACTTACGCATATTTTGAGGTTATTGATATTATGGGGGACAAGGATCCTTACCTTGCCCTACTAGGCATCGATTGGGCTTTTGAAAATTACGCCATCATCGACCTCAAAAAGGAGCTGATGATTTTCGAGGATGGGGAGGTATGGGTCACGCAGCCCCTCGACCCTTATCAAGGTCCGCGATATACCGAAACTGTGGACAACCGGGAGGATGCTCAGATGATGGATCACCTTTATCAAATGACTGCAGGGAAGTGGGATGATTATATCAACCTGACGGCAACTAGCTCCGTCAGCTGGCGCAGTGTCCAGAGCTCGAAGTTGGGGTCAAAGCTCGCTTGGGAAGACTGGTAGCAAGGGGGGTACGAAACTTGCACGTGGAGATGTGCAGCCATTGCTTGAGTCAGTTGGATTGGTGCTGAGTTCAGAGTATACCCCACCCTATCGAACATGCAGGTTGTGAGTACCTTTATTGCAAAGGTGGAAGACACGGTTCCAGAAAGCCGCCGAATACCACTTTTGGACGTCGCACTACAATCCACGCCAGCAAGGTGGTGGCAGAACCACCGCACCACCTTGTCGCGGTGGAGTTGCACGACTCAGGCTTTGAAGGCACGGTTTAAAGAGGACGAAGGCCCTCGAAGCAGGCATAGATACCAGGGGACTTCCGACCCGCGGGCCCACTTGAAGAGCTGTGAGGAACAGTGGCGAGGTCTAGGATACTCGCAAGAGATGTGGGTACATCGGTTTATCCAATCCTTGGATACAATCCCCCAGGCCTGGTACTTGGAAGAGGAGCAGAAATGCGGAACCCGCTCTTGGCAGGAAGTCACGAACAAGTTTTTTTGGTGCTTCTCGTTTGAAGGGGAGACAGAGCAGGAATCTTGGGCACTACAAGCGATCAAGGCTGTCCTGTTTTTCCGCGACCTCGAGGCCGATGGGGGCACAGATGCACCATGTCCTGCGACCATACGTGAGTTGGTTTGCCAACGGATAGATGGAGATCTAGATGATGACAGTCTGGAGGACCTCAGGCACCTGTATTTTGAAGAAAGGGAAGGTGAGCGGAACCTCAACGAAGAACCGACCACCGAAGGCATCCATTTACAGCCGCTAAAGACAAAGAAGTTGAACATCGGTACGGAGGAAAAGCCCAAGTTGGCTACTGTTGGAGATTACTGGGACAAGGAAACGACCAAGGAAATCTTCAGCCTCCTCCAAGAATACGAAGACTTATTTCCTTCATCGGTTGCGGATTTGAAGGGTATCAAGGGCGACCTCGGAGAAATGCGCATTGTGCTGAAACCGGATGCCTGACCCGTAAAGCATCGACCATATCGGCTGAACCGTCAAATCAAAGAAAAGGTCAAGATGGAGATTGAAAAGATGTTGGCTGCAGGTCTCATCTTTCTAGTGGAAGAAGCAGAATGGGTGAGCCCTATCGTCATTCAGAATAAGAAGGACAAGGCGGAGATACGTGTCTATGTCAATTACAGAAGTCTGAACAACGCCTGCATCCATGATCTGTTTCCCACTCCTTTTAGCGATGAAGTCTTGGATCATGTTGTGGGAAATGAAGCTTATTCCTTCATGGATGGTTTTTCAGGTTACCATTAGGTGCGCATTGCAGAAGAGGACAAGCCGAAAATGACATTCACCACTGAATGGGGATCGTTTGCATACCACGTAATGTCGTTCAGCCTGAAAATCGCTCCGGCCGTGTTTTCCCGAATTGTTATTGCTGCTTTCCGGGAGTACATACACAAGTTCCTGGAAGTCTACATGGATGATTGGAATGTCTACAGTTTGCTAAAGAAACATGCCACCCTGCTGCGTATTATGTTTGATCGGTGTCGCCAGTTGCAGATTTCCTTGAACTTGAAGAAATGTATTTTTGCAGTTCCTTTCGGCACGCTGTTAGGACACGTGGTGTGCAAGCAAGGGGTCTACGTCGACCCAGCCAAGGTCACCATGATAGTCCACATGGAAGCCCCCGAAACCGTGAAGCAGTTGCGGGCACTGCTCGGGCACACAGGATATTACCGGCGGTTTATCCGCAATTACGCAAAGATCACTGCCCCTTTGGAGAAATTACTGCGGAAGTCAGAAATATTCTAGTGGATGGAAGAGTGTCGGAAGGCTCTTGACATTTTGAAGGAGAAGCTAGCGACGACACCTATACTTGTTCATCCAGACTGGGACAAGCAGTTCCATGTGCATATTGATGCTTCCAATATTGCACTTGGGGCTGTCTTGGTGCAACCAGGAGACATGACAGTTGATCATCCAATCTACTTCGCCAACCGCAAATTGTCTAATGTGGAGAAGAATTACACCACTACCGAACGGGAGGCATTGGCAATGGTGTACTCTCTCCAGAAGTTCTGCCACTACCTTCTTGGAGGAAAATTTAAGTTCTTTACAGACCACTCTGCATTGAAGTACTTGGTAAATAAGCTTGTTTTGGAAGGACGGATCTGTCGCTGGCTGCTGCTCTTTCAAGAATTTTCATTTGAGGTGATCGTCAAGCCCGGTAGGTTGAACGTCGGGCCCGACCATTTGTCCAGGTTGGAGACGGGGGAGAATGACAGCTCACTTGATGATCAGCTGCCGGATGCTGACCTCTTTCGGGTCGAAGCGGTACCGGATTACTTAGTCGACATTTCCACCTATCTGACCACGGGGCAATGCCCTCAGGATTACACCCCGCTCCAGAAACGACACTTGATCGTCCGTGCTGTCGAATACCAACTGATTGCGGGGCAGCT
This sequence comes from Pinus albicaulis, assembly GCA_034641835.2. NCBI lineage: Eukaryota > Viridiplantae > Streptophyta > Pinopsida > Pinales > Pinaceae > Pinus > Pinus albicaulis. The sequence continues at coordinate 1,455,559,166 of CM076575.1, read as the reverse complement.
ATATAAGCTGGGTCTTGATGAGGTTCTGCGCCGATGCGTCCTTGACCACGAGCGTGAAGCGGTGATGTGGGAATGCCACAGTGATGTCGCGGGAGGGCACGTGGGTGCGAAGTCGACCGCAAGGAAGGTGCTCCAAGCTGGCTTGTGGTGGCCGACAGTACATGCCGATTGTAAAGTATTTGTGAAGCGCTGCGACGTGTGCCAGCGGATGGTGAGGCCTTCTCACAGGGATGAAATTCCGTTGCGCTCAGTGCATGTGTTGCGGCCGTTCGAGAAATGGGCCGTCGACTTTGTAGGCCCCATCGCCCCGGTCGCCAGGCACTCCAAGGCCCGATACATCATTACCGCAACCGACTACCTCACTCGATGGGCTGAGGCAGCGGCGGTACGAGACTGCACGACGGATACAGCAGCATGGTTTATCTTTGAAAACATCATCAGCAGGTTTGGCTGCCCACGAAGTTTAACCAGTGATCAAGGTACGCATTTCCTTAATGACACGGTCAAGTCGCTGTTGGAAACATTTATGATTCAGCATCACAAAAGCAGCCCGTATCACCCACAGGCCAATGGTACTGTTAAAGCGTTTAATAAAATTCTTGAAAAGGGGTTAACAAATATCTGTAACGCTCAGTGGGATGACTGGGATGAACGGCTACCAGCTGCGCTCTAGGCCTACCGGACTACGGTGAAGCGCTTGACCAATCAGACCCCGTTCCAGTTGGTGTATGGCTGGGAAGCTGTGATCCCCGCCGAGTTCATGGTGCCAAGTCTTTTAATTGCCACAACTCTCCCGTTCTTAGAAGAAGCATCGCTCCAGGAGCGCCTACATGAATTATAGGAACTAGACGAAGCCCGGTTCCTGGCGGAATTTCATCAGAAGGTTCAAAAGGATAGGCAGAAAGCATGGCATGATCGCCACATCAAGAAAAAAGTATTCTAGGTTGGCGGCAAGGTCCTTTTATACGACAGCAAGTTCCAGAAGTTTCCGGGGAAGCTGCAGATGCACTGGTTAGGACCGTACTTTGTCGTCGAGATTAGAGAGTCCGGCGTCGTTCGTTTGGCTCAGCTGGACGGTACTGTTTTACCGGCATGGGTGAATGGCGCACGCCTGAAACCCTACCAGGAGTAAGGTTCTCCCCACATTCATCAATAACTCTCGCAACCGAGAGCACCCATAGAGTAGTGTAGCTGAATAACTCTCCTGCAACTGGGATGAGCATAGGTAATCTTTTCCTTTTTCGCATCATTTATCAATAACCGTTCTGTTGCGGGGACCGCACCGCAACCGAATGTGGTCAGGGAGGGGCGTGTCCAGCGTGTCATCCCTGTAGGATCCATAAACGTGCTAGTGTCAGTCCAAGTCATTTCATTTAGTATTTGTGTCAGTCCGTAGGATCGTCCTGATTTGCATCATAAATTGCCATAATTGGAAGTAACCTTTCCATAACCATTTTTCCATCATCCGCCGTGACCTTAGCCATCGTGTTCGCCCATTTCCCCATGCCACCATCAGCAATTGTCATAATACCCATTGGCACGCGATTGATCGCACGATTATCGCAGAAATGAATGCCAGCAAGAATTAAATCGTTATGGGGTCTCATCAAATCCACTCGTGCCAGACGATTACATCATTTGCATGAAGAAAAGCATGACAATGTCGGAACACTTACCATTAGCAATTGCAACAGCACAGAAGCAGCAGGAGCAGATAGGCGAACAACACTGAGAGAGGATACCAAGCTGAATTCTCCACGTCTATCAGAGATGAGAAAAAATGCCGAAGGCCCTTCTATCCATTTTCGAACCAGACCTTGACAGTAGGATTCATAAGACAGAGTCTCTGGTTTGGAAATACGACAGTGTAGCTTTGATAGATGCCAACCTTTTCGACGCCTCTGAATTCCCGATGCTCAATTGGCAAGTATATATGGAACACTATTACAGCACAGCTGGGAACTCCGCCAACCGAATTTTACTAGCATTCTAGGGCCTTCAACAGTCTTCTCTCATGAATCTCATAAATCTTCCGGTCTTCGAGACCACTGGACTGGTTTTGCAGTGCACTCGGTTTTTACTTAGCCGCATTCAGAATGGGTCCTTGTGGCTGAACAAGGAAATTCCCATTCACGCTGAAGACATCCATCGTCTGACCGGCCTCTCCCAGAATGGTGCGGATGTCTCGACCACATGCCAGACCACCTCTAAGCACGCGCGGAAATCTGGGGACGCAGACCTGTACAACAAATATGGCACCCGGCGAGGAGGGAAGGGGGCCAAGATAGAGCTCATTAACACGCCCGAGATTAAATTTGCTTGCTACCTCATTGCCAGCAAGACAATGAGGCACTACACCAAGGGTGAATGCACCTTGGACACCATCTCTATTGCAGAGCACTGCGTTCAGGGTGCCAAGCTGAATTGGTGCTCCTTTCTCTTGAAAGAGCTATTTGATGTATGCGAAGAGAACTACAAGCGCACGACCAGCTCATTTATGGATACTTGATCATCGCTTTTGCCATGTGGAAATGGCACACCCCTCTTGTCAGGCTACCCGTAGAAATTCCAGAGGGCCAGCCTCTTGCGATGAAATTTGTCCCATGGAAGGTGTTGCCTGATCCGAGCACCAAGCAGGTGAATGCCGAAGCATTTCGGACCTGGTACGACTTAATGACGGACGTCGTAGCTAGCTAGCAGCAGGTTCCCAGGAACCTGTTGGACGAGTATAGCGAGCAAGTGTGGTTCGGGGTAAGACACAGGCATACTTACCTCCGACCCTCTTGTGTACCGGAAAAATACCTTCCACATGACGCCGTTGAAGTTCCAGCTGGACGATGCCACCTTCCACCACAAAGTCTGTTCGTGGCCGGGGGTCATAAAGCACATCTGCGACGGCATTCCCAGGTACAACTTTGAGCGGATGTTTCCATTGCAACCTGCTAAGACGGATGCGGCAGCCCCATCACAGGACCTTCCAGAACCGCTCGTCCCCGTCATCCGCCACTTTAATACACAGGTGCAGAATTTCAATGCGGTAGCTTAGGTTATTTCTAGTGGTGCCTCACCGTTCCCTTTATTTTCTGAATTTCAGATGTCTCGGTCTACTTTGCACACCCCCACCACTCCGCTTACTTCCCCCCTCCCAACTATTTTATTTACCTCTGCAAGCCCAATTGTCACCCCCATGGGAGGACAACGCCCGACCCCCGAGCAATTAGAAACTCCTCCGGCCAAGCGGGCCCACACCACTATAGCCAATCCGGTGGTGGACCTTATGGATGATGATCCGCCACCAACCCCAATTACATGGGCACTGATCCAGGAAGAACCCCTTATTAACCCTTCTGAGTTTATTAACATTCGCCCTCCATCCATAGCTCCACTTCCATCCACCATTCCACCTCCACCTACCACTTCACCCGCTCCATCAAATTCCTCTGCCACTGTGTCCGACCCACTCATCTAAGAACTCTTTGGCGGGGACCACGGGGCTGAAGTTGAATCCCGTATTGCTACCGTAGTACCACCAGTCGACCCCATGGGTGCACCCCAGGTTTCTTTATCTGCTATATTTACCCAGCTGGCAAACATTGGGGCCGACTCGGCCGAGGCTTAGCCTGAGCATGCTGACCCTCCCCTCACTGGCCAGACCGATCAGCAGGAGCGACCAGATTTGAATATGGCCAACTCAACGTAGCAACAGGCACCGCCGTCCCCTCCAGAGCATTCCAACCGCTCAGTTTCCAGTGGGCAACCCCTCCAAGAAAGGCGGCCAGACTAGGGTGCTTCGGGCACAGCTCACTTAGAAACATGGGGTATAGCACAGCTATACTTATTCATTCAGCGGGTGGCCCAGCAGGCCGAGAAGCTTCACTCAGAGCTGCAGCAGTGGTGCGAAGAGCAACAAAAACAGATCATGGCGCTTACTGAACAACGCGACCAGCTTATCACGGTACATGATCACCTGCGAGATCAAATAGCCAACGTAACTCAGGGAATTTCAGGCCTATGGCCCTCGGTAAAGGCTCATTATACCTCACTGCCTGCTGATTTCGCGGAGCATAGTGTCATCGCCCAAGCCTTCTACATCCGGACTACGCGCTGCTCGACCCAACGGCTACCTATTCAGCCCAGGTTACCGCAAAGCAGGGCCAGGCGACCCAGATGCAGGAAACGCTCATCTCTGCAGCGCGTGACGCGCACGACCTCCTAAAGGGTCTCCACGAATGTTCATTGGCCTTGACTGTCAAAGCACAACCCATCTCCGCACAGCTACAGCAGGTTTCCTGGGAAATTCAAGAGGTCACGGATCCCGCAAGGTTAGACCAATTATACGCCCAGGAGGATTAGCTCGAAGTACAGATCCAACAAACGGAAGCCAATTCTGCAGCGGCCAAACGGGTAATTTGTGAGCTCCGCCCGCCCCTCCAAAACAGTGCCAGGATAATGAAACAGCTAGCCGTCGAGGCCGAAACCAAAATTAGCATGATGTTCGGGGCTGTCTTGGCACCCCTAGAAGAGGCTGCTGTCACCAGGATCGCTGACGCCACAGATTCACTCTTACAGGGGTGGCAGCAAGCTGTATCGGCCTTCATAGAGCTTAAAGCTACAACATTCTGCAGAGTCCCAGAGTTGGGGCCCTTGTTTGAACAATCAGCAGAAGGCGCACAGCGGGAACAGGAACAAGCTGATGGTGCACAACAGGAGCAGGTACAAAACGAAGGCACACAGGCCGAACAGGGCACGGGATCAAGCGGGGCGATGGAGATAGAGACTGTCATTTGTGATTGACTTGGGGACGAGTCAAGAAACTGTGGTCGGGGCCTGTTGGGGCCCTTGTTTTTGAAAACGTGTTTGGAATATTTTGTATTTTGAATAAAGGATGACCTTTTTTTGGTTGCAGCAAGATGACACATGGCAATCGCGACCGATTCGCAACTACCATAAGTCGCGAAGCTATCAAGGTGGCGTAGAAGCAACAGATAACTGAAGAAAGTAGATGCATGAGGATATACAGCAGAAGACAGGAAGCAGAACACACAGACGACAAGAGAGAAGCCGGAAGCAGCTGAAGAAGGACAGAGAGAAGAACTAACAGTTGCGAAAGAGGGTGGATAAATAGCAGTCACCTGGCCAAGAGGAAAGGGAGAGACACAAGAGACAGAATGCAGGGCGACTAAAGGAGATCAGACATGATATCTCTGTAGTTCCTAGGGTTCTCTCATTTACCTTTCTGTTATGTAAGGCATCTGTAATAGACTGTAAGCTCTCCTTGTGGAAGCTATGTAACGAAGGTTGTGGATGAAGACATCAATACAATTGCAGGTTACTATCCTACTGTGTAATTCTCATGCATGCATAATGTTTGCGATGGTTTAAAATTTTATTTTCTTAATACCTGTTTATGCTCTGAATGTTCTTGCGGATATATCTATGTTTATGCAATATATTTTATGGTAATCATGAGTTGCAGATCTGTTCCTTGCCATCGATCTGTTCCCATCTTGCATGTGGTTGCGGCACGCCTTGGGTGAGACTCTCTGCTCTCCGGAGTAGGGTGATAATGCTGGCCTGGTTCTAGACTATAGTGGATTCCCTTGTTGGCCACAACTCCTGAACCTAGGTCTTGCCTGCGAGACCTGATTCCTCGCCAACAGTGTCCAAATGGAATGCACTTGCAAGCATTGAAACATATGCCATATAATTTGAGACGTGAATTTTGTCTCGGGGCCACCAAAAATCTCTGATTGCACATGCTCTTGCAATCTTCTCCTCCCCAAAACATACACAAATGGATCAAAACGATTACGAGCAGAAATGAATTTATAACTAGACAATGTTTATGTATGTATGTTATGGATTTATACCTATCAGAGGTGCACGTGAAGGTGAAGGTGATTTTAGAAGAACCAGAGTACCTCCACCTCCAGTGATCCCCAGTTCTAGGCTAAGAACAACCTATAAAACAAGAATAAAAACCCTCAGAATAATATAGGGGAAGGTAATATTACTTCCACATTTTCATGCGACCCTAATAACATCGCAATACTGATTTGCATTCTAGGGTTGAGATCAAAACCAACAAAAGTCATACATACACTAACATTATCGTTCCTCATTCTCTTGGTTGGAAGAGTATTGGGCCCTTGATTCACAATTGATCAGGGCAGTGTGTGTTTATAAATGAGTGGAGCATGGTGACCTAGAGAGAGATTTTGAGAACTTGAGAAGATATGTGACATCACAAATAGTGATTTTCTTGTGAGAAAATTATTTGGTTTTCTTTATTGAATGCATAGTATGTGCATAATATAAATGTAAAATTTAATCAATAAATATAGAAACTCATTTCTTCACAAATTTTTTAGAATTTTCGTCATTGCTTCACACTATTTTAGCCGATTAATTGAAAATCTATTGGCTTAATCACCTCTGGAGTTATCTTACCATCTGCATATTCCTCAGGTAAGCTTCTTCCATAGCTCACCAACGCACAAAAGCATGTACCATTATTGTGTTTCATACAGTTGTCAATGTGTACATCTGTTATTACAATTGTAAACGTGCATTTGTATATATATGATATTTGACAAGTGGAAAATCAAAGATTGTGCACACATAACTGTGTACCAACTACCTAGAGAGCACTACAGGTACCTCGGGGTACTTTTTACTCAATGTGTACTCTGCTCTACTTGGAGGTGGCATGGAGTAGTGAAAGCGACCTCCATCCAAATTTTTCCTTGTTCGAAATTTCTATTTGACTAAATGACCAAAACAAAGGTCATGCATTCACTAGGTTGAACAGTTTTTTGCCACCACAAACCCACAAAGAAAATGTATATTGACCTAAATATGTATATGTATGTTCTGTAAATTAGTAAACTTATAAAATTCAAGGTTATATTTATATTTTGTATATATCTTTAATAAAGATAATAAAAAATAAAAGAAAAAGAAAATTATTAGTAAGTATGAAAAATCATCAAATTCATGATTTTATAGATTTAAGAATTTAGGCCAAAAAGAAACTATCAATTTTATAATAATAGTTAACGTTTAAATATGTTTTAATATTACATATAGTTAATTGTTCAAATTTGTTTAGATATTACATATAACAATTATGCAATAATTGTTTTGTGATATTTTAGGCAATATTAATTATTTACCACAAGTTTTACTAGGTGATTTGCAATATATTTTTAGTGAGTGTTTTTCCATACTTATTGATGTTTGAATTTATAGCTATGGTTAGAAATAATTAAAGTATATGATTCAAGATGATGTATTTTTTAATGTGGATAGGCATTTTTAATTTAGAATATAACTTTCACAATTTTAATTTAATGTTTAATAATTATTAGATGGATGGTAGAGATTTAACTTCAATAAAATATGGTAGAAATTTAACTACATAATATACACAAATCAAAACTTGAAATTGATATCCAACAGATTTATATGTTTTGTTTCCTTTTTAATTACACCAAAAAATTTCTTCTCAATCAGAACCTGAAATTTATATCCAACACAGTTATGTTTTTTTTACCTTTTTAACTACACCAAAAATGTTCTTCAAAGAGAATTTACCTCTATAGTGTTCACCATCCATTCATAGAAAATGAAAATTAGTAAAATGTTCATCACGTGATGCTAAGTCTATATCATTTGCACATTTCCATTCGTCATTGTGAACCTCTCATGTTGCTTTGTATGAAAAGGAAATACTCCACAAAGAGATCTAAGATACTACTCTATGCTTCAAAATAGGCCTCAAGTCTACACCTTCCAACTTTGTTCTCCTCTTTTCCCTCAATTTCCTTGAATTTTTACCAAACTAGCGAGGCTTGATCTCCTCCTGAAACTAGAACTGGAATTCTTATTGTCAGTGTGGATATACTCGATATTTGATCTTAAATTTTGGATTTGTCTCGCTTTCTCTGCATGGATTACGTACAACTTACCAGGCTTTTCAAGCCACGGATCGAACAAATTTACCAATGCAATCTTAGAATTAATATCTTCAACATCATAAGATTGTAGTCATTGCAACTCAATGGCAAATTTTTTTTTTTTCAAAATAGAAAAATTAACCTTCTATTAAATTGTAGAGAAAGTGCATATGTCTATAAGAAGAAATATTCTCTATCATCATCTAATGAAACCTAAAGGCCAAAATTCCATACTATTCCACAACAGATTGACAGTTATATATGACCTTCCATTTGGGAGAATGCAACCCTTGGAAAAGCAAAGGACTTTAATAAATAATTGCATTGGAAAACACAAGACTTAAATCAAAAAATTTCATAGAGAGCAATCAACCCAGTGGCCAGAAAGAGTATTTAGATGAAAAAGTGACCCATCCCCTACAACGTGTTATGAAAAAAATACTAGAAGAAGATCCAATCAGGAACCGAGTACTATCCATCCTTTGATAGTTGATTTTCTTCACCATTTTGGTTTTGATAGATATGGGAAATAGATATGAAGTTGAAATATTTGATCAGGGACATCGTTTTGAGTTTCCAAGTGGCTAGGGTCGGAGAATTCAAGGAAACTCTCTCATTTTCCCATTCAATGATATATTTGGAGTCTCCAAATATAGTTAGTCTCTTCAGGCTAAGCCAAATAACATAATGCAGTACACCCTAGAATGTCATTAGCTCAGCACGCGTGTTAGAGCCAGTGTCAATGGAAACGAAAGGAGCATGTTTTCCCTAAGTGAATGGCCATGCCACATCCATAGAGACCAAAATAATAAGCCCCATTAAAAAAAACCAATAGGAAACTCAACCCATATGTTGCGGGGAGGGGGGAACACTTGGGGACAAGAGACAATGAGGATGAAAACTCTTGATAATTGATCTCCTAATGAAATCCATTTATGATACCACTGGTTGAGTCACTTATCAATTTTGTGAATGAGCCAATACCAATCCAAAATGTTGAGCCGCTTATCAATTTTGCGAATGAGCCAATACCAATCCAAAATGTCTTGAAAATGCCTTGGATTAAAATGAAACAAATATAGAAAGGAATTTTTAAATCCTCTTGGACTTTGGTTGATCAATTTAATTAAGTGCTATATGAACGACTTCCTTCCTCATTCAATGAGCTTTATGTACTTTATGTTTAATAAACAAACATTATGTAATTTATGTTTAATAAACAACTGAGGAAATTTAACATTGTTAGTAATTCCAAAATCTGCAAAAACACTTTCTGATTGAGATTTATGCATCTAAGAAGAATCCTGATAGCAGCAAAGAAGTCATACTCTTGGTGTCACATGTACATTATGGTAACTTATGTAGTTTTGAACTCCACTTCGTAGGTTCCAACACTCCATGCAAAATTAACAATTAAAACATTGTTACCGATGAAATAGGTAACCGCACTGTCACCTACCTTTTTTTTGTAGCATAAAAAGCACCCGATTTTGAAAAGTGGTGATGCAGAATCACCCCCTTTTTTTTGTGCACATTTTTGACACTCTAATATTTTTATTTATGAAGTATGAATATTTGTTTTAAAATGTTAGTGATTTTCATGCTAATTTTGAAACATATTGATGCAGCATCAACTTTTTTATTTTAGAGTGGTGATTTTTATACTAATTTTGAAACGTATTGATGCAGCATCAACTTTTTTTTTTAGAGTGGTGATTTTCATGTTGGTAATAAAACACAAAACTTAGATAAAAATATATATATATATATATATATATATATATATATATATATATATATATATATATATATATATATATATAAACAATAAAAAAACCAATAAAAATGTAAAAAAAAAACAAAATTAACTCGTAAAAATAAAAAAGTTAAACAAAAATAAATAAATAAAAACAAAAATATTCGAAAATTATATAAAAAAAAATGACAAAATTTGAAAAAAAACACATAATTTAAAAAAAAAAAAAAACAAAAATTAACCAAAAATATTAAAAAAAAACATCAAAAACATTTTTTTCTAAGTTATTAAAAAAAACTATATAATTAAAAAAGAAATTAAATAGAAAATTTAAAAATAATTTAAATTACAAAATTAAAATTTAGATAAAAAAAATAAAATACAAAAAAGAAAAAATTAAATTAAAAATAATAATAATAATAATAAGAAAAAAAAATACAAATTTTAAAATTAACAAAAAAAAACAAATTAAAAAAAAAACAAAATTTAAAATTGAAAAAGAAAATTAAAATAAAAAAAACTATCATTAAAAAACAAAAAAAATGAAAAAAACCACGTGCAAATAATTAAAAAACAAATATCCATAAATTTACTGTTTTTTAAAATGAAACAATTTATAAATTTTAAAAATGAAAAACTAAATAAACTAAAAGATTAAAAAATTAAATTAAAATTTAATAAATTTAATAAATAAATTTTAAATTTTAAAAAATAATTAATTAAAAAAAAAACAAATTAAATTTAAAATAAAAAATTTGAATTAAAAAAAAAAAAAAATTAAATTTTTTGAATTAAAAAAAATCAAATTAAAAAGAAAATATTAAAAATTAAAAAAAGACAAAAAAAAAAATAAAAAAATTTTTTGATCGTGGTGGCGCGCGATCGGCCTCCCACTTCGAAGGTGGCGGCGAACCGCGCGCTTGGTGGGCAGAGGCTGTCTGGCCGCCGCCAACGGCCGGCCTCGTCGCCCGCAGGGGCGGAGAACCCGGCTCAGGGCCGCCCTCCTGGCGGGAGAGCCGATTACTAGGAAATCGCCCTCTATGACCGAGGCGATGCGAGAATCGCAGGGCCAATTCCGGGAATCACCCTCCCGCGCCAGAGGCCAATTCTGGGAATCGCCCTCCCACGGCGGGAGGCCGATTCTGGGAATCACCCTCTCGCGGCGGGAGGTCGATTCCGGGAATCACCCTCCCGCCGCGGGAGGGCGATTCCTGGAATCAGACTCTCGCCCAGGTGGCAGCGAAGGTCGGCCGCTGGGCGGCGGCCAGGCTCCGCCGCCACCTGGGCGGGAGGCCGATTGGCGGTGCCACCATGATCAAAAAATTCTTTTCTTTTTTTTTTTAAATTTTTAATATATATATTTTTTAATTTGATTTTTTTTAAAATTTTATTCATTTTTTTGTTTTTAATTTTTTTTTCTAAATTTCGTTAATAACTTTTATTAAATTTTGTATTTTTTTTTTATTTAATTGATTTTTTTTAAAAAATTCATATTATTTTTTTTTATTATTAAATTTTATGTTTTGTTTTTTCATTTAATTTTTTAAAATTTAATAAATTTTGTATTTTCTTTTAATTTAATATTTTCTTTTTAAATTTTTAAATTTTTTATTATTATTTTTTAATTACATAAAATTTTTATATTTTTTTTATTTCAATTAAAATTTTGTATTTAGAATTAGATTTTTTTTTTAATTAAATTTAATATTTTCAAATTAATTTGTTTTTTATTTTATTTTTTATTTAATATATTTTTTTAAATTTTTCATTTTTAATTGATTTTTAAAGTTTTTTAACTTTTTATTTTAACAATGTTTTTTTTTTCTTTATATTTAAAATTTATTTGTTTATTCATTTATTTATTAAAATTTAATATTTTTCTTTTTTTTTTTAATTTAATTTGTTATTTTAATATTAACATTTTTTTAAATTTAATAAAATTAAAATAAATATATATATATATATATATATATATATATATATATATATAATTTTTTATAATTTAAATTTAATTTATTTTTTAAAATTTATTTGTTTTTTTAATATATATTTTTTTAAATTTAATATTTTTATTGTATTTTATTTTTCATTTTTTATTTTTAATTGATTTTTTATTTTTTTACTTTTAATATATATATATATATATATATATATTAAGTTTTAAATTTATTTAAATTTAATATATTTATTTAAATTTATTTATTTTTAATTTAATAAAAAATTTCTTTTTCTTTTTTAAATTTAATTTCCATATTTTATTTTTTATAATTTCTCTTTTTTTTAACTTGTTTTTTATTTTATTTTTTAATATATATATATATATATATATATATATATATATATATATATATATATATATATATATATATATATATATATATATAAAGGCTTTTTTTAATGTTTGAATTTTTATTTTTATTTTGTTTTTTTTATTCCTATATATTCTTAAATTTTAAGCTTTAAAATGTTTTTATTTTTTAAATTTATTTTTTCCTTATGTTTTATATTTTTTTTATGTTTGAATTTTAAAAATTAAAAAAAGTTATTTCTACTTTTAAAAATGTCAAAAATATGACACAATTTTTTTTTTGTTATTCCAGCATCAACTGGTTTTGTTTTGAGGGTGTTTTTTCAATCTTTTTTTCAAGAAACAATTTTGTTTTTAGCATAATTTTATAAAATGTTGAAATTTAACCTTAAAAAAAAACCAAGTGCGTTCTGGAATACACTTTTTTTGTTTTTTGGGTGTTTTTTCATGTTTTTTTAGTCTTTTTGGGTTAGAGTTCCTGTTTTGAGGTCAGGTTACCTATTTCATCAGTAACAGTGTTATAAATTAATAGATGAAATTTTAGGAACAAGAAAAATGTTACAGTTTGAATGGATTCTCAATCCATTCTGTATACTTGCTTCTCTGGTCCTTCTACTACTTATGCATTGAGCTAGAAAAGAGATTCAAAATTCCTTCAATTGATTAACTATATATAATTTCTTGCCTCATTTCACTAAAAAATATTGCAAATCCATATTATCCAAACATTAAAACAAAAAAAGCAGAGACCACACAAAATTTAAAATTGTGAAGTAGCTCTGGGATGTTTTTCCAATTTTATGCAAGAAATCTGTAGGTTATTGTGACACCCTCATTAAAAGACAATTAGTTACGCTTAGTTAAAAGACTTTTGTTTTAATTATTTCTTTTAAGTTTTGTTTTATTCTATTATTCTGGACAAGGAAAAACTGAATTGTAATTGCTCATGACATAAGTATTAATTTTTGTTACTGAGTTAAGGAGGAAACTGAAAAAAAAGAAAAACCCTTGGACTGTTGGTGAACTTGCTAAGAATAGGGGTGGTTGGGAACAGTTGGAAAACAGTTACTACCCTCTGGAATGAAAAGGAATTCCAGAAGAAGGGTAGGGGTTCTGTGCAATTGGTACTGAGGGTGAAGTATATTTCTTGAGCTGGATGAAAAGAACCAGTGGAAATTAACTTCTGCAACCCTTATGAACCAGAGAATCTGACTGGTGGCTGGATTGTTATCCTGAGGTCACAACAGAAGTAGATAGTCCACTGTTACCCGTGGCACTGACCTAGTTCTGAAGCTCGGGGGAAGGTGAGGACGTCATTGCCTCCCTGAAGGTTGGGAGGACCACATTCCAAGAAAAAGGTTTTGTCTGGAACAGATAAGTATCTAAACATCTAGAAATTCAGTAAAGTTTATAATATGACTGTATGCTACTTTCAGCAATTAAAATAGTTACAGGAAATTAGACTGATTAAGATTTTCACCGAGCAAAGACTATTTTATTAGCATGTTTTGTATGTGTGAAAATTCTGCATATATGTGACATGTTCTTGTAAAGAATAGAAATCATAGCTTGTTAAAAAAAATTCCGTACGAATGCAAAGTGGGTTAATCAGAAAATTTATTAGCACAACACTATTATTTTTTGTATGATTTGAACTGGTGAATCAGTATATATATGATTTACAAAAAAGAAAGAAAGAGACTTTGCATTTAGAAGACATGTTTACTCGGAATTTAAAGAGTATGTAATGAATTACAAAACGACCGAAGTAATAAAGGACGCCCTGTTCCAGTAAGGAGAGTAAGAGCTGAGGCGGTATAATATATACTTATATATACTGTAGATATTATTAAAGGAATTATATGCTATAACAAAAGTGTAGGTAACCGAGTAGAAAACTGGAGGAAAACCTACTGGTGGATTGGGTGAGGGTTAGAAGGAAATCTACCCTGCTTCCATCCGGAAGTTTCGAATTGACACGCAGCCTCAGTCGGCGGGCTGGCGCTTGTGGACCAAGGGAAAACTCGTAGAGGAACTTATCCATTAAAAGACATCATAAATAACAGAGCATGTAACTTTCAAACCTTTGTTAAGACCTAAAGACATTTTTGTTTGTAAAGACTTACACAGAGGAGAAACGGTGATAGTTTTACTATTGGCGCAAGGATAGCGCACACAGTTGTTGATAAAGCACATTTATATTGAACTAATTCGAGAAATAAACCATTACCAAAACACTATAGCAGACTATACAAATTCGTCTACAGGAAGTTCGAAAATAACAGTTTGCGTAACGACTGAGATATCATCCAACAAAAAGATACAGATACAAATAAACAAGTTTTCTGTGTTTAGCAGAAGCATTTTTTTCCATAAATAGAGTCATTCAGGAAGACACTACAAGAATCTAGGATAAACCCTCTTCAGAGAGGTATAATGTAAACGTAGGTATTTCCGCGTAACCAAGCTACACTTACAGTTGGAAAGTAAAGGCAAAAACCCAATTTAAAAACAGAATTTACTTTACAAACTGGTAAAGCCATCACAACCATGAGGAAAGGCTGGCGGTAGGGCAATTAGTTCATACATCTTTGACAAGAACACAGTTCTATCTGCTATAACTGATGAATGGTAAATAAGCTTATTACACCAGTGTATCAAAAGCCCTGCGATCTAGCTAGGGTTTAATCGAAGATAAGCTAGTACATCGGTGGGTGAAACACTGAAAAAACTTAATAGGCATCTCTGCAAACTTCTGGAGTCTCGGCTCCTAGTGTAATACTGACCTGGATACCTGCATAGGTGTCGGAGAATGAATTAAAATGCTATCTCAAGTTGGGAACCTGAAGAGACAAGCGAAAACAGCTTTGGGTTTGTGATAAAACCTGCAAAAAGAAACCCCAATTGGCCACGAGTTAGATTCAAAGAAAAGTTATGAATTAAGTTGTATGGGCAAAACATTTAGGGGTTAGACGAAGTGCAGGTAGAGCTATTTACCTGTTGAGGGTTGGACGTTTCTCTTCCATGGCCGCGCAACCCTGTCGACCAACCCTGAACGAGATGTAAACTTTAAAGCTCACACAAAGTTGAATTCCGAAATCCTTTATGAAAGTTTAACTTAGAACAGGAATATTAAGATAGTAGAATGAAACTCGTTACTCTACCTGTTGGTTTCAGTGTTCGAACGCAAAGGAAGGAATTCTTGAAGAGATTAGTAAGAGGCCTCACTTTGGATAGTTGAGAGCCCGCTGCCTGTGGAACATCTGGGCAAACAATCTCGATTCAGGAGGAGATTAAAAACTGGAAGCCTTCACGGAGTCAAACATTGTTAAACCTAGGTGTTGCAGGTCCGGATAGCTTACCATTTCTCTGAAGTCTCCTGCAGAGCGAAGCCCTGCCTCTGTTGCAAAGTGCGAACGGAAAACAAATGAACTTGCCGATCGAAGGTTTTGTGAAACCCCGCGGAAATTACCCTCGCATACACCGAGATTTTCTGAGCATTAATGAATCCGGACCAGTGGAGTTATTAACCTGTACAGATAGGGCATGGTGGACGAGACACCTGCCTGGAGTGGAGAGGACTGTGCGACAGGTGGCAAATCCTTCAGCGAGATTTGGAGGACTCGAGAACTCAAACATTTAATTACACACATGCCATCTGCCACTTGGACCTTAGACAATGATCGTTCTCGAAAAAAACAAAATGATATGTTTGGCAATGTCAAAGCCTAAATGCATTATTTGTTATCCGATCTGATGTATGAAAAGTGAGAATTTACTTTATGGTATGATTAAAACTACCAGCGCGATAGGACTGTTGTGAGTTATGCACTTTAATTTTATTACTGTGCGAATTTTTTTTTAATATGTGTGACAGTTATTTTCTCAATATTTAGTGTGATTTTGCACTGAAACCATCAGGAAAAATGGATTCATGAGATTTGAACCTCAAATATTCCATTGGGCCATGAAAGATGATGACAACGAGGAAAAACCTAAAAGGCTTTGAGATGAATTTAAAAGACGCATGGCTGAAGTTTTTGGCAAACTGTTGAAGTCAGCAGAATGCCGACATGTCACAAGATGTTGAACTTTAATAACATTGTTCGCTAAATGCAGCTCAAACTTTTCTGAAATAGGGAGTACTTTATCTTTTCATTTTCTACATTATAATCTTACGAAAACTTCAAAATTCCTGACAGAGTAAAATATTTATCATAGTAACGGAGCATATGAACATCGTTTACAAACATCACAGACAACATCTAAAGCATGATTTTCTATGCCTCAAAATACTTGCATGGGAAGTATTGATGTGAGCCCAAAAAATTTCAAGGAAAATAAATCAACCTTCAAATTCATTATGATAACATACCAAATGCAAGCTATCAGCAACCATGAAGCGATCTTTGGTGGCCTTCTCAGCGATCTTTGTTTTCTTGTTGGACATGTAGGATGACATGGCGTTGTCAAGGAGGGATTTCACCATCATTATTCTCTTTATGTTTTACACCGACCCATACTCACTCATCCCAGGACAACACAAAGAGTCCAAAATACAATCTGAGACCCCTACCTTCTCCACCTTGTCGCCCAAGATGTCCTTCATAACTTTGCATAGGCTCTCAAAAGCATATTTATTTTCTTCCCTTTTTTCGTCTCCTCCTCTCTCTCCTCCAGCCTCTACCCTTATTTAATATCAGATTCAAGATTCTTCCCATCTTATTCCTTGAGCTTCCCTATGGTGTACTCATTGATGTAATACACCTTGAGCAAGACCTCATGACCCTTCCTCTTCAGTATCTTCAAGAAAATCTCCTTGTGTTGTAGAAAATGTTGATGATGAGGCTGAGAAGCTAATTAATTTCAGCCTTGAAACCAAACATCTCCATCTCTCTACTCTCAACGTTGATGTCCACCATTGGAATTGGAATTGTATATGAAATGAAGTAGAACAAAATAAGAAACCAGATAAGTATTAAATAACATAGAAACAAATCCCAATAATATATATTAGAAACTCGACCAATTCCAAACTCTAATACACAACTTTGAGAGTGTGTAGATCTAACGGTTGTCTGAGAGTAATTTCACGCGTAGCAGATTTATAAATATGGTAGGAATCGTAGCTTTCATTCGAACCTCTGAGCATAAAGTGAGGTCATAGATACCTCTAGAAGCCTTGGAATATGATTTGAGAGACTAATATTGATCGAGGAGGGTGCTTTATTTCAAAATTTCATTGTCTCGCACTTAATTTGAAAACATAGTGTATTATGGTGTGGATAGCAACATCATGCATGGTAGCATATGCCTATCATAATTGTATACCATGAAGAAAATGGAAAATGTGGGAGATGGACATTGTAGGAGGTCATGTGGCCAGTCCCCATATCAAGGAATCCAAAATGTATTGGTACTCTTAGGGACCAAAAATTGTTATTGGTGTATTCAATGCTCTATAGGATTGGAAATATTGGTTGCCACCATTCACATGACACATATATCCAAAGTTAAGTTGAATGAAAATATCTGGGAAGATACAGAGTGACTTAGCTTCCATACCAATGACTTTTTTGGCGGATGATATGTAGTCATTACGAAAAATAGGTAGTTAATAATAATTTATTAATTTTAGAATATGAATTTTGATAATTGAAGATAAAATTTTGGAAAATTTGTATGTGGAGATTATTTATTTATTTATGGTAAACACTTTATTTAATTTGAAGGATTATAACCATATTTATTTAAGAATTTTAAGAAATTTTCAAGGTTATGGTCTTGAAGAAAACATTCAACATTTTAGTTTCTCCACACATAATTTTTCCAAAACTTTTGTCTCCCAAAATGTAACATACCTCAACAACCTCGCAGGAAAGTGCATGGAGTTAGGATTTTTTTTCAACATTTACGAATGTGTAACTTTCTAAATTACTTTATATATTTCCTCCTTGACCATTAGAATAACCATCACCATCACCTAAAGAAATATTTAGTAAAATCATAGAGAGTTACAACCATTAATTGTCTTTGCTATAGCATATTACCTTAAATTTGCTGCTATAACTATGCATCAATTCCATGATAATTTTAAATCAATTAGTAAATTTCCTACTTGATAATATAAAAATCACATCATGAAAGAAATTAAAATTATGAAAATGACACAATGAATAGTCATATCATTAGACACCGATATACCCTAGAAATCCCATAGGGTGAAAACCAGAAAACGTTTAATTTTATTATTAAATGCTTGTGAGGGTGTTCTAAGGGAGTCCATCCCTTGACCATTGTCATAAAATATTACACAGAAAAATAATCTTAAATGAAACATAACTAGATATAAGATATTACAATCATCATGATATCATTTACCCATGAATATTCAATCTATGTCTTTGTGGTCGGACTCTTTCCATCTGTGGGTGATCTTGCACTCGGAACTCCTAAACTTGCATGGACTAACAAATATTTATTTTCCATAATGTTAAACATGAATAATTCTTTGCTCAAGTCACTATCCTTTCCTTCCATTGTTGTTATCAGCACATTTTATATAATGATTGGATAAAATATTAATACACCAATACTCAATCGTTATTTGTGACACTTGCCAGATTTGTAATATTTCCTCAAGAAATAACATGAATAAAAAATCATTATAAAATAGCACAACCAAACGTATTTTATGAAAATGTTTTATGTGAACTACCACTTACAAAATTTATTTATCTCTTTTTTCACAACTCAAGATCCCCATGCATGTCAAATCACATATTCAATTCTAGTAGATAAAATTTACTAGATATTATTCTTGTGCACCTAAGCACATATTTTCTTCAAGAGTCCAATATTTATCTTTAAAACTTTTAATGCATATGCATCATGAGAACATCCTTGGTAATATTTTAAATGAAATAACTTAATTCATTTTGAAGCATTATCAACATAATTGATCTATTTGTTTTTGCATGCAATTAATTTATTTATTTTCAATAATATTAACACAATAGTTATCTCTATATGTACATAGCCAACTATTCTTATTTGACAGGAAAATCAAAGGGAAGCACTATGTTTTACTCTATTTTTCCTGTTTTAGTCATCAACTTTGGACGTGGCTTCCGAACATATGGAAACAAATTTTTGAAAAAAAAAAGAGGTTTTTGTTTGGAACGAGTTCATTCAAACAAACCTCACTAAAGTTTTACACAGGTGTCACAGTTTGGAAAATTCGAATGAATATTTCCTACCCATTTTTTCGAGATTTAAATATAAATAATTCCCTGTTTTTTGTCATCTACTTGGAACACGGTTTCCGAACATATGGAAACAATTTTTTGAAAACCAAAAGAATTTTTTATTTGAAACATGTTCATTAAGAAAAACCTCTCAGTGTTTACATAGGTATCACAGTTTGGAATATTCGAATGAATATGTGTAGCCCATTTTTCGAGATTTAAATATGAAATAATTTCCTGTCTTTGTCATCAATATTGGACAAGGTTTTCAAGACATGAAAAAAGAATTTTTCAAATATAAAAATGGTGATTTGCTGGAATAGGCTAATTTAAAAAAACCTCTTTCGGTTCCTACACATCTATCATGATTTGGGAAATACGAAGGCATATGTGGAACCTATTTTCCAATAAGTCATGCAATTCACATAATTATTTAGCCATGAAAAACTTTTAAGAATTCAAAGAACATAAAATATTCTAAAAATTGAATGAGAAAAACACTTATTCCTCTATGCATGAAATTCCATAGAGGTTTTCTCAAGAAATAATATTGATTCTTTATCATATGAACTTTTCCAAGAAAATAAATTCAATTTTCATTTCATCATGCCCCATATGCAAAAAAAATAATTTTCAAAGAACATAGTTACTTATCTTTTGATGCATGCTTGGAATCAATTCTTCCTCTCTCTTGGCTCCATTCTCCATGAATTATGTCATTAGTTCTCCTATTTTTCCCATAGGCTTACAATAAATAGAATTAAGAAAATGGAATAACTTTTTCTAAACCTTAAAATCATTCCATAAAGCTCTCATAAATCACTCCATAAATCTGATTTTTCATAAATTCTAAAATCACTGCATAAATCATCCATAAATCACTCATACTTTTCCAATATAGATTTTATTTTTCCTTATGGACAAAATATCACTTATCCATACATTTTCTAAAACTTTTACTCATTATTTCTAAAGCTCATAAAATATACCAACTTGGAAATATATATATTTTTATATAAAATAATATAAATTCTTATAAATAAAAGAAGTAAGAATTAATTCTTTTAATATTATTATCATTAATAATTACAATAATATTCTTCATATAATATTAATGTGATAATTAATAATAATTAATTATTCAACAACCCTCATTTTACGAGAGTTTTTTTCGGTATCTTATGTCAAGGATATTACACAAAATATATTGAATATTTTATATAAAATTGAACAATCACGTTAATAATTATTAGGTGTGTGCTATGAATTTAATATAAATATAAATAGTCCTGAGGGGTGCGGCTTATTCGTTAGAGAATGCACTACTAAGGCATTCATGATGTTGTGCAGGTCACGTGTTCAAACCTCAGTTTCATTTTTCACTATGCTTGGGAGTGGTTGCAGTGCACGTGGAGGTTATAGTGGCAACCGTCGGGGATCAACCCTGTGTTACGCGAGTACGAGAATTGGTGTGTTACCAATTCCCCAAGATTATATATATATTATAATGTGTTAATATTATAATATTAATTAACATGTAATTATAATATTAGAATTTAGTTTTGACATAAATTTTTAATAAAAGTAAGGATAAGTAAAAGGTTCAACTGAGTGAATAAGTTTTAATTAACATTGAAACTCTATATTAAACTATAATATTAAAGTCAATAAAAATATTATAAACCAAATACTAAACCATAATATTAATTCCATTATTATAAAACCAATAATAAAGTCAATATTATAAACCCTAAAATCAAATTCAATATTTTAAACATAATATTATAAACCCAAGTATTATAAACACTAATCTAAAAACCAATATTAAACTCGGTATTATAAACCCTAATATCTTAAAACTCATTATTATAAATGCAATATTAGACACCCTAATATTAGACCTAGTATTATAAACCCCATATTATAAATCCGAGTATTATAGAACCAAATATTATAAATCCAATATCATAAGCTCTAATACTAAACTTAATATTATAAACTCTGATATTAAACCCAATATTGTAAACAATAATATTAAACCCAATATTATAAATCGATATTATAAACCATGATATTAATCCTAGATTTGTAATGTCATAATATAACATTAGATAAATTACAATGTAATGTAAGACTAGGGTTTGTAATATAAACGTTAATATGCATTGTAATTTAATCTAACATTACAAAATAGAGGTTTAATATTACGTTTTGTAATATAAAGTTTAATATTAGGATTTGATATTCAGTTTATAATATTCATTTTATACAATAGGGTTTATAATATTGGGTTTAGTATTAGGGTTTATAACATCATGATCACAAATGTGAGAATGATTGTCACATTGTAACAATATTTTTTACAATGCACGCTGGATATATTTTTGTATCATTCCAACATCACAATATTAAACCCAAGTATAAAACCAAATATTAGAAACTTTAACATTATAAAACTTAATATTATAAACCTAATATTATAAACACTAATATTAAACCCAATACTATAAACACTAACACTAAACCTAATATTATAATCCCCAAAGTTATAACCCCTAATATTAAATCCAATATTAAACGAGCAATGTTTTTTTTTTTTTTTTTTTCTGAATTAGACTAAATCTATTAAGTAAAAATATGGTACAGTCAATAGAGACAAAAACCGGCAACCGGAAATGATAAGACTATCAACCTCGGTTCCGTAGAAAGAGAGAGGTAAGCAAGGAGCTACAACCAACAACAGAAAGGCTAGAAAACTGATATCTACCTAGAATGGGCAGAAGTCTCAACACGAAGCTTTTTTCCTTTTCTCTTTTTTTTTACTTCAACCCATCCATCCATGGGCGAATGAGCAGCAACAACCTGAAGATTGGGGATCTCCACGGAAGGGCCCTCCTTATCTGAATAAGAGGATGAGGTCGAATGGACGCGTTTCTGGGCGATGGCCAAATCCGAGGAACGCGTTGGTCCATCTGCGGGGGGGACCCCAGAATGTGGGGCGTGTTTCAGATCTGCATCACTGGCTTCTTCTTCAGAGCTGGAGGAATCAGAATCCTCGACTGGAGGAGGAGAGCAGGGAACCCATCTTTTGGGTTTTGTCTTGGAGGGGTGATCCTTTTTCTGTTTTGCCGGAAGAGTGGGGCAGGAGGACCTCAGATGCCCTGTTGAATGGTAATGGCGACAGTGGAAGGCAGTGTTTTCGAAATCCAGTAACTGGGTCCAAACAAAATCGTTAAACTTGAGATGGATTTGCTCTGGTAGTCCCTTGCTTAAATCTAACTCCACGCATATTCTGGCATATGTGTATAGCCCATTTCTTTCTCGCCTGTAATCTCCCGTAATGAAACTGCCCAGGGTGTTGCCTATGGCTTTGTAGACTGCTACATGCCATAAGTGAACAGGCAGGTTTGGAAGCCTGATCCACACTGGTGTCGTTGTAATGACTGCTGTTACAGGATCAAAATCTGGGAACCAAGGAGTTAAGAACAACCCTGCAGAACCCAAGAACCACGGGCCTTCTTCCAAAGCCTTTTCATAATGCTTACTTTCATTAAATAGTACAATGAAATATCCTTTGGAACAGAAACTGACCTTACAGTGATGGGTCCAGTTTGCATGAATCCATGCATAAAGGTCCTGAGATCTCGGCCACAGTCCGTTGAATCTGCAAATGATTGCTCTGTCTGCAAAATCTTGAAGTTGTATTGCAATATCTGGATAAGTGATTTCCACAGTGGGAACATCTTCTCTCCTGTCGACCAAAAATGGCTTAGATTTGGAGACTTCCGGGGTATTAAGATTTGCTGAGTGGACAACATCTTTGTAAGAGAAATGAGGAACAGAGGACGACTGTCCCGCTGCCCCCCCTCTCAACCGCATGGTTAACACTAAGGAGCTGTTTCTGTTAATGCTGTAAAAGGAGATGGGAAGCAGGTCTTCAAGCTGTTTACCTTGAAATAGAAGTCTTTGAAGGCCTGAAGGTATCCCAATCCTCCTTTCTAGATCCAGTTTGAGATCTAGCACCAAATCTGAAGCGCTGACCCATTGCAGGATGGTCTTGCCAGTAGTCTGAGAAATTTGAATCTGAAAAGAGTCCGAAGGGAGCCAAGATCCAATGCCAAGACCTGTTGTGCTTTTGAGAGCAGTCCTGCCATGGCCCGAGGGGGGCCCAGTCCGCAGACCTCGATTAAGCATCATCTTCTGCAATAGATCACTATATTGTTGAGGAAACATAGTTTCCAACGAAAGCCCTTTAGGGCAGGCGGCTGGCTGAAGCCCTTTTACGGCGAGAGTCCCCTTATCCTTCTCAAGGCAGCCCGGGCCTGAGGGAACCCCGACCCCTACCCCCTGGGCAGGGACGGCGACAAGCCAGAGGGGAGAGATCTGCAGCCGAAGACATGTCGCAGGCGAGAAATAGCAGGAGACTGCCTCAAAGCCAGTCGTAGGGGAAGAAGGATCTGCCATGTGGCCAACAATAGCAGTTATAAAATGCTGGATCGAGGCGTATGGCAAGATGGCATCCGCGTCTGGGAGCTGCCAAAGTAGAACTTGTGGATAGCAGATCGAGTACCTCCAAACCGCGAGAGGGAGAGGCCATCCGCAATACCTCACTCTGCTCCAAACAGGGGGCGAATGATGAGGACTTTGCCGCTCTTGAAGATGGATCGATAGGGGTTCGTCTGCACCCCCGAGAGCTGCCCTAAAACCCCCTCCCCAATCGGCTACCCAAGAAAAAACCAGATCAGGGAAAGACCGTATAGAAGAGCTGATGTTGAGGGTAGGGAAAGGCGTCGCCACTGCCGCTGCCACCACCATGCAAGATTCCAAACCTCCACCCTATAATGGGATATCGATCCTCCGCTTAAGCTCTGAGCAACCAAGGCAGTCTGGTAGCGTTTTGGAGCGTTTCCTCAGGGCCACATCGAACCAGACGGCGGCCTCCAAACGCTGGAACCCTAGCTCCGATAAGAAAATTCCGCTGCATCGAGCCATCTCCGTGTCCGATCACCCGATAAAACGAGCAATGTTATAAACCCTAATATTAAACAAAATTTTATAAACCTTAACATAATAAAACTTAATATTATAAGCACTAGTATTAAACCCAATATTATAAATGTTATTATTAATCCCAACACTATAATTATATAATAGTTAATAGTAATAATTATATTAAATCCCTACCATACATTTAATAATTATTAATGTGGTTTTTCATGTGTTTGTCCTAGTTAATACACAATTATAATAATTAGCTTTGACTATTATTATATTATAATTATAATATATTGATATTACAATATTAATATTAATTAAAATATTAATATTATAATATTAGTATTAGGTTTCAATAAAAGTAAGTATAAATAAAGTATTCAGCTAAGTATATAAGTTTTAATTAACATTGAATCCCTATATTAAAATCCAATATTAAACCTTAGTATTAAAAACCCGATATTATAAACACTAATATAAAACCTAATATTAAACATGTTATTATAAAATCTAATATTAAGCCCTAATTTTTTAATGTCGCAATGCGATGTTGAATAAATTGCAATATAATCTAACATTAGGGTTTGTAATATAAACCATAATGTGAATTGCAATGCAATGCAACATTAGAAAGCTGAGGTATAATATTATGGTTCATAAAATTAGGTTTTAATATCAAGGTTTATAATATTGGGTTTAATATTAGAGTTTATAACATCGTGACCATGAATGTGAGAATAATTTTCACATTGTGACAATGTTTGCGAGAATGTGGCATTAGCTAGATTTTAATATCATTCCAATGTCACAAGATTAAGCCCAAATATTAAAACAAGTATTAAAAACCCTAAAATTATAAAAACTAATATTATAAACACAATATTATAAACCCTAATATTAAACCAAATATTAAACCCAATATTGAACCAAATATTATAAACCTTAACATCAAACCTAATATTTAACCCTAATATTAAACCCTAATTTTCTAATGTCAAAATGAAACGTTGAATAAATTGCGACCCAATGTAACATTTCGACAATGGTTGTCACCATGTGATGTTGCATAGATTTATATACCATTCGAAGGCCACAATATCAAACCCTAATATTAAACCCAATATTATAGAAACTAACATTATAAAGTCCAATATTATAAACCCAATACTAAATGCAATATTATAAATCATAGCATTAAACCCTGATTTTGTAATGTCGCAATGTGACATTCAATTAATTTTGATGTAATGTAAGATTATGACAATGATTGTCACATTGCGACAATGTTTGTCAAATTGTGACATTGGATAGATTGTTGTACCATTCCAATGTCACAATATTAAGCCAAATATTATAAATCCTAACATTATAAACCTTGTATTATAAACCAAATATTAAACCCAATATTATAAGTAAAAATTTCCTTCGCTAGGGTTATGTTATGCAATCCCTTGTTCATTACCATCTTCTTCCAACAGTCTTCTTCAACCAAAGTAGGGAATTTTTGTCACGGAGTTGCGGGTTTCTCTATTGGCCATGATCAAACTGGGGGCCAGTTTTTGATAACGCTAAAAAAGAGGCGGTCACTTCCTTACAAGTATATATTCAAGCTTCAAGATGGTAAAAAATGGTTTGGAACAGGGGTGTTTTCTTATATCACAAAGATCTGGGTTATTGGATCTGTGGATCACCACCAAATCCTACCTTTCATAGCTAGTGACTCCTTAGATTTGGATATGAATAGGGATAAGATGAACTTGTTGTTGGTGAAGGTCGCAGTCATCATCTTTGCGGCTTTGCGATTTATTTTTCTCCATAGTCATATTTTTTGGTCTATCCAATTGTGTTCTTTGAAGGATGAGTGCTCAGAAGATTTGAGTCTCAATGGGGTTGCACCTTATTTGTGTCATTTTCCCCCAGATTTGGAGGCTTTGAAAATAGATTTGGATATAGAGGATTTGTTCCACAAATTACCAGCCTAGATCCATCTTAATCCAATATCTATATAGCATCGAGAGGGATCAATTATCCTTAGATACAAACCTCTTTTAAAGTGAAAATAGATTTCATCCCTTCTAGTTCTTGATATATCCGAGATTAATATTGATCTAGGTTGGTTTTTATATACACATATACCATATCTATTTTGAATATATCTTTTCCTCTCTCTATCTCTACTCTATCTCCCTCTTCCCTCCTTCTCTAAACTCTCCCTCCCTCTCTCATTATCTCATCCCCTGCCCCCACCCACCCACTCACCCACCCACCCTATCTCTCCTTCTCTCTCCATATGATGGAGAATTTTCACTCTATGTAATCAGTGCTATATATAATGTCTAAAATATTTTACAATTTATTTTTTTTATTGTGAAATGACTTATGGATTTTTAACATGTCATATTGATATGCCATGGTATTGTAATAAAATCCATTTCCAAGTGTTGACGACGTTGGATCCCACCAAAATACAAGGAGGCTCCATGATATGAAGTCCTAATTAGACCTCACACTATTTAATATAGGAGCCCCATCCAAAAATGTGTCCCAACTGCCATGTACTTAAATATTTTCCTTGGCTATAGTAGTTAGCATAAGAGAGAAACAAACATGTACTTTTGAATGACCAAGTAAGTATGCCACGTGAAATGATTAGTTTCAAAATGTATCAAGGTTCTTTCATTAGAAGGGAACAAAAGCGAGTCTTTAGGAGAAAATTAATATTACTATTCTAGTAAAGTCACACACACATACATATGAAACAATTGTTAACCACCTAGCGAAATAGTTCACATAAACACAACAATCCTTTAAGCAATATTTAAATGCCATAGTGTATTTAATACACCCCAAGAGGAAGTATATGATCACATTATTATGGATGGTCATAGATGGAAAATATTAACGAGATCCATGCATGGTACTGCCATCATATAAAAACTTATAATTTTCATCAGGTATTTTCCAACATCCTGATTTTCTAGCTTCACAACTCTAACTCCAGATGTAATAGTCCCACCATACACATTCAATTCCTACTCCACTCCGAGGATTTCAAATTTTGTCTCACTACCAAGGTTTCAAAACAGAGTTGCACACCAAATTTGTAAAATGAAACCAAAACATGGTTTTCCATACATGGTTTTCTAATCCATGTTTGTGTTGTTTGGAGCATTTTTCTCTTGACGCGGTTTGATTTTCCTTAAATATCGGAGCCTTGAATTATGTATTTGAGTTTCTATTGTGCAATGTTGTGAATATTCCTTAATGGACACTGAAAATGCCATCAAATATCAATCTGCGGTTGATAATAGCTTGTGCTTGGTTTGTTGTTAGGATGAGCCTGAAGGTTGATTTATTTTCCTTGAAATTTTTTGGACTCACATCAAGACCTCCTATGCTAGGATTTTTAGGCATATAAAATCATGCTTTAGATTTTGTCTTTGATGTTTGTAAATGGCATCCTCATTCACTGTTACTATGATAAATATTTGACTCTGTCAAGAAATGTGAAGTTTTCGTCAGATTATAGTGTATACAACGCACAGATAAATTCTTCCTTATTTCGACAAAGTTTCAGCTGCGTTTAGTGAACAATGATGTTAAAGTTCAACATTTAGTGACCTATAGACATTCTTTATACTTCAAGAAATTTTGAAAAGTTCTTTGGTCATGAGTATTTTAGATGCATCTCATATCTTTTCAAGATTTTCTTCGTTTTCATCATCTTTCATGTCTGAATGGAATATTTGAGGTTCAAATCTCATGAAGCCACTTTTCTTGATGGCTTTAGCTTAAAACCACACTAAATATTGAGAAAATAACATACGATTTTTCTCCTTTAAAATTGGTAGATATACCAAAGCTACTTCACACTTTTAAATTTCATCTAGTCTTTTCTTTTTTCACTTTAAATGTTGGTCAATAGTGATTTGCAATATTTTTTAGTGAACAAAGGAAGGAAGTTTTACATATTTATTCATTTTAAGGAATTTTGAATCTCTACTATAGCTCAAAGCATAAGTAGTAGAAGGAAAGAGAAACAAGTATACATAATGGATTCAGAATCCCTTCAAACTGCAAGTTTTTTCTTATTCCTCATATTTAATCTATTAGTTTATATGTTGGATCTACATGGAGTGTTGGAACCTATGAAGTGGAGTTTAAAAATATCATAAGCTACCATTGTGTACATGTGGCACCAAGATGGTTCATCTTAGATGCATAACCTTAATCTCAAAGTGTTTTTGAAGATTTTGGAATTACTAACAGCGTTAAATTTCCCCCCTTGTTTAGTAATATAAAGTACATAATTTTTGCGATTTGCATGACAAGTATATAGGGATTTAGTGTAACCAAATAGTACTGACCTTGGCCATATTTAAGTTAATATTCCCCAATTATGAATCATAAATAAAGAAACACCAATTTGCAAAAATAACCTAATCTCCTTTTTTTTTCCTTTACTTTTTTAATAAAGTTCTATTATATTGGTTTTTGAGTTTTCCATACGCATATTCCTGTATCTTATTATAGATAATTAAATTATTTAAATATATAAATATTTTAATTTTCTTTGATATTTTTCATGAATATCAAAGGTTTCATGATTTTGTTTTCACCTTCCAAAAGCATTTCAACGTTAAATCTAGCCATCAAATATAAGATCTCCTTCGTTGGTGGATGGTTCCCCTAATGAATTTAGTCATTGATGCATTCATTAAAGATACCTTGGGTCTAGAGTTACTTTTCATCTTGGTTAAATTATATTGTGTGGCCTATGTTTTGTACTTTGTATCACATACATGTAAAGTGTTAGGGTCCTATAATAATAGGATTCATAATTTTTGAATTGACTTTGATAGTCTTGTAAATATGTACATACCTTTCTTTATGCAAGTTGTTTTCCCATATTTGGAAAAATAATAAAAAATGAAAAGAGGGTAAAAAGTCCTAAAAGAAATATCAAAGGACTTAGAAAAGAAAAGATCAAAAAATAATAAAAATAGACCCCAAAAGAGAAAAAAGAGATAAAAATAAGACCTGAAAGTGAGCAAGTCAAAATGCCACTACTATTTATTTTACTGCAATAATAATGATTATGTGCAGATTGTTCAAAATGCCATAATCCATGATCAGTTAAAAAACTTAATCTTAACTTTTCATGTTTTGAATTTCATGTTTTAGATAGAGAATAAAGATATTTCAAACAGTTTAAACTTGAAAAATCAGTTGATAGTTAGATAATAAATGAGGAGCTCAACAGTTTAATCTGAGCCCTTGGATGAAATAAGGTTAGACTTGGATAGATTTATGCTTTGAAAGAAAAATAGATTTAGGGTTGCAAGCTTAAATACACCCATGAAAATGAAGTAAAAAATGTTAGAATAATGATGGGTAGGTAGAAAGCAGTTGTGCAATGCATGTAATAAAGCATCATTGGGAAAAAATAACTAATTTCCCCTCTCCCATAATGATCCAGTATTCTAAACCTTCAGTTAAAGAGGCTCAGAGCATTTCTCTGACTTCTGTTGGGACCGGACCCAAGGCTTAATAACTGATTGGTTAAAAATATTGGATTCCCTACATAAAACCCATTTCATCAGCATATTCACCCTTTTTCCAAAAATATGATCCCTTTTCCTAAGTAAAACACTTTTTTTTCTTAGTGAAAAGTAAAAAACCCTACTTAATTAATTTCATTTTTATTCAAAAAACACTCAAAAAACCTATAAAATACATTTTTATCCTAAATTTATGTGTAAAGAATCAAAATAGGACAAATTGTGTTAAAATGACCTATTTACACTTTACTTAGTTTAAAATTATGTATTTTAAATCATTTCATTACATTATCCATTTCATATTAATTTCTAACCTATATTATTAAATCCCTTATATAATAAACCCTTCCCGTATATATTAGTTTCTTTATACATTAATACCCCAAAAAACCCACCTATTTTAAGTTAAAACCTATGTTTATATTTTCCCATGTGTTGAAATATAAACCCCGCCCTTTCCCCATAGGTTTTAATATATCTTATTGTTATAATCCCGCCCTTATCGTTTTAAAAACACATAAAATGTTTTATTTACCATATAATACATTCCACACCATTGGTTATAAAAAATGTTGGTTAATGTTTTATGCGATATAAAATATACCCCGCCAACCTTAATAAAACATTTGATTTTTATTATGTCAAACAGTTTAAACTTGACAAATCAGTTGATAGTTAGAGAATAAATGAGGAGCTCAATAGTTTAATCTAAGCCCTTAGATGAAATAAGGTTAGACTTAGATAGATTTATGCTTTTAAAGAAAAATGGATTTAGGGTTGCAAGCTTAAATGCACCCATGAAAATGAAGTAAAAAATGTTAGAATAATGATGGGTAGGTAGAAAGTAGTTGTGCAATGCATGTAATAAAGCATCATCGGGCAAAAATAAATAATTTCCCCTCCCCCACAATGATCCAGTATTCTAAACCCTTAGATAAAGAGGCTTAGAGCATTTCTTTGACTTCTGTTGGGACTAGACCCAAGGCTTAATAGCTGACTGGTTAAAAATATTGGATTCCCTACATAAAACCAATTTCATCAACATATTCACCCTTTTCCCAAAACTATGATCCCTTTTCCTAAGTAAAACACCTTTTTTGCTTAGTGAAAAGTAAAAAATCCTACTTAATTAATTTCATTTTCATTAAAAAAAAACTCAAAAAACCTATAAAATACATTTTTATCCCAATTTTAAGTGTAAAGAATAAAAAATGGGACAAATTGTGTTAAAATGACCTATTTACACTTTACTTAGTTTAAAATTATGTATTTTAAATAATTTCATTACATTCTCCATTTCATATTAATTTATAACCTATATTATTAAATCCCTTACATAATAAACTCTTCCCGTATATATTAATTTCTTTATATATTAATACCCACAAAAAACTCACTTATTTTAAGTTAAAAACTATGTTTATATTTTCCCATGTGTCGAAATATAAACCCTGCCCTTTCCCCATAGGTTTTAATATATCTTATTGTTATAATCTCGCCCCTATGGTTTTAAAAACACATAAAAATGTTTTATTTACCATATAATACATTCTGCACCATTGGTTATAAAAAGCATTGGTTAATGTTTTATGCGATATAAAACATGCCCCACCAACCTTAATAAAACATTTGATTTTTATTAAAAAAACATACGTTTTTTATATATAAAAATCAACTCCGCCACGTAATAAAACCTGGGCCCCATGCCCCAATACCAAGCAGCTTCCACAACCAATCTTAGCCGTTCACATCCCGACCCTCTAATCTGACGATCACCATGCGATATCGCAAATTAAATTGCGCGACTATAATACACTTCCAAACTACGTGAAATGGGTTGTTTCACCCTTTCCTCTCTTCTCCACGTGGCCCAGCTCTATTGGATCGCATCTGATCCAACTAATACCACTTACCACCCATTTCCTATGCGATAACCACTTGCGGTTTCCACCTTTGAAAGCGCAAAAACCACCATTTGAACTGATGTGACCGACATTTATTACAGGTTTTCTTTAGACTTAAACCATCTAATAAATTTATAAAAATGTGCCGTTCAACCCTTTTATACACTATCCGACTGTATTCATCCTCCTGATTAAAGAAAACAGAGTCTGTGCATTTTTTTATATCCCAAATCTGAAAAACACCTGCATATTGCCGTCAAGACTACTGAAAAGTCCGAGAAAGCCTCAAGATACCTGAAAAGATACCAGGAACCTGTCAAAATACCTCAGAATCTATTTTGAGAGACCCATACCTGCGCAAACATGTATTTTCTTATAAAAGGTGAACCTGTTATCATTCTGAAAAGAAATTACTAAAGGAATTGAAACCAGTCAGAGCTTAATTTCTCCAAGAAAGCCTCTAGTTACCCAAAAAAGAGCTTAAAGCCTATCAAAATTTTGAGAAAACCCTGTTTTAACATTGCATTCATTTTAAAAGAGAAAATTGAGTTGATTTTAGCTTTTACAGACTTAAAAGAATCCTAAATTACCCAGAAAAATTCTGTAGGTAACCCCGACCCTTTTTGCCCAATTTTAATAAATTTTTATCCCAATATCCACTGAAAAGGTATAAGAAACCCCTGTTTCTTATTTTATAAATCTGTGAGAGTCTGTAATACAATTTAAAGCCAAAATTGAAGTTAAAATCCAAGGGAAAGAACAAGTACCCATTTCCATCTAAGAACCTCTGTCAAAGTCAAGAATACTTCTGTAAACCATTTAATCTTACAGAAGAAACTAGAAAGTCTGAAAAACAGAGTTTTAGTAATCCTGAAAGTCTAAAAATGCCAAAATCCACTCCAACTACGTCCTCCAAGGCTGCCATCATTGTGAATCCTCTACAACCCCTTGTTGTAGACATTGAACACACACCTTTAGCAGATGTAGACTATAAGATAGCAGATCCCGTAGTTGAATTTAATCTGTTAGAACTCCACTGCTGGAGCTATGAAAAGTCCTTAGATCAGGTTGAAGCTGTCCAAATTTTGGAATCAAACCTACCCAAATATGTTGTTCCAGTCACTCATCAATGCCTAGAGGTTATTAGGTTGTGTCAGAGTTATTATTCACCTAAAAATAGAGAAATGATGAATGCAAACAAAGAGTTTTTGTTTACAATTACTGCCGAGTCTATAAACCAGATGTTACAACTCAAACATGATCCCAAAGTTGTTCCTTTGTCAATATAAGCATTAAAAAAGTTGTACACTGGTCTTGATTTTCCCAAAAGGTTTCAGATTTTTCAAGTGTTCATGCCTTTACATGTTGAAATTCCACAAATCAACCCTCCATATTCTACTTCAAAATTTCCATAAGGGTCTAGGCATGTCATTTCCATGTTGTCATTTATCCTAGGATACTTTACAGATGAGCATACTGATGAGTCCATCCTATGGTTTCTATCTACTTTTGCACCAGGACAGCCTCCCTCTGTAATTTTCAATTATGCTCAGTACATAGCTGGCAATATCCATGATCAGCTAGTCAAATTGCAAACTGAAGGAGTATTTGGATATACATCCTTTCTCTTCCATATGTTCTTGTATTTTCAAGTAGACAAGTTTCCTATAACCCTCCAGAAGCTTGATATAGAAGAAAATCCACTTTCAGTCATCTTTTGGACTTCTTTGATCATAAAAGAGTCCACAGAGTTCACTTTTTCAGATTTTACAGATAATTTTGTCCACCCATTGATAAATATGTCGACCAACACAAAACAACCAAGGATCAGTGATGAAATGAAGAAAATTATACAGCTATCAGAGCACACTAGAACTGGTGATTGGTACTTATATGAGAAACATACTCAAATTAGAGTTTTTGGGTCTAATCTGTTACCCTACAAACTACCTAAATATGTACCAATGAGAATATTTTCCTTGGAGTATATCACGAAAATCTTAAATTCTGATTCTATCAACTTCCTAGCAGCCAAGAAAAAGACTGAATTTAAGTTGAAAAATCAGGTGGGACCATTTATTTGTAATCACAGAGATGCAGAACAAGAAGTAGCAAAGCAATTACTTGAGTACAGATTTGAAGAAAGTTTTTCATGGAACTATGATCCACAAGGAATATTAAGAAAAATGAGGGTTAAGTGTAAACTAACACCCTATATTCATGAGAAAGAACCAGAGATTGAACAGTATGTCAATCAAACTGAGTGGCTAGAAAAAATTTTGGTAGATGCAGTTAGACAAGGTGATACTAGTGACACCTTGCAAAATGCAAATCAAGGAGAAAAATATACTAAGAGAGTTAGAGAAGAAGGAACATACACTGCTGAAACCACAACTCGAACAAGGTTTAAAATTAGATACAATAAAAAGCCTAAAGTCAATTCAGTTGATAAAGGAAAAGTGACTATTGAATTTGAAGACACAGATGTCCTAGTAATAAATACATATGCTGGTACAGTCATCACAAATGAGCCAATTACGGAGAATTTGAATGAAGGAAATCCTAATAATTCAAATACACATATGATAGAGAAACAACATAATATAGAAGCTTCGTCCTCAAAGACAACAGGGGAAAAAGATCTTGATATCAGAGAAAAATACAAGCAGATTAAGACAAATAATGAAGAAATCAAGAATGAGATATAGTCTAAGTATTTGAAGCAAACACCAGACATTCAAAACATACTCTTATTAACTTTTGACTATTAAAATAAAAAGTTGATTATGTCAGAGCTATAACCAACATTCAAGATTCCTAAGACAATTGCAGACTACAAGAAAATTGATCTAGAAGTGCCAACAGAAACCATTCATGCATTAGATAAGATTGAGTTTCATAGGAAAAATTCAGAGATATTATATTCTACTATAACCACCAAGGCTATGAGTATCAACAAACTTCATAATACAATCATAAACATGAGAGATCAAATGAAGGTTGATAAGGCCTCATCATATGCCAAATATCTTAGAATTAAGTCTCTAGAAGAGTTGGTCATCCAAGTAGGATATGATCCTGAAAATATTAAAGCAGCAGAACAGTTAGTGAAGAAAAATAATGAGGACATTACAACATTGAGGAAGAAGCTTAAAATGCCATCAACTGAACATCCTCAAGCCAAAGAAATTGTACAATAATAGACTCAAAATGATGACATGATGAATTTGATTTTTCAATTAATAGGACAGATAAAAGAGATGGAGACTCAAAAGGAGAATATTTTCCATGAAAGAGAAACTACAAAAATATAGGAAACTCCTACAGTAATACCCATGGTTACTAATACTTTGCCTTCAACTCTGGAAGAAGCGTTGGCACCAAAAGAACCACTCGCTACTACAGTGTCAGTGAAATCATCCACAACTTCAGCTATAAAATATTCTACATCAACAGTGCAGCTAATAGATGAGGCTAGTAAAATAGTAAAAGCCATGGAGGAATGTCACTTCAAACAAATGAGATTAACAGATTGAAAATTATGTTTGATAACCTTGAAGACACCAAAAGTCTATCTCAAATCACTGCTAAAACTCATGAGAAAAGGGCTAATAGGTTAAATGAAGAACTGAAAAAACTACAAAGGGATTTAACCTTAAAGAAGCCAATATCATATGTGAAAAACCAGTTATGGAACAAAAACATTGAAGCCATCAATGATGTGTGGCCCTCAATCCAGGTAATATATGAACAAAGGGATTTACTGAAGGCAGCACATGCAGAGATTCATAAAACTAAAGATGAGCTAGGTAACAAACCTGAGCAAGCCATAAAATTGATAAAGTTTCTCAACAGTAAAAACAGGCAGGAGTTGGAAGAAATACAAATCACTAATAGGACAGAGACAATCCTTGAAATAAGGAAAGTCATTTCAAAAAATAATCTTATGAAACAACTTGAAGAGAAGTGTGAAAATATAAACATAGCCATAACCAAGTTTATGGTTAAATTTGAAAATTTGAGGCAAAGAAGTTTTCCTAATATTTTGGTCATTAATGAAAAACTCATGCCACATGAAGATTACAATAAGAAAATTAGAGAATATGCAAAAGAGCAAGTGGACAAGACAAATGGACAAGGTATTTCTACAGGGAAGGTCTTACTCAGAAGTTTTAAAGACTTATTTTATCTGCAGCATGAGATAAGACATTTGTTTTTCATAAAACCAAAATTTGCTAGATATACTGAGGCAGATGAAAATTTTAGGAGGTTGAAAAAGATACAAATTCCTAATGATGAAGCTTGGCAATCACTGACTGACCTACTATAAAAGTCAAACTGCAGAGAGAAAGAAAAAAGTTGTTTGCTGATTTGTTTAGTCAAAACAGAATTTATTACAACAGTAAGGCATTTTTACGGAGGTTAAAGAGTATCAGAGGATAAAGAGAATCAGAGTGAAAGAGTATAAGATAAAGAGACAATATTTCAAAACATATTTGAAATATCTTGGCCCGCAAAGAGGACAACAAGGCAGTCAGCTGCACCTAATCCACAAACAATTTTCTATTTTATTTGGATAAATAGGACAACTTGCTGATTTGTTAAGCAGTTGTCACTATTTTGTTGTAAAGATATTTTATTTTCCCTTAGATAATTCCTAGAAGCATTCTAGGATATTTTGTAAACAATTTTGTATAAATACTTCATTCTTTGAAGTAATATTGTGGAATAAATTGTTGAAGATTTCTATAGTCATTTTTGTTGGACTTGGAAGCTTTTTGTTGCAAATTTCGAGTAGTAGACTAGATCAAATCAACTAGCATCATATTTCAAGATTCATGTGATGAGCCATTGAAGTGAATTGCTTTCTGCTTGTCATTGTTTATCTTCTCATGTTTCCATGCATCCATTATGGATTCTAAATTTGAATTAATAAACATGATTATTATTTCAGGATTTGTTAAAAGCACCCTCTCTTTACTGTTTATCATTTCTATGTTTTCTGCTGATTTCCAGAGTAGGGAACCATTAATTTCTCCCTCTTTCATTTTACCTCTAGCTACTCCTTCCATTTTCCAGATCAAAGAACCCTTCATTGCTCTTTATCCTGATTAAACCACTTCACCAAAACAACCTTCCAAGATCTTCGAAGACTTATCTATCTTGCCCTAAAAAAATTTGACTTTTTGACCTTGACCCTAGTTCTGTCTACTTGACTTTTGACTCCTTAGCCCAATGGACAAACATATTTCCCACTATCCATCTCATTAAGTGACTTTTCCCACCAAACCAAACCAAATCAAAACCAAATTGCACAATCATAACTAGCCTAATATCTTATAATCAAAACAAAGTTAAATATTACAGAGAGAGCCCTCTCTGAACCATAGGAAGGATAGATCCTAGATTTTAAAAGTAGGTTTGTGGTTACCTCTAGTGTTCTTAGAATTTAAACCAAAATCTAACAACTTTAGAATTACTAGAGTGATAAAATACTAGTGACTCTGCTGGGGAACTAACCAATCCTCAGTCTTATAATAAGTCTTAAGGAATTATTTTTCATTATCTTTTTTCCTTTAAGACTGTTTTAAAAAGTTGTATCATTTTATAAAAAACTGAAATTATGGCTTCTAGAAAAAATTACTATACCATGTCTAACTTGGATTCTAAACTTGTTGTTATAGTAGACAATCCGGAAAAAATTAGAAAAAATAATAAATAGATAAAAGATTTAGATGCTAAAGTTTCATTAATTAGAGCTAATTCATTACCACAAGATTTAGTAAGTTTACAAGATATACAGTTTGATTTGAAATTTGAAAATTCTTTATTTAGGAGAAAATCTGAAAGTAATTTAAGTACTATTGTTATAGACCCTATTTTTATTTCATTTTTGGAAACAAAAAAGGAAAATATTGCAGTATATTTTGAATTAAAGAAAGTTAAAAATCAGGATAAACTTGAAGAGATAAATGCTACTATTCTCAAAGAAATAGATGAAGCTATTGAATTATCGCAATTGTTAGATTACACATCTAAACCTTCTATTTCTCATTTATATACCACTACATCATCTATAGTTTCATCTACCATCCAATCTATAGATCCATTTATCCCTAGGCAGCCCTTACAACCTATAATATTATTTCCATCATCCACTAGTTTACCTTCAATATTTCAAACACATCATTCTTACTTCCTACTAGTTCCTTATATATTCTAGTTTCATCATTTATTTCTGTTACTACATCATCTACTGCTTCTAGTTCAGCCCCAAGCACTTCCAATCTACCCCCAAGCCAAGCTAGAATTCAAGCTATGGCTGCTAGATATGCTCCCCTAGTTCTTCCAGGACAACTACATGACATGCCTCAGGATTAATAAAGTAAAATACCACAATTTGATGCTACTACAAAGTACACTGCCCAGTAGCACATAAATAAAATGACAGATTACTTTGAACTCCATGAAATAGATGATTCTGATGTACAAATGAGACTGTTTGCACAAACATTAACAGGGGAAGTCAAAAAATGGTTTAAAGGACTTACTGCTGGTAGTATAGATGAATTAGCAATTTTTCATAGATTATTTTTAAATAAATGAGAAAAGAAGAAAAATTCACTCCAAATACTTTCTAAATTTGATGCAATGAAAAGAGCTCCTAATGAATCAGTCAAATCCGACTACACTAGATGTAACGGTGTTTACAACTCAATCCCAGACAATCTTAAACCCACTCCTGAATCTGTCCTACTCAAATTCCCTGATGGATTTGACATAGGCATGGCTTATCAGTTGAGGGAAAGAAATGTTGAAACCTTAGAAGGAATGCAAACAGATGTTGTAGGTGTAGAAGTAAACATTTTAGCTAGATAAGCTAGATTGAGAAATGACAGGAGAGTAACCATGAAAGAATAAGCCTCTAGTTTAGATGGAAAAATAGATCAATTAAGCAATAATTTAGAGATAATGATGGATATATTAGACAACATAGAAAGAAGAACTCAAGGGGATAATCAACAGCAAATCAAAAATCCCAATTTTAGGAAAAATACAAATTCAGAAAAATCAAAAGAATCAGCTCTAGATCAAATAATAAGACCCCCATTTCAGGAGAACTATGATGAAAGTTATCAAAAAAATGTAGATGATGAAGATACCATAAATCTAATGGGTATAAATGAAGATAACATTATATTTCTCACTTAGGAAGACCAAGAGTTATTTGAAATGCAACAACTTCACTTAGATTCAGGTGAATTATTTGACTACAAACAAGGTTATGATTTTGCTATAAACGAAGTACATAAGCAATATAACCTTAGAAGTAAGAAAAAAATTGAACCTTCTACTAAGAAATATGCTCAAACTGAAAGTAAGAAAACAATAGAAGCCCCAACAACAAAAGTTCTGCAAATTCTCCCTAGGGAAAATAAGCAAAACTCTAGTTCTTCCCAAAAAGTTTCCAGCTCTAAAATTTCACCAAGTCTAAATATTGTTGACATAACAGATGAAGTTGATCAAATAAAAATTGATTCACAAAAATATGTGGTTGTTAAGACAACTAACTCTACTAAAACAACAAACTTAGAGTCCAAAACATCCACTACTGATCCAAAAGCTGCCAGTAAAAAAACAACTTCTGACAACTCAAAATCTGAAAAAACATCTACTGCTTCTCAAACCACTCCTGAAAAAAACTAGGAGCAGTAATACACAATAAACTCAAACAGAAAATGAAAACATAACTGTAGAAAAAAAAGATAAACCCACTCAAATTATAGTTACTAAGGAAGATTTAATTCAAATTAGTAAATCACAACCTTCATTCAATATACAAAATGAAATTTCAAAGTTAAAAATACCAATTCCTCTGACAGAATTGGTAAAACATGATTTGTATAAAACAATAATCACTGAAACATTAAACATGGATGATGGAGAAGACTCTGTAAACTTGAATGATGATCAACCAGAGTTGATTTTTGGCCCTGATGTGAATGGAAAGCATCAATATGGAGCAGTTCCTCCATTTTACATAAGTTTAACTGTACATGACCAAATTTTACACAATGAAATGCTAGATTCAGGAGCTTCACACAATCTAATGCCCAAAGCAATAATGGAAACTCTAAATTTAGACA
The DNA here is from genome assembly GCA_034641835.2 of Pinus albicaulis. Taxonomy (NCBI): domain Eukaryota; kingdom Viridiplantae; phylum Streptophyta; class Pinopsida; order Pinales; family Pinaceae; genus Pinus; species Pinus albicaulis. Next base: position 1,455,519,290 of record CM076575.1, on the reverse strand, counting down.
TTAAAAGGCCTTATAAAGATTTATTTTCATTTGATTCAAGCAAAGTTAAATTCTTAGGTTTAATTAAAGATTTTTTTGTTACATTAGTTCAATATCCAGGTAAAAGTGTACTCATGGACATTGTAGTAGGTGATATCCCACCCAAATATGGAATGTTACTATCGCGCTCATGGGGAGAAAAATTACAGGGATCTCTACAGTTTGACATGTTATATGCTACTATATCAGTCTTTGGTTAACCAAAGAAGCTTTATAGGGAAACATTGATGAAATATATGGTAAGTATTGTAGCAAGATCCATAAATTACCTAATTTATGCTACACCTACTGATCTAGATTCTTTCATATTATGTAACTTTGAAACTGATAATGAAATCAAAACTGAACTAAAATACAAAAAGAAAACACAAAACAATGATAATATCTTTCATGAATCTTTATGGAATTTAGATTTTGATGGCTCAGTAAACAATTTAGGAGCAAGAGCAGGAGTTTGGATAACTAATATTGAAAAGAATCATGCAGAAGGCCATGCTTTTAGGCTGAATTTTAAATGCACCAACAATATGGATGAGTATGAAGCCCTCAGTTTAGGACTCCAGATTATAAAAAGCTTAGAAGGCAAAATAATAGCAATAATGGGAGACTCAGAGTTGATTGTAAAACAAATTAATGGTGAATATTCTATTTACAATCTTAGACTAGGCCGATATAGAGAGACTGTATTAGATTTGATTGATGATTTGTTGGAATGTAATTTCTCTGCAATACCTAGAAAGTAAAATTTACAAGAACACTCCTTAGCAACTTTTGCTAGTACTTGTAATTCACCCTTTCAGCCCAATCCTAAATATACTGCAGAAGTAAAACACAGACTAATAATTCCAGATAACCTCAAATATTGGTAAATTTTTTCACAAGACCAAAAAATTTACCATTTTATGAATAATGAAAGTGAATTTCAAAACTGTAAAATATACACTGATTGCACATTAGATCAATATTTAGATAGTGAAATTGATTTAAATAATATGGATGTAAATAAAGAAAATTTTTCTAGACCAACTAAGTTTAGTCAATAAGATATAGATAACTTAGAGAGAGTAGAAATTGATGAGATAATTGATGATGAATCTGAAATATTAAATCTCAAAGATAATTTCTTACAAAATGCTTAACTCCTTTAGAAGATTTATTTGACTCAAATGATGTTGCTAGAAAACCCAAAATGGAGCCACTTAGATCAGACATTGAGGAATGCAACATAGGCACAGAGTTAAAACCCAAGATGATTAAACTTTCCAAAGCCTTACCTCAATAGGAAAAAGAAAAATATATTTCTCTTTTCAAGGAATTTCAAGATGTTTTTTCTTGGAGTTATGAGGACCTAAAATCTTATGACACCAACATAATTCAGCATAAAATCCCTATAAAAGAAGATCAAAAGCCTTTTAAACAAAATTTAAGAAGGATCAACCTTGTGTTGATGCCTTTGATTGAAAAAGAGGTAAAATGAATGTACGATGCATAGATAATTGCACCAATCAGATATTCTGATTGGGTTTCTAATTTAGTTCTGACCAGGAAAAAGACAGGAGAGATTAGATTATGTGTTGATTTTAGGAATCTAAAAAAATTATCCTTAAAAGATAATTATCCTTTACTGAAAATGGATCACATTTTACAAAGGGTAGTTGGTTCTTCTAGGATTTCACTTTTAGATGGATTTTCAAGATACAACCAAATTTTAGTCCAACCAGAGGATCAAGCCAAAACAACTTTTACTACTACTTGGGGTACTTTTATGTATGTAAAAATGCCTTTTGGTTTAATGAATGCAGGGTCTACCTTTCAAAGAGCTATACATATAGCCTTTGCAAAGGAAATTCATGAATTTTTAGTGATTTACTTAGATGACATAACTGTATTTTCTAAGACTGATTATGAACACTTGGATCATCTTAGACAAGTCTTTATTAAATCCAAAAATTTTGGCATCTCATTAAACCCTAAGAAAACATTATTTGGATTAGAAGAAGGCAAGTTACTAGGACACATAATATCTAAGGAAGGAATTAGAATAGACCTTGCCAGAATATAAGAAATTATTAACATTAGTCCTCCAAGAAACATAAAAGAGTTACAATATTTTCTAGGAAAAATTAAAATTTTAAGAAGATTCATTTCCAATTTAGCTGACATAATTAAAGAATTAAACAACATTCTTAAAAAATATTAAGTTCTTAAATGGACTATTGAGGCCAAAAAATCATTTGAATCCATCAAACAGGCCTTAACCAAAACACCAATCCTTATAAGTCCTGACTTTAAAAAGGATTTCATCATTTTTTCATTTGCTTTAGAACACACCATTGCTGCATTTTTACTGCAGAAAAATGACCAGGGTTATGAACAACCCATAGATTTCTTTAGCAAAACACTTAGATATGCAACTTTGAAATACAATATCATGGAAAAACAGGCCCTAACTTTGGTAAAAGCCATTAAAGATTTCGGAGTGTACATTCTCTATTCTCACATCATTGCTTATGTCCCAAATGTAGTAGTAAAAGAAATTCTAACTCAGGATGGTCCTGATGGTAGAAGAGGTAAGTGTATTTCCACAATTTTAGAATATGACATAGAGATAAAACCCACAAAATTGATAAAAGGTCAAGTTTTAGCCAAACTTATGTATGAATCAAATTGTCATGCCCTAGACATAAATTTTATTTCCCAAGTAGATGATCAGGAAGAGATGGCAACTCTAGAGATCAGTGAATCCTTTTCAGACTCACCATGGTATGCATATATCATATTTGTATTACTAAACTTAAAAGCTCCTCCTGGATTATCAAGAACAAAAGCTAGATTCTTAAAGCTTAAGGCAGTAAGATTTTGTATATTAGGAAATGTACTTTTTTGGAAAGATCATAGTGGGAGTTTGTTAAATTTTTTGTTAAAATAAGAAGCTGACAAAGTATTACAAGAATTTCATGTAGGTGACTGTGGAGAACATCTCTACTGGAAGACTACTGCAGACAAAATTCTGAGAGCTGGTTTTTACCGGCCAACTTTGTTTGCAGATGTTAAAAGGTATGTGACCTCTTGTCATAAGTGTCAAATATTTGAGGGTAAGAAAAAGTTGTTACCCCTGCCCTTAAAGCCTATTTCAACTGAAATTCCATTTCAACAATGGGGTCTTGACTTCATTGGAGAAACTCACCCCCCATCATTAGCCCAACGCAAGTGGATTCTGATAGCCACTGAATATTTTACCAAGTGGATTGAAGCCATACCCTCTAGGAAAGCCATAGACACTGTTATTATCTCCTTTTTAGAAAGCAACACACTTTCAAGTTTTGGGTGTCCTCAAAATATTATTACTAACAATGCAGGTGCATTCAAATCTAAAAATATTATTGACTTTTTCCATAAATATCACATTACCCTAGGCCATTCTACTGCATATTACCCACAAGGTAATGGTCTAGCTGAATCTTAAAATAAGTGCCTTGTAAACATCATCAAAAATTTACTTGAAGATAACAAAAAGACTTGGAACAAGAAGTTAGTAAATGCCTTATGGGAAGATAGACTTACAACAAAAAAATATATTGGTACATCTCCTTACCAGCTTGTATATGGAATAGTTGTTGTTTTTCCATATTCCTTAGGAGTACCAGTAATGAAGATTATCCAAGAATTACAAGTTGAGAAAAATTATATACAAAGAAGGATAAATCAAACCATTCACTTGCAACAAACAAGAGAAGAGGTTTACATTAAGTATCAAGTTATCCAGGATAAGATAAAGAAATATTTTGACAAAAAGAGTAAAGAAGATGATTTCTACATTGGAGACAAAGTGTTAAAATGGGATTCAAGAAGATAAGACAAAGGTAAACATGGAAAATTTGATTTTCTATGGAAAGGACCTTATGTGATTTATGATTACAGAGGTAACAATGCTTTCTATCTGAAAGAAATGGATGGATCAAATATGTTATATGGACCAGTAAATGGTAGAATGCTAAAGCACTACTACTTCTCAGAGATAACAGATAGTTAGTTTCATTTACTTTGATCATTTTACATATACAATGAAGATTTTAGATTGGATGTTTTCCTAACAAAGTTGAAGCCCGGAGGGAAGGCCCTAATTTTTGAGAGGTAAAATATCATAAATATGAATAAGACACTTACAGGGTCATCACAGTCAAAATTCAAAGGCTACTAGTCTTAAAATTTCTTGAGATTTCACCAGGATATGCCATCCCCATGTAGAGCCACTGTTAGGGTCCTACAATAATAGGATTCATAATTTTTGAATTAAATTTGATAGTCTTGTAAATATGTACATACATTGTTTTCTGCAAGTTGTTTTCCCATATTTGAAAAAGTAATAAAAAATGAAAAGAGGGTAAAAATTCCTAAAATAAATATCAAAGGACTTAGAAAATAAAAGATCAAAAAATAATAAAAATAGACCTCAAAAGAGAAAAAAGAGATAAAAATAAGACCCGAAACTAAGCAAGTCAAAATTCCACTACTATTTATTTTTACTGCAAGAATAATGATTATGTGCAGATTGTTCAAAATGCCATAATCCATGATCAGTTAAAAAACTTAATCTTAACTTTTCATGTTTTGAATTTCATGTTTTAGATAGAGAATAAAGATATGTCAAACAGTTTAAACTTGAAAAATTAGTTGATGGTTAGAGATAAATGAGGAGCTCAACAATTTAATCTGAGCCCTCGGATGAAATAAGGTTAGACTTGGATAGATTTATGCTTTGAAAGAAAAATGGATTTAGGGTTGCAAGCTTAAATGCACCCATGAAAATGAAGTAAAAAATGTTAGAATAATGATGGGTAGGTAGAAAGCAGTTGTGCAATGCATGTAATAAAGCATCATCAGGAAAAAATAAATAATTTTCCCTCCCCCATATTGATCCAGTATTCTAAACCTTCAGTTAAAGATGCTCAGAGCATTTCTCTGACTTCTGTTGGGACCGGACCCAAGGCTTAGTAACTGATTGGTTAAAAATATTGGATTCCCTACATAAAACCAATTTCATCATCATATTCACCCTTTTTCCAAAACTATGATCCCTTTTCCTAAGTAAAACACCTTTTTTGCTTAGTGAAAAGTAAAAAAACCTACTTAATTAATTTCATTTTCATTCAAAAAACCTATAAAATACATTTTTATCCTATGTTTATGTGTAAAAAATCAAAATGGGACAAATTGTGTTAAAATGACCTATTTACACTTTACTTAGATTAAAATTATGTATTTTAAATCATTTCATTACATTCTCCATTTCATATTAATTTCTAACCTATATTATTAAATCCCTTATATAATAAACCCTTCCCGTATATATTAATTTCTTTATATATTAATACCCCCAAAAAACCCACTTATTTTAAGTTGAAACCTATGTTTATATTTTCCCATGTGTCGAAATATAAACCCTACCGTTTCCCCATAGGTTTTAATATATCTTATTGTTATAATCCCGCCCCTATGGTTTTAAAAACACATAAAAATGTTTTATTTACCATATAATACATTCCACACCATTGGTTATGAAAAACGTTGGTTAATGTTTTATGTGATATAAAAAATACCCCGCCAACCTTAATAAAACATTTGATTTTTATTAAAGAACATAAGTTTTATATATATAAAAGTCAACTCCACCGCGTAATAAAACCTGGGCCCCATGCCCCAATACCGAGCAGCTTCCACATCCAATCTTAGTTGTTGGAATCCTGACCCTCTAATCCAACGATCACCATGCGATATTGCAATTAAATTGTGTGACTATAATACACTTCCAAACTACACGAAATGGGATGTTTCACCCTTTCCTCTCTCCTCCACGTGGCCCAGCTCTATTGGATCGCATTCGATCCAACTAATACCACTTACCACCCATTTCCTGCGGGATAACCACTTGCAGTTTTCGCCTTTGAAAGCCCGAAAACCACAATTTGACCCTATGTGACCGACATTTATTACAGGTTTTATTTAGACCTAAAATGCCTAATAAATTTCTAAAAATGTGTCATTCAACCCTTTTCTGCGCTATCCAACTGTATTCATCCTCTTGATTAAATAAAATGAAGTATGTGCATTGTTTTATATCCCGAACTTGAAAAATGCCCGCATATTGTTGTCAAGACTGCTGAAAAGTCCGAGAAAGCCTCAAGATACCTGAAAAGATACCAGGAACTTGTCAAAATTCCTCAGAATCTGTTTTGAGAGACCCATACCTGCGCAAACAAGTATTTTCCTATAAAAAGCGAACCTATTATTATTCTGAAAAGAAATTACTAAAGGAATTGAAACCAGTAAGAGCTTAATTTCTCCAAGAAAGCCTCTAGTTGCCCATAAAAGAGCTTAAACCCTTTCAAAATTTTGAAAAAACCCTGTTTTAACACTGCATTCAGTTTAAAAGAGAAACTTGAGTTGATTTTAGCTTTTACAGACTTAAAATAATCCTAAATTACCCAGAAATCCTCTACAGGTAACCCTGACCCTCTATGCCCAATTTTAATCAATTTTTATCCCAATATCCACTGAAAAGGTATAAGAAACCCCTGTTTCTTATTTTATAAATCTGTGAGAGTCTGTAATACAATTTAAAGCCAAAATTGAAGTTAAAATCCAAGGGAAAGAACAAGTTGTACCCAATTTCATCCAAGAACCTCTGTCAAAGTCAAGAATACTTATGTAAACCATTTAATCTTACAAAAGAAACCAGAAAGTCTAAAAAATAGAGTTTTAGTAATCTTGAAAGCCTAAAAATGCCAAAATCCACTCCAGCTATGTCCTCCAAGGCTACCATCATTGTGAATCCTCTACAACCCCCTGTTGTAGACATTTAACACACACCTTTGGCAGATGTAGACTATAAGATAGCAGATCCAGTAGTTGAATTTAATCTGTTAGACCTCCACTGCTGGAGCTATGAAAAGTCCTTAGATCAGGTTGAAGATGTCCAAATTTGGGAATCAAACCTACCCAAATATGTTGTTCCAGTCACTCTTCAATGCCCAGAGGTTATTAGGTTGTTTCAGAGTTATTATTCACCTGAAAATAGAGCAATGATGAATGCAAACAAAGATTTTTTGTTTACAATTACTGCTGAGTCCATAAACTAGATGTTACAACTCAAACGTGATCCCAAAGTTGTTCCTTTTTCAATATAAGCATTAACAAAGTTGTACATTTGTCTTGATTTTCCCAAAAGGTTTCAGATTTTTCAAGTGTTCATGCCTTTACATGTTGAAATTCCACAAATCAACCCTCCATATTCTACTTCAAAATTTCCATAAGGGTCTAGGCATGTCATTTCCACGTTGTCATTTATCCTAGGATACTTTACAGATGAGCATACTAGTGAGTCCATCCTAGGGTTTCTATCTAATTTTGCAACAGGACAACCTCCCTCTGTAATTTTCAATTATGCTGAGTATATAGCTGACAATATCCATGATCAACTAGTCAAATTTCCAACTGAAGGAGTATTTAGATATACATCCTTTCTCTTCCATATGTTCTTGTAATTTCAAGCAGACAAGTTTCCTATAACCCTCCAGAAGCTTGATATAGAAGAAAATCCACTTTCAGTCATATTTTGGACTTCTTTGATCAGAAAAGGGTCCACAGAGTTCACTTTTGTAGAGTTTATAGATAATTTTTTCCACCCATTGATAAACATGTCAACCAACACAAAAAAACCAAGGATCAGTGATGAAATGAAGAAAATTCTACAACTATCAGAGCACACTAGAACTGGTGATTGGTACTTATATGAGAAACATACTCAAATTAGAGTTTTTGGGTCTAATATGTTCCCCTACAAACTACCTAAATATGTACCAATGAGAATATTTTCCTTGGAGTATATCAGGAAAATCTTAAATTCTGATTCTATCAACTTCCTAGCAGCCAAGAAAAAGACTGAATTTAAGTTGAAAAATTAGGTGGGACCATTTATTTGTAATCACAAAGATGTAGAACAAGAAGTAGCAAAGCAATTACTTGAGTACATATTTGAAGAAATTTTTTCATGGAACTACGATCCACAAGGAATATTAAGCAAAATGAGGTTTAAGTGTAAACTAACACTCTATATTCATGAGAAAAAACCAGAGATTGAACAGTATGTCAATAAAACTGAGTGGCTAGAAAACACTTTGGTAGATGCAGTTAGACGAGGTGATACTAGTCACATCTTGCAAACTGCAAATCAAGGAGAAAAAGCTACTAAGAGAGTTAGAGAATAAGGAACATACACTGCTGAAACCACAACTGAAACAAGGTTTAAAATTAGATATAATAAACATCCTAAAGTCAATTCAGTTGATAAAGGAAAAGTGACTATCGAAGTTGAAGACACAGATGTCCCGGTAACAAATACACATGCCGCTACAATCATCACCAATGAGCCAGTTACAAAGAATTTGAATGAAGGAAATCCTGATAATTCAAATACATAGATGATAGAGAAAAAACATAATATAGAAGCATCCTCCTCAGAGACAACAGAGGAAAAAGATCTTGATATCAGGGAAAAATACAAGCAGATTAAGACAAAGAATGAAGAAATCAAGAATGAGATATATTCTCAGTATTTGAAGCAAAGACTAGGCATTCAAAACAGACTTTTATCAACTTTTGACTATTCAAATAAAAAGTTGATTATGTCAATGCTACAACCAACAGTAAAGATTCCTAGGACAGTTGCAGACTACAATAAAATTGATCTAGAAGTGCCAACAGAAAGCATTCATGCATTAGATAATATTGAGTTTCATAGGAAAAATTCAGAGATGTTATATTCTACTATAACCACCAAGGCTATGAGTATCAACAAGCTTCATAATACAATCATAAACACGAGAGATAAAATGAAGGTTGATAAGGCCTCATCATATGCAAAATATCTTAGAATTAAGTTTCTAGAAGATTTGGTCATCCAAGTAGGATATGATCCTGAAAATATTAAAGCAGCAGAACAGTTAGTGAAGAAAAATAATGAGGACATTACAACATTGAGAAAGAAACTTAAACTTCCATCAACTGAAAATCCTCAAGCCAAATAAATTGTACAAAAACAGACTTAGAAGGATGACATGATGAATTTGATTTTTCAATTAACAGGACAGATAAAAGAGATGGAGACTCAAATGGACAAGCTTGTCCATGAAAGAGAAACTACAAAAACACATGAAACTCCTATAGTAATTCCCATGGTTACTACTAATGTGCCTTCAACTCTGGCAGAAGAGTTGGCACCAAAAATTAGGGGAATTTTGAGGTCTAAAATGGGCCTCCTAAGGAAATTATAAAATAATAGTGGAAATAATAAAATAATATTTTATTACATCATCAAATTTTAGAGGGAAAAAATTAGAAACTACTTTTTCAACTCGTATTTTCAAATTATCTCCCAAAGTTTTTACTCAAATTTCGAGCGGGAGTACTCGTTGGATGAAAAAATTAATTCCTCATCCAAGGAGTACTCCTTGGATGAGGAATTAAATTTTGCATCCAACGAGTACTCCCGCTCGAAATTTGAGTAAAAAATTTGGGAGATAAGTTGAAAATACGAGTTGAAAAAGTAGTTTTATTATTTTATTATTTTTTGATCTTTTTACCCTTTTACTTAAAAAATGGTGAATCATCCCCCATGGTTGACATCATCATCTTGAATCCTATTGGTTCTTATAAATTTTATTTTGGTTGTACATTTTTCTTAGGAGGCCCATTTTAGACCTCAAAATTTCCCTAATGAGAACCACTCGCTACTGCAGTGCCAGTGACATTATCCACAACTTCAGCCACAGAATCTTCTACATCAACAGTGCAGCCAACAGATGAGGCTAGTAAACTAGTAAAAGCCATGGAGTAAAAGTCACTTCAAACAAATGAGATTAATAGATTGAAAAAGATGATTGATAATCTTGAAGACACCAAAAAGCTAGCTCAAATCAATGCTAAAAGTCATGAGCAAAGGGATAATAAGTTAAATGAAGAACTAAAAAAACTAAAAAAGGATTTAACCTTGAAGGAGCCAATATCATATGTGAAAAACCAGTTATGGAATAAAATCATTAAGCCATCAATGATGTGTGGCCCTAAATCCAGGTAATATATGAATAGAGGGATTTACTGAAGGCAGCATAGGAAGAGATTCAGAAAACAAAATATAAGCTAGGTAACAAACCTGAGCAAGCCATAGAATTGATAAAGTTTCTCAACAGTAAAAACAGGCAGGAGTTGGAAGAAATACAATTCACTGATAGGACAGAGACAATCCTTGAAATAAGGAAAGTCATTTCAAAGAAGAACCTTATGAAACAACTTGAAGAGAAGTGTGAAAATATGAACATAGCCATAACCAAGTTTATGGTTAAATTTGAAAATTTGAGGCAAAGAAGTTTGCCTAATATTTTGGTCATTAATGACAAACTCATGCCATAGGAAGATTACAATAAGAAAATCAGAGAATATGCAAAAGAGCAAGTGGACAAGACAAATGGACAAGGTATTCCTATAGGGAAGGCCTTACTCAGAAGTTTTAAAGACTTATTTTATCCGCAGCATGAGATAAGACATTTATTTTTCATAAAACCAACATTTTCTAGATATACTGAGGCAGATGAAAATTTTAGGAGGATGAAAAAGATACAAATTCCTAATAATGAAGCTTGGCAATCACTCACTGACTTACTATAAAAGTCAAACTGCAAAGAGAAAGACAAAAAGCTGTTTGCTGATTTTTTTAGTCAAAACAGAGTTTATTACAGCAGTAAGGCATTTTTATAGAGGTTAAAGAGTATCATAGAATAAAGAGAATCAGAGTGAAAGAGTATAATATAAAGAGATAATATTTCAAAACATATTTGAAATATCTTGGCCAGAAAAGAGGACAACAAGGCATCTAGCTACACCTAATCCACAAACAATTTTCTATTTCATTTGGATAAATAGGACAACTTGCTGATTTGTCAAGCAGCTATCACTATTTTGTTGTAAAGATATTTTATTTTCCCTTAGATAATTCCTAGAAGCATTCTAGGATATTTTGTAAACAATTTTGTATAAATACTTCATTCTTTGAAGTAATATTGTGGAATAAATTGCTGAAGATTTCTATAGTCATTTTCGTTGGACTTGGAAGATTTTTGTTGCAAATTTCGAGTAGCAGACTGGATCAAATCAACTAGCATCATATTTCAGGATTCATGTGATGAGCCATTGAAGTGAAGTACTTTCTACTTGTCATTGTTTATATTCTCATGTTTCCATGCATCCATTATGTATTCTAAATTTGAATGAATAAAAGGAGTATTATTTTAGGATTTGTTAAAAGCACCATGTCTTTACTGTTTTTCATTTCTATGTTTTCTGCTAATTTCCAGAGTAGGGAACCCTTAATTTATCCCTCTTTTGTTTGACCTATATCTACTCCTTCCTTTTTCCAGATCAAAGAACCCTTCATTTCTCTTTATCCCGATCAAACCACTTCACCAAAACAACCTTCCAATATCTTCAAAGACTTATCTATCTTGCCCTGAAAACATTTAACGTTTTGACCTTGATCCTAGTTCTCTCTGCTTGACTTTTGACTCCTTAGCCCAATGGAAAAACATATTTCTCACTATCCATCTCATTAAGTGATTTTCCCACCAAACCCAACCAAATCAGAACCAAATTGCATAATCATAACAAGCCTAATATCTTATAATCAAAACAAAGTTAAATCTTATAGAGAGAGACCTCTCCAAACCTTAGGAAGGCTAGATCCTAGAGTTTAAAAGTAGGTTTGTGGTTACCTCTAGTGTTCTTATACTTTAAACCAAAATCTCACAACTTTATAATTACTATAGTGATAACACAAAGAAAAAGGCTTCATAAATGTGTAGTCCTTGGCACTGTTAACTTTCATGTGAACAATACATGCTTTGCATAAGAAGAAGTTTTCTGTTTTAGAGAATATATTTATTCAATACTTGTGGAGAAGTCTTGCTACCTTTATTATTTATCAAAAAATTGACTCGGTTAGATACCTAGTGATATTTTATTTATGAGACATACATTATTGTGAACAAATTATCGATTTTGTTGATACTTGTTTTAATCTTGTTCTTCTGCATATACCAATTGAAATTGAAGAGACCTAGGAATCCAAATTTGCCTCCAGGGTTGTCTTCGTGGCCCATATTCGGAAATCTCCATATGTTGGGAAATTTTACTCTTATGTTTTGAAATACCTTGCTGACAAATATGGTCCCATTATGTTTTTGTGCTTGGGTTTCGTCCCTACACTAATGATTTCTTCTCCTAAGATGGAAAAATAGGGGCACTCATATTTTTTCCCTTTGTTTCCAAATGGAATGCACTTGGAAGAATTGAAACATATTCCATTGAATATGAGACATGCCCTTTCTCTCGGGGCCACCAAACATCTCTGATTGCACTCGCTCTTGCAATCTTTCCTCTCCAAAGCATACACAAAAGTATCAAAACCATTACGAGTAGAAATGAATTTATAATATATATATATATTTTTATGTATGTATGCTATGAATTTATACCTATGAGAGGTGTAGGTGATTTTGGAAGAACTAGATGTAGAAATTATATAACTTATGTGTTATATGTCCAATATTCTCTTGATCTAAGACTATTTTAACTTCATGCAAAATACAGAATCTATTCCACCATTGATCATTTGCGGAAATTAAATCAAGATTGCAATGCACACATGAAACAATAAAAATTCACACACATTAACACAATTGTTTAACAGGAAAGCCTGAAGCTGAAAACCCAAAATATTTGTGTACAATATATGTCATAGATATCATGTAAAAATCCTCATACAAAGTTGATCATATCAAGCTCTTAGTACAATACAATTGCTACACACTAATCAAGCCCGATCTTGCAAATCCATGCACCGATCTTTGCCACCTGCTAGCCTGCCTCTACTGCACAATCCCTGCTGAAGAATGGCTCTGAATGAGTTCGAATTCCTCCAATATTTACTACGCAATCCTCATTGGCATCTCCACTAAGTGTTGGATGCAATCAATGCATCACTATAGTCACAACTGATAGTCACACTTGCTCTTTCACCTATCTCTCCACTGGTCTGCACTGAAGCTGCCATGCACTATAGTTAACTGATGTATTATTTAGTTGATTAATGAGTTATTATTTAGTGAATTAATTAACTAATTAATTCACTCCACTCTCACTAGTGTATCAATCAGTTAGACTAGGCACGGGAAATACGAGAACACACGACTCCTCTGGTCTTCAACTCGCTTTATAATCCCGACTTTCAGTGATCTTGGAAAGAACTGTCCTCAGACAGGCGGCCCAGCAGGCTTCAGTATTAATTCAAATAATATGTTACATACCAGATTATGCTTTAGAGTAGAGCCAGATAGTCTCTGATCTCTTAGAGCATGAATACAAATACTCTTTCACACCAACACTCAATAACACACAAGCACTCAATGATACACAAAAGCTCTGTCTTCCCGTATAAACACACACACCTATATATAATCTAAGAAAGCATATGAGAATTATTGAGGGTCCTTGTCAGGAATTACTGGCCCAGACGGTGTCTGCTCAATATTCTCGAGTACAATAATTGAAACTAAAGACGCACTACCATGGTCCTTTAGGTTCTCAGTCACTATCAAAATCTTCATCATGATCAGGCTCGCTGATTTCGGATGAGGATGAAGGAAGCTTTTGATTAGCCCAAGACTGATGTACCCATTCCAAATATTCTTTTTCCCATGCATGATCTTGCTGATCTTGAGCATCTTGGTACAGATCCACAAATATAGTTGCTTTTTCATCGGATACCTTCTCTTTACCTTTTTCTGTAGCTGCTTTTTCTTTAGTGGCTACAGTAGAAGATTCTTCTTTTCGTGGGGCTCGTGAAGATTGTCCTATATCAAATTTGATGGTATCTGCTGTCACATAGAGATTATTTTGTGGGAAAAGATATTTATCATCTGATTTCTTCCATCTATTCATATATGGCATGGGGTCTATCTCTATGTCAAGGAAAGAATCTTTCTTACTTTTACGGAATTCTGGTAGTGATTGAACTGGCATCTCGACTCCATCTAATAATTCCCATTTGAAAATTTGAAACATGTTGACAGAACATTCAATAGCGCACTAAACCCTAAGCTTGCAATTATGATTAACATCTTATTTCTGTTGCCAACCTCATTCAAAGATCATGGATGAACAAAATTTGGTAGACAGTAGCAAACTTATTAAGCAAAGTGCATCATCAGTCCAATTTCCATTCAAACCACTAATAGTAATCAATGATTTTTGATTGATTAATAATTTGATTACTTTTTTCTTTCCTTGTAATTCTTCTAAGGTTCGAATCATGGACAATTTTTCAGGTAACCTGAGCCGGTAGAATTCTTTAAGCCATAGTGAAATCTTCTTTACTTCCTCAGCATTATCTGCTAATACAGATTCTTCAATTCTTTCTGGACCATAAAGCTGAGCAAAGGGATTTGGGATGATGGGATTTCTAAATTCTATATTCTGATAATCCCATGGTGTTGAGAAGGTTCTTAAATACTGCAATGTTCTTTCAACACATTGAGATGCTCGTAATTGGGGCTTCTTTCTGCATCGACCGTTTTTAATTTCCCAATCTGCAAAGGGTTCAAACAATTCATACTAGGGAAAAGAATCAGTTCCTGTAAAATGTTCATCAGGTCTTTGAAGAAATGCTGCATCAATTTCTTCAAACATATATGGAATTATTAAAGACCTTAGAAATATTTCAACTTTATCAGTCATGTTTATCTCCTCCAAATCTAGCATTTTAGCAGTGGTATAGATAGCAAAGGAAAAATCAATTCCTCCAATAATCTGATAATAATTCAAAGTTTTAAAAACTTGAATCATATCATCAGTGTAGATGCGAGACCAATACTCATCAAGAGTTTTAAAATAAATATTTACCTTCATGTTAGGCAAGGGATAGAATTTCACCAATTCTTCATCTAATCCCAACAAGACACCAACATTCTTAGATTGCCAAGCTTGGCATCTTTGTATCCACTGGTTTCTTCTTATTCTTAGCCCAACAAGTTTCTTTATTTCCATAACCATATCACCAAGAACTAGATCAAGAATTTGAAATATTTTGGAAAAGGTTTCAAAATTATCATCTTGAGGCTATTTCCCTAGAAGGACAAATAGATTAGTTCTTATACTAGAGCAAAGATGACTATGGGATTTATTCATGTCTCTAGTCAAGGAATCAGCTAAATAGTTAGAAATACCAAGAACCCATTCAACTTCAAACTCATACATCTGAAACCAAATCTGCCATGCCAATAATCTTCCTCTTGCTAGCTGTTTTGAGATTTTGGCTGATAAGAAATATTTAAAATTCATAGAGTCTGTTCTTATCAAAAACTTGGCAGGAGCAAGATATAGCTCGAATTTTTGAATTCCATTGAAGATGGCTAGGGTTTCCTTTTCAGCAATGAAGTAATTTTCCTAGTGAGGCTGGAATTCACCAGATGCATAGGCACATAAAACTTCATCTCCATCCTCCTGTCATTCAAAAAGAACTGCAGCCCAAAAAGAATCAGAGGCATCAGTTTGGAGGATTAAAAATCCATTACTTGGAGGTTTTAGCTCTGGGAGATGCTGGCATTCTTCTTTTAGTATTTTGACTGCTTCAGTTTCTTCTGGTGACCATCCAGAATTCAAATGCTGTCTAATTGGAGCAGTCTTCTTTGACAACCTGGGAATATATTTATGTACATAATTCAACACACCTAAAAATCTTTGAATCATCTTGGTATCTTGAAGCTCATCAGGAAACTCAGAGAGTTTTGTTAGGACATGAGGCTGCATTTTGATTTTTCCATTAAGAATATGAATACCAAGAAAATCAATACTATCTTGAAACATAACCATTTAATTTTCTGAAAGTACTATGTCGTGCTTTCGGGCTTCATCAAGAAAAATCTGCAGATGTTGCATATGAGTTTCAAGATTGGGACTATGGATCAAAATATCATCTATATACACAACAATAAAATCATACTTTCTAAAAATAAAATCCATATGTCTTTGAAAGAATGCAGGAGCATTCTTCAAACCAAAGGGAACAAATTTCCACTGGAAGAATCCTGCAGGACAAGTGAAAGAAGTTTTATGCCGATCTTCTTCTTTAATTTGTATCTGGTAGTAACCAGATTTCATGTCAAACTTGCTGAAGATCTTGTTGTACTGAATCTTTTGCATAATAGTTTCCTGGCGAGGTAAAGGATAATTGAAGCTCTTGGTGATAGCATTCAATGGTTTATAATTTATCACCATTCTAGCTTTACCTCTTATTATTTCAGAATGATTTCTTACCAAGAAAGCAGAACATGAGTAGTGAGAATTACTTGGTTCGATCAATTGAAGATTCAGAAGTTCTTCAATCTGCTTTCTAATTTCTTTTTCATCATTTGGAGTATAGGGTATAAGCTTACCTTTAACCCCATTGTCATGAAGAGTTTCAATCTCTTGCTGAGGACTCGCTATACTCCAAAATGCTTGTGGATTCTCTGAACAATTTTTCAGCAGTTCATAAAAAATATTCATCTGTTCGGGCGACCAATCAGGATTTATGTTATATTTCTGCTTGGTTTTATTCTGACTCCTATCTTCATAAATCTGAAACACTTCTTGCCAATTATTAGAGTCATTCAAAGGTCTTCTTCTGGTACTGATTTCTTTTGGCTACTTTCTTTTCGTGCTTCAGAATTAGCCAAAGTGAGTCTTGGGACTGCAATTGCCTTTTTCTTTATGTTGAAGATAAATTTATCTTCACTGATAGTCACTGGTAATATTGAATTAATAAAAGGAATGCAAAGAAACAAACTTGCAGAAGTATCATAATGTTGAATAGCAGAAAACTTGACAATACTCCCCCCAATTCTTAAAGAAACATTATCTACATAATGGGAGAGATTAATTGATCCGCTAATAGTCTCGGAGACAAGAATGTTCTGTAAAGGTTTCCATAAACCTTTGAAAAAAGAAGGGCGAGATAAATTATTAGAACCACCGGTATCGATGAAAGAATCGACATTAATCCAAGCACCTTTAACTTGAACTTCAACAGGTATATACAGAATATTGTTAGTCTTAACAATCTTTTTAAGAAAATAACTTTCTGCAGTATTAATAGAGGTTGAAGTGGGCAAAGATGAAGACTGAGAAACTGTCTTAGGATAGGGGAAAAAATAATTCAGAGTGAGTTGTGGAGGCAAGGAATGGAAAACGGGATTTGAATTCTTTGAACCAATATCGGAAGATATAGAAGGAGAAATAGAGACAGCATCATCGGAAATGCATTCAGATGTTTCATCAGTATATTCATCTGAACTATATTCATCACTGAAATGCAATTCAGCGTCTTGATCACAATCTGAATCAACACATCGGTTCATTTTCTGACAAGTTTCAGGAATAAACTCAGAATCTGACAAAGAAGCATCTGTCAGAATATATACGTCTGATACTTCATCTTGTGAATCAACAATAGACCAATGATCAACAAAATCATCAATTTCAAAACAAGATTTTAACTTGTTGGAGGAACTCTTAGGACACTTGTGAGCAAAATGACCTTCTTGCTTGCATATAAAACATGCATTGTCTTTCTTTGGTTGCCGACGCTTTTTCAGATATTTAAATTTGCGGAAAGGCCTTCTGGGATTGGCTAATATTTTCGGTTTGTATTTGCCATACCTTTTGGATTTTCGTTTCTTAAATGGAGTCCATGGAAAAACAGAATGAAAAACATCAAGACCAGGAGAAAAGTTTTGAGCATTCTTCTGCCAACAGAGATATTTAATTTTTTCCTGACATCTGAATAAAAGATCTATCCAATAAGTTTGATCAATTTTCTTTCCTTGGACTTCAAGATATTTCATAATGAGATCTCCTAGATTACCAGGTAGTTTAGATAAAAATGAAATATTTTGGGTAGAATCATTAGTCAGATTGGCTTTATAAATTTTGGCCATATAATCATTGCCAAACTGTTCTAAAAATTTTACATCTTTTAATTCCATACGTGCCAAATCTGTAATGATTTGTTTTTTCTCATCGACTGGTTCAGGAACAAATTGGGTTTTGAGTAGAAGTTCTAATGTAGCTAATCCTGCAACAGCTACATTCATCATTTCTTCTTCTGATGGCCCCATCCACCAGTCATAGACAATTCCGGTCATCCTTTTTTCGGCTAAGGAAAAAATAGAAATATTGTCAAGGCGAGAGACAACTTGCATTTGATAGAGGGCACCAATCCAAACTCTAATGGATTCAGCTGGATTGTTAGATTTATCTAAATCTAAAACATATCCACTAGAATTAGTAGCAAACAGGTCTTCTTCAACCCTTGGGTATTTGGGAACCTCTCTAAAAACATGAGCTTTCTGTAAAGAAGGTAAAATGAAAGAAGGAAACTTAGTGGCAGCATTTTCCAAAGTGGCTATCTCACTTTTGGGCTTCTGAAAATTTAATGATTTAGCTGGTTCTAGTTTCTTTTCAGAGGCTTGGACACTGGATTCAACACCACTTTCTTCTTGTTTTTCATCAATATCCCAAAAGTTGGGAGTATCCATAGAAATAGAAAATGTAGGAGCCTGTGATTCTCTTCTTTTTCTTTCTTTCTTCTTTCTTTCTTTGGCTTCTCTTCTCTGCCTTTCTTCTTGTTGTTCATCTTGGAGAATCTTGAGATTAGCAAGAATTTGTTTAGACTAAGAGCCGAGATCATCAAGAACATCTTCGGCATGTGCACACCAAGTGGTAAGATAATTCCCAGTCTGATAGACTTGATCTAAATCAGTAGGATTTGTAGCATTATGCTAGATACAACTAGCTCAACTGAGTCTAACTAAGTTAAACTAAATACAACTCCACCAAGTACTTCTCCAACTCCACCAAACTTTGTCACATGAGTTCTAACTGAAGTCCTCCATGCATTAGCTCCAATAAACCCTCAGGAATAGCGTAATTCCTTCTGTCAGCTATTGTGCCACATCTGTGCACTTAACTGAAGTGCTCCAAGAGAATAAAATAATTTTTAGAGTCCTAATATTATTAAGAGCTAATAATATTCGACATATCTATTTTTAGACTGGCAATATACAAATAGATTCCGCCCAATATGTCTAAAAATAGAAGTCCATCTATTTTTCCAACTTGACCAACCATCCCCAAATAGGATCCTGCAACTCATAGAATATGATCGACATGTCTAAAAATAGACTTGCGCCAAAAATAGCCCGCGGGCCCACTTAGTGAAGGCGACTCTTTTCACTATGCTCATCATCTTGTTTAATCTCAACACTCCCTCTAAACAAGATAGGGATTATCTGCCACCCCGATCCTGTCTCTATGGTATTCGAATTTGCTCCTGGTGAGCGCCTTCGTCAGAATATCTGCATCCTGATCCTCCGTAGGAATGTAAGAAAGCAACATGATCTTCCGCTGCACACAATCTCTGATACGATGGTACCAGATGTCAATATGTTTAGATCTATCATGAAATACTGGATTAACCGAGAGCTTAATGCAACTCTGATTATCACAATATATCATAGTAGGATCTAAGTGAGAACCAAACAACCCGACCAGGATCTTCCTCATCCATATAGCCTCGCATGCAGCCAAAATTGTTGCCATATACTCGGCCTCCGTTGAACTGAGTGCCAAAGATATTTGTTTCTTGCTGTACCAAGAAACTGTTGTAGATCCGATATTGAAAATCCCTCCAGATGTGCTCTTTCTGTCTGTTGGGCTTCCTGCCCAATCTGCATCCGTGAATCCATGCAACTTCACCTCATCTGACTTTCTGTACCACAATCCATACCAAGATGTGCCCCTGAGATACCTCAGGACATGCTTGCCTGCCTTCCAAAAGAGCTTGGTAGTCTTCACCATCGCTTGTGAAAGTTGGTTCACAACATAGCATATGTCCGGTCATGTATTGACTAAATACATGAGTGAACCAACCAACTGTCGATAAACAGTGGCATCCACTACCTCTGTCGATGCAGCATCCTCTTTCCTCCAACCACCAGGAAGAGGAGTGTCGATAGGCTTGCAGCCTTGCATGTGAAACTTCTCCAGTATCTCCCGGGCATACTTGCCTTGAGACACAAACAGTCCACCCTTCCGCTGCCAAATTTCCAATCCCAGGAAATAATGAAGGAGGGCCAAGTCCTTCATCTCAAACTCCTTTGCAAGATCTGCCTTGCATGAGTGTATCAATAGTTCATCACCCATTAGTATTAAATCATATACATAAAGCACAGTGATAAAAATCTTACCCTCCACCACAATCTGGGATAGGTTTGGATCCGCCTCACTCTTGGCAAAACCAAGTCAGGTGAAATAACTGTCTATCCATGTGTACCAAGCACGAGGTGCTTGTTTCAGCCCATATAGTGCTCTTTTGAGCCTGCACACATGCAACTCACTGCTGAAGATTTCGAATCCTTCAGGCTGCTCAATGTACACCTCCTCCTTAATGATTTCATTGAGGAATGCAGTCTTCACATCCATCTGATGAATGTGCCAACCCAACTGTACAGAGAGAGCAAGGATCGTCCGTATGGAAGAATACCTTGCGACAGGTGCAAAGGTTTCTTCATAGTTGATCCCCTCGATCTGTGAGAAGCCCTGAGCAAAAAATCTTGCCTTATACTTCTCGGCACTCCTATCAGCAGCTTGCTTCACTTTGTAGATCCATCTCGAACCTACCACTGATTTCCCTTCTGGCCTTGGGACAATCTCCCATGCACTATTTCTGACAATCGAATCATACTCTTCCACCATGGAATCTACCCATTTGGGACCCTCCACAGCTTCCTCGAAAGAGGATGGCTCTGTCACGATACACTTGCTCATCAGAGCCATGTATCTAGTAAATCGGTTAGGTGACTGTCTCTGTCTACGCTGTGATCTGGGAGCTCCTACATTCTGCGCTGCATCAAGATTCAGTCGCTCAGCTTCTGTAGTGCACTTCCGCCCTCTGATGTTTGGCGCTGCATGAGTGGTTTCTTCCACTCCATGAACCTCCACTTGTGGTTGATCCACATCCTGAGGCTCATCTTCAGGAACAAGTAGCTCCTCCTCTACATGCAAGTGTAGCTCCCTCTCAAGCGACAACTTCATGGCTTTCTCCTCGTGAAATTTGATATCCCGTCGCACAACAGTCATCCGACTGTTTGGCAAATACACACGATAATTGTGGGTTGTTTATGTGTACCCAAAAAATATCCCAACCTCTGTGGTCAGCTCCAGATTCTTCCTGGCATCCTTCGTCACATGAATGTAAACAGGTGAGCCAAAAATATTCAAATGAGAAATATCAGGCTTCTTACCAGAAAACGCCTCTTCGGGTGTACTCATGCTAAGTACTCTATGAGGACAACGGTTTTGCACATAAACCGCAGTGTTGCATGCCTCAGCCCACAAGTGTATGGGAAGGCCCTAATCATGTAACATCGCCCCTGTAGCACCCACGATCGTTCTGTTCTTTCTTTCCGTGACCCCATTCTTCTGTGGGTTATGAGGTGCTATGAGTTCTCTTCGAATTCCTTCTTTGCTGCAGAAGTATTTGAATTCACCAGAGATGTATTCACCACCATTATTTCTCCTTAGAGCTTTCACCTGCTTCCCCGACTCTTTCTCAACCAACACCTTGAACTCACAGAACTTTGAGTATGTCTTGCTCTTCTTTTGCATGAAGAAGATCCAGCACTTACAAGAAAAGTCATCAACAAATATCACATAATACTTGTGCATTGTTGTTGAAGCAACCAAGAAAGGTCCACACACATCTGTGTGAATTCTCTCAAGGATCGTCATCGCGCGACTATCCTTCTCATGAAAGGTGGTCTTCATATATTTTCCCAAAGTACATCCCTTGCACTGATTTGACTGTGCAAGTGTACCTTTGGGAAGCCCGATAGAAATTTGCTTCAAAAATTTCAAAGTGCCATGGTGAAGATGGCCCAATCTCCTGTACCACAATTTTCCCTTGTCCCGACTCACCACTCCTTCTGCTTTGCCTGCCATTGCTGCGCAACCATCTACCTGCAATTGATAAAGATTCTTAACTCAAATCCCTATCCTCCTGGTTTGACCAGTTGTTTTACTACGCAGGAAGGCTTTTCCCTCGCCCTTGTCTTCCAACATCGCCACAGAGATCAGATTCTTCTTCAATCCTGGAACATGCATGAAATCCTTCAAGATGAAAGGTTTACCAGACTCCCTCTCAAAGGAAATGGTCCCAACACCAGTCGCACTTTATCTACCATCATTTCCCATCTCGATGTGCACTCCAAGATCCTTTTCATCCAGATCACTAAACAAATCTTTGTCTCCGGTCATATGGAAAGACGCACCACTGTCAAGAAACCACACTGATCCCATAAAACTTGAAACAAAGCATGCGATAAAAGAAAAATCCAGCTCAAACTATGAGGTTAAGGCCTCTCCAACTATAGATCCAGTAGCCTACTTATTCTTCTTCTTCTGTGGACAATTAGTGGCGAAATGCCCGTGCTGGTGACAGTGAAAACACTTCACGTTGGACAAGTCCTGCTTCTTGCCTTTAGCTTCAAATTTGGAAGATTTATTCCATTTTACTTTCCGAGCTTTGGCAACCAAAGCGGAATTTTATTCATCTTTATTCTTCGATGAAGATCCATCCCTGGTACCCCGCCTTATCTCCTCCTGCACAAGATCCGACCAAAGTCGCTCCCATCATGGCAATTTCTCTCATCTATTGACAGAGTCTTCGTAGCTATGCCAACTCTTCGGAAGCCCAAGGAGAGCCAAGCTCACCAAGTCCTCTTCATTAACAGTAACCCCCACACTTCCCAGCTCATCCTTGTAGTGGACAAACTTTGTGAGGTATTTTGTTATACTGTCGCCTTTCTCCATTTTCATTTTTCTGAGCTTGTCTTTAAGCGCCAACTTCCTCTGGTCGCTTCTGATTTGGAACAAGTATGTCAAATATTTCCACATTAAGAATGGAGTATATTTACTGTGAAGGCTGGACACAATGTGGTCCTTCACACCTTCCAATAGAATCCTTCGACACTTTTTTGTCTTCTTTTGCCATGCGTCAAGTGCGGCTACATTGCTAGAAGCAGGTTTCGGAATATCAGCATCTATGAACTCCTTCAATCCATTATCATCTAGCACCGCCTCCATCCTGTCCTTCCATGAAATATAATTTGAGCTTCCATCAAGGGAATACTCCAATCGCAATCCGTTGAAAGACATTTCAATGAATGCTTAACTTCGACACCAAGAAAACACTGCAGCAAATTCGAATTCCACCAGCACAAAACTCAACCGCTTCAATAATTTCAATCTGCTCCAATGATCAACTGCTTTGATACCATGTAGAAATTATATAACTCATGTGTTATATGTCCAAGATTCTCCTAATCTCACACTATTTTAACTTCATGAAAAATATAGAATCTATTCCACCATTGATCATTTTCGGAAATTAAATCAAGATTGCAATGCACACATGAAACAATAAAAATTCACACACATTAACACAACTGTTTAATGGGAAAGCCTGAAGCTGAAAACCCCAAATATATGTATAAAATATATTTCATAGAGATCATGTAACAATCCTCATACAAAGCTGATCATATCAAGCTCTCATTACAATACAATCGCTACACACTAATCAAGCCTGATCTTCCAAATCCATGCACCGATCTTTTCCACCTGCTAGCCTGACTCTACTGCGCAATCCCTACTGAAGAATGGCTCTGAATGAGTTCGAATTCCTCCAATATTGATTTTGCAATCCTCATTGGCATCTCCACTGAGTGTTGGATGCAATCAATGCATCACTATAGTCACAACTTATAGTCACACTTGCTCTTTCACCTATCTCTCCACTGGTTTCCACTGAAACTGCCATGCATTGTAGTTAACTGATGTATTCTTCAGTTTATTAATGAGTTATTATTTAGTGAATTAATTAACTAATTAATTCACTCCACTCTCACTAGTGTATCAATCAGTTAGACTAGATACAACTAGCTCAACTGAGTCTAACTGAGTTAAACTAGATACAACTCCACCAACTACTTCTCCAACTCCACCAAACTCTGTCACATGAGTTCTAACTGAAGTCCTCCATGCATTAGCTCCAGTAAACCCTCAGGAATAGCACCATTCCTTCTATCAGTTGTTGTACCACATATATGCACTTAACTGAAGTGCTCCAAGAGAATAAGATAATGTTTAGAGTCCAAATATTATTAAGAGCTAATAATATTAGACATATCTATTTTTAGACTGGCAATATAAAAATAGATTCCGCCCAATATGTCTAAAAATAGAAGTCCATCTATTTTTCCGACTTGACCAACCATCCACAAATAGCATCTTGCAACTCATAGAATATGATCGACATGTCTAAAAATAGACATAGTCTAAAAATAGACTTTGCGCCAAAAATAGCTTGCGTGCCCACTTAGTGAAGGTGACTCTTTTCACTAAGCTCATCATCTTGTTGAATCTCAACACTAGAGTACCTACATTTCTAGTGATCCCCAGATATACGCTAATAAAAAATTATAAAACAATAATACAAACCTTCAGAATAATATAGAGGAAGGTAATATCACTTCCACATTTTCAAGCGACCCTAATAACATCACAATATTGATCTGCATTCTAGGGTTTAGATCAGAACCAACAAAAGGCATACATACACAAACATTAGAGTTTGTAATTTTCCTGGTTGGAAGAATATTTTACGCTTGATGCACAATTGATTAGGGCGGTTTGGGTTTATAAAGGAGAGGAGCATGGTGACCTACAGATATATTTCTAAGAACTTCAGAAGATATGTGACATCGCAAATAGTGATTCTCTAGTGAGAAAATTCTTTGGTTTTCATTATTGAATGCATAGTATGTGCATAATATAAATGTAATATTAAATCGATAAATACAGAAACTTGTTTCTTCGCAATGTTTTTAGAATTTTTGTCATTGTTTCACTCTATTTGAGTTGATTAATTGAAAAATTATTGGCCTGATCACCTCTGGAGTTATCTTACCATCTGCATTTTCCTCTGGTAAGCTTCTTCCATAGCTCACCAATGCACAAAAACATGTACCATTATTTTGTTTTGTTGCATACAATTTTGAATATGTACATCTGTTCTGAAAATTCTCAATGTACAACTGTGTGTATATATATATATATATTTGACAAGTTGAAACTCAAAGACTTTGCACACAGAACTGTGTACCAGCTAGTTGCAGAGCACTATAGGTAGCTTGGGGTACTTTGTACTCAATATGTACTCTACACTACTTGGTGGTGGCATGGAGTACGCAAAGCAACCTCCATTCAAAATTTTCCTTCTGTCAAATTTCTATTTGACTGAATGACGAAAACAAAGGTCGTGGGTTGACTGGGGTGAACAATGTTTTCCACCCCAAACCGAAAAAGAAAACGTATATCGCTGTAAATATGTATATGTGTGCTATGTAAATTAGAAAACTTATAAAATTCAAGGTTATATTTATATTTTTTATATATCTTTAATAAAGATAATAAAAGGAGAAAAGGAAAAAAAATTATTAGTAAGTTTGCAAAATCATAAAATTCATGATTTTATATATATAAGAATTTAGGCCAGAAAGGAAGTATCAATTTTATAATAATAGTTAATGTTCAAATATTTTTCGATATTACATATAGTTAAATGTTCAAATTTGTTTAGATCTTACATATAACAACTATGCAACAATTTTTTTGTATGATATTTTAGGAAATATTAATTATTTACCACAATTTTTACGAGGTGATTTGCGATATTTTTTCAGTGAATGTTTTTCCATACTTACTGATGTTTCAGTTTATTGCTATGGTTAGAAATAAATAAAGTGTATGATTCAAGATGATGTATTTTTTATGTGGATAGGAAGTTTTATTTTAGAATATAACTTTCACAATTTTCATTTAATTTTTAATAATTATTAGATGGATGGTAGAGATGTAACTTCAATAAAATATGGTAGAAATTTAACCACATAATATACAAAAATCAAAACTTGAAATTGATATCCAACACATTTATGTTTTTTTTCCTTTATAATTACACCAAAAATGGTCTTCTGAATAAAATATTGAAATTTATATCCAACACAGTTATGTTTTTTTACCTTTTTAATTACACCAAAAATGTTCTTCAAAGAGAATTTCCCTCTAGAGTGTTCACCACCCATTCATAGGAAATGAAAAGTAGTAAAATGTTCGTCACATGATGCTAATTCCATATCATTTGTACATTTCCATTTTCCATTATCAATTGTCCGTGTTTCTTTGTATCAAAAGGAAATACTCCACGAAGAGATATGAGATAATACTCTATGCTTCAAAATATGCCTTAAGTTTGCATCTTACAACTCTGTTCTTCTCTTTTCCCTCCATTGACTTGAATTTTTACCAAACTAGCGAGGCTTGATCTCCTCCTCAAACTAGACATGGAATTCTTATTGTCAGTGTGGATATACTGGAGATTTGTTCTGAAATTTTGGATTTGTCTCACTTTCTTCTCATGTATTATGTAAAAATTACCATGTTTTTCGAGCCACAGATCAAATATATTGCCAATGTGCTCTTGGAATTAATATCTTCAACATCATAGGATTGTAGTCATTGTATTTGAATGACAAACAATTTTTTTTCAAAATAGAAAAAATAACCTTCTATGAAATTGCAGAGAAAGTACATATGTTTGTGAGAAGAAAATTCTCGATCATCATCTAATGAAACCTAAAGACCAAAATTCCATACTATTCCACAACAAATTTAAAGTCACATATGACCTTCAATTTTGGAGAATGCAACTCTTGGAAAAAAAAAGTACTTTAATAAAAAATTGGATCGGAAAACAAAGGACTTAAATAAAAAAATTGCATAGAGAGAAATCGACCCAGTGGCCAAAAAGATTATTTAGATCGAAAAGTGACCCATCCCCTGCAGCATGTTATGAACAAAATACTAGAAGAAAATCCTATCAGGCACCGAGTAGCCTCCATCCTTTGATAGTTGATTTGCTTCACCATTTTTGTTCTCATAGATATGGTAAATAGATGTGAAAGTTGAAATATTTGATCAGGCACCTTGTTTTGAGTTTCCAAGTGGTGAGGGTCATAGGATTCAAAGAACCCCTCTCATTTTCCCATTCAATGATATATTTGGAGTATCCAAATATAGTTAGTGTCTTTAGGTTCAACCAAATAACATAGTGGAGTACAACCTAGAGTGTAATTAGCTCAACATGCGTGTTGGAGATAGTACCAATGGAAATCAAAGGAGCATTTTTTCCCTAGGCGAATGGCCATGCCACATCCACAGAGACTAGAAGAAGAAGCCCCATAAAAAAACCAATAGGAAACTCAACTCATATGTTGTAGGGAGCGGGGGGGGGGGGGGGGGGGGGGGGGGGGCAGTTGCGGAGAGGATAAGATGAGGATTAAAACTATTGATAGTTAGATAAGATATTGCAACTGGTCCGAAAAATATCAAGCTTCACTTACTAAAACATAAGAGCATTCCTAGTCTTCCATATGCCCTAGATGATGAAGAAGACCAACATTTGGAGGTGTTTATGATCCACTGTCCAACTATCAAGGCATGAAACAATCTATGTGTGATCCCATCTATAAGAGGGTCGATCAAGTGGAGAACCCATGTCCAAAATGAAGTTTCAAAAGGACATTGGATAAAAAGATGATTTACATCCTCACCATGATATTGGAAAAGACAATATCTTCCCGATCCATTGTAGCTTCTCTTACATAGGATTCCCCATGTCAAAATTTGGTTATGAACCACCAGCCAAGAAAAAAACTTTAGTTTTAATGGAAAATTCCATTTCCAAGACCGAGCAAGCTAAGAGTGTAACAAATTTTGTCTAGGAGGCTGGGAAATTAATCAGTATGCCTCATTAATGATGACTCTTCCTTATTGTGATCCTCCAAAACAAATTAAATTGTCTTCTCTAGGATAGAGGACAATCCCAGAGAGTTTTGGGTTGGTAATGTATGACTTCAATTCCTGAATCAAAAGGTCTGGCAACCCAATCTCATTTGCATCTTTCGAGTGAGTGAAAAAAGGAGAGGAAAGTGAGGCATTTGTGATATATTTGACCACATAAATACCGAGATTATGCAAGAAAGTAATGAGAGAAAGGGATAATAAATGAGTTCCTTTCATGCCATCAATTGAGTCCAATCCAATCTCCTGGATGGATTCCGAGCCTACATCCCATCTTATATTTCGGAAAAAATTGTGCTTGGTTGAGAGAAGACTGTACCATGAAAGAGAAGTGGTAGGAGGGTCTCAAGGACTGAAATAGAACTAGCTAATAAGATCCCAATTCTGGAGGTATTTAGCTATTATAACATGGTGCTAGATACCATCACTGCTCACTCCTCTCAATAAAATTTTTAGCAACAATTCCATGTTGAAAGAAAAAGTGTCTTTAAGGCCCCAAACACCTTGATTTACATGGAGTAACTGAGTAACTTGTGATAGAACCCTTACTTTGGGCTTGCCTTTTATAATTTTTTTTACTATCACTACAAGAGTTTTGGTGCGCAAAATTTTATAAATGGTTTATTGCTATACTATATTCTCTCGAATTGTTAAATTGAAAATTTAAATCCATTGTGCTTTATCTGAATTTAATGTATCAAAAACATTCATGAGCTCTCTCCTTTCATATATACCTATTTTAATTCTTCTATTTTGTCATTCTAATGCTCAATGACTATGAAAACTATCACTAGTTAAGGACATAGAATCATCAGATCTGCCCCCTCCTCATTGACTTCCATGGGCTATCCAAACTGATCCAAATAATGGTCAAAACCTTGACCCAACACAAGCTTCGACGCTGCAAAAAGTATGATTCTTTTCTACCATCTAGGTGACTGGTTAGGGCACCAAGAATTATTGTAACAACCCTTAAACATTCACTAAACGAACCCTTTAATTCTGCGACATTCCCTCAGAGGAAAACTCCTTAAAAATATTTTTGATCTGGTAATTTATAAGCCCTCAAAGTACCCTATTGTAACCTTTTACTATAATGTTATGGCATGTGGCCTAACATACACTCTGCCTATAGCTTTCGGGAAGCATGCTCTAGGTTCCTTGTCCCTCCAATGAATCCCAAATAGACATGTTCCAACTCGATTCTAACTTGGCCCTCCTTCAAGGTGAAAACAACCTTCACGCAGTCACAAAAGGATTCCCTAAATGTCCTTTTATCCTCGCTGGTTTGCTTCATAAGCCCCCTTTAGAACTCCCTTACTACGTCTTAGCTAGGGATAACTACGACCTCATTTAGGGATCCTAGTAAGCTACTTAGCCTCCCTAAAATTCCCTCCTTTCCACCTGCAATTACCATAGAATAACTCGGCCATAAACAAGGGAGATTTGCCCAAAATTCACCCTTCAGACTTTAGCCACCTTTCTGTAAGAGCTTGGTCCCCAAAAATTCTAGAATAAGACACAAATTAGGACTCCTTTCACTTTCGCTAGGTCCTCCCATGCCTTCGACCAAATCATAGATCTTCTCCTCCACCAAGCTCTCTTAGGTAGTCTTCGGTTTCCCTCTTAGATGCCTCTAAGTGACCTCCATCACCTTCCTTTTATACACTTAGGAAGGTCGGCTTCTCCAAAATGTCACTCTAGGAATTTGTACAACTATCTCAAGGCTTAATATCATCAAGCCAACCTCGACCATCATGTGAAAACCCCAACATTGACTTCAAAAATTAATAAATCCTCAATGAGAACTCATAATTGAATGACTCTCACTGCGTTGCAATTATCTCGTCAAGCACTATCATCCTCATCCATCACATGTCGAAATTTCATCATGGTTTTGGACCAAACATCAATGGGTGTAAAACCCCTGAGCTTGGATCTCAAGCCCACAAGCCCATTTGCGGTGCTTTGAACTCCAACCCTCGAACACTAGGGCTTGTAGTACCTCCTTAGCTACACAAAAATCAACATTCTAGGGCCCTCCTCATGGAAAATCGATCCTGGCATGGTGGAATTTCAATCAATATCCTCTCTGAGAAATAATTTCACACCCAAGGTAAACATATGCAAGCTCTACTGTTTAGGAACATCCTCCAACACATTGTTAGACAATGAAATTTTATTGAACCTCAAAAGGAAACATAGGGGAAGCTGGAATAAGAGGAGCCATAAGAAATTGCAAGGGTGATATCATTAGTGTATATTGAGGGTACATAGGGCACAAAAGAAATAATGCATCTTAGTTGGAATCACTAATACAAGGAATTCTTATAGTCAAGAATAGAGGTTTCCACCCACTGGTCACTGAAGGTGTCTCTCAGCTAATTAGTCAAGCAATAAAGAATATCCATTCAAGATCTCCTCCCACGAAGTGCTCCTCCAGATGGAGTCTGGATCAAAACATGCAAAAACTAGCTCAAATTATTTCTCATCAGAAGGAAATATTTTTCTCGCATGTTATCTGAAAGGGGATTTCTTTAGTGGACTGTCTATCCAATAAAGGGATAGAGGAAAATTGTGACATGTCCTTCCCAATGCTTATACATGAAAAATAAGATCTCAAAGCCCTAGATCCAAGTGTAGAAGTGGTGATCAAAGGTATTGAAATCCTTCATGATAGCTAGATCAAGTACATTAATGGCTGAAGAATGGAAGCAAGCCATTCCTTCCATCACCATAGATATCATTCAGTGTATGATATTTTTTGGTTGGATAAAATTCTATTGGAAGTTAATTTTGAATCGAGATGTGAAATCTTGTCTCTATAAGTTGTTTCATGTTCAATCTGCCATTAATATTGTTGAGAATGAAGAGGAGGATGACAATGTTGGAAGGGTAAACTCATGAAAACACAAGATAACAACCATGGTACATGAGCACGATTGTCTTGGGAGAGGAGGGAGGAATAGAGGTCGTCAACCTCCTCTCCCATGGCAGGCTCTAGGAGAAGAATGGTTTGATGAGGGTCTTTTGTGGCACATTACAAGATTAATTGTGGAACTAGAAGCAAAGGAGATAAGAAATACTAGGGACTACCAATGGGCGTTGAGAAACCTGCTCAAATGACACATACAGGACTATGAAGTGGTTATGTGTGTGTTGGAAAGCCAAATCATTGTTCTAGACTTCCATGTTGTTCACGCTAGAGAATCTGTGTGTGTTATGGCTAGTGCTCTAGGAATTCAGCTCGCTCCACCACCCCTATCTCTAGCACCCTCTAAATCCTCATATGGCTCTAACTCTTCTTCTTTGAGTTCTCCAGACTTATTTTCTTAAGGTGAAAAACCACCTAATCCTAAGAAGCAAGGGCCAATTTTCAGGATGTAGAAGACCTTTGCAAAATAAGGGTCATTGAGCAACAATGTAAAGGAATAGGCCATTTGTAGTAGGAAAATAGTGAAAGAAAAGTACACAAAAGAGAAACTACAACAAGATGTAGACACCAGCATTGACGGGATGCTTATTTAGTGGGAAATACCACCGTGGTTGAATAAAGGTCTTGATGATCCCTTCAATTAACTCTTGGCATGGATTGACTACTACCAGGAATCAAGAAAATCATTTTTAGTATTTGTTACTCATTTTCATATTAGTTGTGTTTTCGACAGTTATAAAATAGTTTCATGACATTTAGGAAAGTCATCTAGTTTTCCATCTATGGGTAGATGGCCATCCCCAAGACATGCACAATACTAGTCCTAGGTTAAGTATGCATTTTTTGTTTGTTTTCATATGATCAATTTAGATATTGTCTGCTAAAGAATCAATATGTTTGCACTCTACGTAAAATTTTAAAATACATACATTGTTAAGGTTAAATGATTTCAAATAGTTTCACTATTCTATATTTTGGCACCTTTTTAGATATGTCTTTTAGTCAATTTTTTCTTAACAAATGATTTTTTGGATTACTAGCTTAGCTTGTGTAGGTTTCACAATCCAAGTTCCCAAAGATATTTTCAAGAAGTTGAATATGTTCATGCTTTCAAAAAATGCATTTTAAACCATGAAAAGTTATAACATCCAGATCGGGCTCATTCTGTGAGTGATCAACATAGTTGACATATGTGCCTTTTAAAAATTAAAGTAAAATATTATCTAAATAAAAAGCAATGTGAACTATAATACAAAACCAAAAATGAATATATGTAATTGGTTAGTTTTAATAAAAAACATTATAAAACATCAATAATCCTAATTTCACTTAGCAAATGTTGTAAAAATATTCCACTCTTACTCTCAGCGATAAATAAAATATTTGAAGAAACATAGTTTTATATAAACATTAAAAATAAATAAAGTAATTAAAAGTTTCAAAAAAAATATTATATTTTGACTTTTGAATGTGAAGAATATGTATAATTCTTATACCTCTTAAAAATATTTCAATATAAAACTTGAATGAATTATTTTAATATCAATTTTAGTATATGAATGTGATGTTTTATTATATAATTTGAATAAACTATTTGAATATTCAAGTTAGTAAATTTATTTTAATATTAATATTACATATATGTATATATAGAAAAAAGAAAGTGAAAAAAAAATTATTAACCATAACCAAATATTCCAATACCCAAAGAAAAAAAATAATTGTATTGGTTGAAAGTAAAATAATTCGATAACTCTTATATTTATTTTAAAAAATATTAATTACAAAAAAATATTTTAATGTAAATAATCTCATCTATTTTAAGTGGTTTCACTAATATATATTTTGGCCTTTGATATTTTTTTCATAGATTTGTTGGAATTGTAAATTTAAAGTGTCTAGTTTGCAAAGTTGAAGTGCTTATATGATTTCCAAATCATTGAATATGTTTATGCATTCAAAAATGCAATTTTGTGTAGAGAGAGAATGAATATATATCCATTATAACCATGTATATATCAAGCATAAAGAAGGATCAAATATTTTGACGTGTAAACCTTTTTCAAGTTTTGCATTATAAAAGAAGTTTTCCATATATATATATATATATATATATATATATATGCAAGTTTATTAAGCAATTAGAGATATCAAATTTGTGGAGGTGTAAATTTTTTATTTTATTTTAAATTTCACTTCAAAAGATATTTAGACCTTAGAGGTTTGAATTGTATTTGCTAATTAAATCCATGATTAAAATGGACATATGATGATGATGATGATGATGATGATGGTTAACGTCCACCCAGACCAATCTTTGGTCTACCAGACCTAAAGAAAAGTGTTATTTAGTTTGATTTAAGATTTTATTCCTATGCTCAAAAATCTTGGAGAGAAGCCTCCCGAGCTCACTATAATTTTGACATCTTAAAAGGCTAGGAAGGTCAGTATTGCAACAAAGATTATGAAATTGAGATCTAATGTGGTTGTACTTGGGGCACTCTAAGAGGAATTGATTTTCATCCTCGATGTTCATATTTTCATAGAAATGGCAGATCCTTTCCATCCATGGTGTTTTAGGAACTGTCCAACGACTTGTTTCACTATGGAGCTCATGACAGTTCGTTCTAATCTTGGCTATATTAATTTTCTTCTTTGAGCTAGTTAAAATAGAGAGATACTTTTGATCTTCTAGGGTGGGGTTGATGACCTCCTTATAATATCTTAATTTTTTTTTAGCTGCTAGATCTTTCTCACACCACATTTTTTCTTTGAACTTAGAAGTAACAATTTTTTTAATGTTATTAATGTTTTGCAGTGCAACATTCTCGTCGATCTCCTAATGGTTTAACCAGGACCTGGTGTCTTTATACCAACCTCGTTTAAGCCTTAGGTGGTTTTGGATAGAATTTAAGGCTAGCTTAGGAAGTTTATGGTCTCCTAGGCTATTGAGCTTGTGCTTGTACAACAGAAGCCTAGTCATAGCTAGGCTCTCAATAGGGGAAAGACTCACTTCTATAAGGAGAATAGGATAGGGTGTATTTCTTTTAAATTTAAGGTTATAAGTTATCAAATGATTTTGGATTTTCTCAATCTTTCTCTAGGATTCTCTAGAGATGCTGCAACCCCAAACCTCACATCCATATAAGATAACAAGAGCGACTAATTAATTATTATAAATTAATGTAAACTAGTTTTGAATCAATATTTATCTATATATATAATACCACACAAAATAATTCAATCACCTATATTTATCATACAATAAAGTTTCCATAAATTATTAATAATCAATGGAAAATTACTTTGACTTAAATAGTTGGAGTCTATATGTTATATATTTGTATTTAAAATTTGTTATGATGGTATATTCTCTACAATTCAAAAACCCAAACAATTTTTCAAAATAAAGAATCTATATAAATAATAAAAAAATACATTTTAAAAAACAAAATATTACCAATTAACCAAAAAATTTACTTCACCGAATTCAAAAACTCCACGAGGTAATTACAACGCAATTTAAATTTTTATTAAAATAGCCTAGATCCATCTTAACTCCGGATCTATCAAGCGCCAAGAGGGATCAAATCTCTCAAGGTGAAAACCTCTTTTTTGAGTGCAAAACTTGAGCAAAGGTTTTCACCTCGAGAGATTTTATCCCTCTCGGCGCTTGATAGATCCGGAGTTAAGATGGATCTGGGCTGGTTTCAGTCGTGTGCGACCAATGAAAATCTATCAATAATATGAGGAACATATGCTTAATTTTATCAATAACATGTAAATACATCTAATATTAACATAACCATTTTAAATATGTTAAATATGTCTGAGATTTATTGAGTCATTTTAATTTTAAATTTTATTAGTTACCTCAGTTTGTTGAGATGATAAATACTGTAAAATAACTTTAGTGATGAAATACAATTTTGAATTCAAAGTGACAATGTAATAATATTGAATGATATAAACTGTGAATAATAAGAATGTAGTCAATTACGAATAGTCTTTAATAATGTAGTCAATTACGAATAGTCTTCATTGTGATCGATTTCAAACTATTTTCTTCTACTATTATTATTTTCACCCATGTTAGTTTTGTCATATTTTCATATTGGTTATTTGAAAAGGACAGTTGGAATCGTGAACCATTTAAATATTTAGCTCGGGTTGTTTTAGTAAACATCATACCTTGTCTCTCTTGCTCTCCAATATTAATAGGTTGAATTACTATAACACAAAAATCAATGTACATTGTCAATAATTTTTTGTGCTTACACTGAAATCATTGCACACACACTATTAAAATTAATGTACCATCATACATCCAATTACATCAAATTAGAAATCAACATATACACTGAAATCAATGCAACTAATGCAAGAAATCAAATAATAATAGAAAACAACATCTACACTAAAATCAATGCATCTAATGCAAGTAATCAAATATGATTATCAAGATCTACACTCAAATAAATGAGTCTAGTGCAAGTAGGAAAATAGGATTTAAAACCAACATCTACACTGAAATCAATGCATCTAGTGCAAGAAATCAAATAGGATTATAAATCACCATCTCCATTGAAATAAATGCATTTAGTGAAAGAAATCAAATAGGATTATAAATAATCTACATTTAAATCAATGCATTTAGTTAAATAATCTACATTTAAATCAATGCATTTAGTGCAAGAAATCAAATATAATTAGAAATCAACATCTACATTGAAATTAATGCATCTAGTGCAAGCAATCAAATAAGATTAGAAATCACCATCTACACTGAAATCAAAGCATTTAGTGAAAGAAATCAAATAGGATTAGAAATCACCATCTACACTGATATCAATGCATTCAGTGCAAGCAATCAAATAGGATTAAAAATAATCTACATTGAAATCAATTCATCTAGTGCAAGAAATCAAATATAACCAAAAATCAAAATCTACATTAAAATTAATGCATCTAGTGAAATCAATCAAATAGGATTACAAATCATCATCTACACTGAAATCAATGCATTTAGTGCAAGCAATCAAATAGGATTAGAAATCATGTACATTAAAATCAATCCATCTAGTGTAAGTAATCAAATATCATTAGAAATCAACATCTACACCAAAATCAATTCATCTCGTGCAAGAAATCAAATAGGATTAGAAATCACCATCTACACTAAAATCAATGCATCTACGGAAAGAAATCTTCTTCCCTCTCTCCCCCATATATATCTATATATCCCTCCATCTCTCCTTTTTCTCTTTATCTCACCCCACCAAACACAAACTCTCTCTCTCCATATCTATCAATTTCCTTTCCTTGTCCCTACCTCCTTCTCTCCATCTATCTTTTTTTCTCTTCACCTTACATCTCTATATATATATATATCTCACTCTATCTCTCTATATCAACTCCAAAACATAAACTCTCTTTCTCCAATCTATCTATATATTTATCACTCCCTCCTCCTCCTCCTCCTCTCTCTCTCTCTCTCTCTCTCTCTCTTTTCCCTTCCCTTCCTCTCTCTCGCTTCTATATCTCCTCCTTCCTACTACCCTTTCTCCCTCTCTCTCCATCTTATTTATCACTCCCGCTCTGTCTCTCTCCATCTTTCATCCTCTATGTCTTTATTCCTACCTCGCCCTCTCTCCCTCTCAATACTCATATCTCTTTCCCTATCTCTCTTCACTCTCGCTCTTCCTTTCTCTCCCCCCCCTCTCTCTATCTTCACCTTCCAACTTTGTTACCGTATTCCTATCTCTCTCCTTCTCTCCCCCCTTCTCTCCACATCTCCTTATTTTTCTCTTTATCTCACCCCAAAACATACACACTCCCTCTTCATCTCTCCCTTGTCACTGCCCCTCTCTCTCCACTACTCACTCTCTATGTATTTCTTCTTCCCTCCTTCTCTCCTCATCCAGCTCCATCTCTCAATTCCTCCCTCTCTTCCCCTCCAAATCTATATTTTTATCCCTCCCTCTCTCCTCCCCTCTCTCCTCCTCTCTTTCAAGTACCCTCTCTTTTCCTTCCTCTCTCTCCCTTTCTCTCCTACCTCCCTTTCTCTAACCCCATCTCTCTCTCTCTATCTCTCTCCATATCTCAATATATCCTTCTCTCCCCCTCCAAATCCATATTTCTATCCCTCCCTCTCTCCTCCTCTCTCTCCTCCTCTCTTTCAAGTCCCCTCTCTTTTCCTTCCTCTCTCTCCATTTATCTCCTACCTCCCTTTCTCTTCCCCCATCTCTCTCTCTCTCTCTCTCTCTCTCTCTCTCTCTCCCCTACAATCCTCTCTTCCCCCATCACTCTCTTCCTCTCTCTCATCATTCCTCTCTTGCCTCCTTCTATTTGACCCTCAGCTCTCTTTATTTCTCTCTCTCTCTGTCCTCCAATCCTCTCTCTTCCCCCATCACTCTATCTCACTCTCCAACTATCTTACTATTTCTCTCCCTTTATCCTTCTCTCCCCCCTTGTCTCCATCACTCCCCCTTTCTCCTTCTCTCCCCCCTTGTCTCCGCCACTCCTATGTATCTTTATCTCACCCATAAGCATACACTCTCTCTCTACATCTCTCCCTTGTCACTCCCTCTCTATGTATTTCTTCTTCCTTTCCTCGCTCCGCCTCCAACTCCATCTCTCTATCCCTCCTTCTCTCCTCCTCCTCTCATCCTTTCTCTCTCTCCCTTTCTCTCCTACCTCCCTCTCCTTTCCCCCTTCTTTCTCTCTCTCTCACTCTCTACCCTCCAATCCTCTCTCCTTCTCCCTCCCTCTCTCTTTATCTCTCTCCCACCTCCATCTTTATGTCTCCCTCTCCCTTTCTTACCCTTATCTAACTCTCTCACTCTTCTCCCTCTGTGTCTCTTCATTCCTCTTCTCCCCTCTCCTTCAATTTTTCTCCATATCTCCCTTGTCACTCCCCCTATTTCTCCACCACTATCATATATCATGATATATTAATATATATTACAATATATTAAATTTAATAATATTAATATTTTAATATTAATTTTAGGGTTAATAATGTATTTTTTGGCATGGTATTAATAATAATTTGGTCCATGGTATTTGACCCTTATACTTCATATATAATTAGATGTTGATTTCTAATCGTATTTGATATATATTTTTTTATTTACCTTACCTCTTTATACCTCTTTTATATTTATTTATTTACCATACCTTTTTTATAAATATGTTATTTGGCCCATGGTATTATTAAAAATTTGTCCCATGGTATTTGGCCCATGGTATTATTAATAATTTGTCCCATAGGCTTCACCTAAATAAAACCATTTTTTGAGTTTTTGTAAATATAAAGTGGTTTATTGAGTAAATATAAAAATGAGTTTTATTTATTTACCATACCCCTAGTTTATTTATATTTTTATTTATTTACCATACCTCCTAAGTAATATAAAAAGAGGTTTTATTTATTTACCGTACTTATGGTTTATTTATATTTTTACTTATTTAACATATTTTATTTCTTTACCATATCTCTTTTTTGAGTGTTAGTAAACCTCTTCATATTTTAAGTTTATATCGTTTAAATTTATTTTTAATGAATTTTTAATTGTTCATTTATATGTTTATGTAAGTTATTGTTCAAACCAACATTTTTTTTGGCTTCGGACATAATTACACATCGGGGTCATACTGGACTGTAGAATGCGCCTCTCAGCGCAATAATGGATTAAATGTTTATTACGTAATGGATTGAAACATTATATTTATCCACAAGCACGACTTACAATTGTGAAATAGGATTTTGTCACTTGTGAATGCAAAGAGACACGTGTCCATTTTTTTTTATTTTTTTTTGCTAAGAAACAGAATATCACATAATCCAAAGATCGAGAAACCTGTTGGCACATTACTTTATATGATAATCAAACAAAATCATTTTGTTAATTTTGGAAATGATTTATTCAATTTGAATTTTTGACTCTTCTTCGAGTACGATTTAAATTTTTTTAAGCTTTCATGAAAGTACCCCATATAATGAACATATAACTACATCTATATAGAATGATGAAAGACTACTTTATAAAACTTGTACAAAATTGTAATTAACTCGTAATGTCATTTATTTTATCACCTCAAAGGCATATTTGTTGTACACCCAAAACTTCAAATAGCCGTTGGAAACGCGGGCACCAATTCTATATTCTCAATTTCTATTTTCCTCATAGGTTCTCATTATGATCAGCTTATTCATCTCAGCCACGAAATATTGCAAGTTTCTTTTCGAAGATCCTCCCTCTCCCAAAACTTTTGAAGCCATACCCTTCAATTTCTCTCCACGTTTTTTCAACTCCTTGCCTTTATCTTTAGTCAATACAAGCCTCACAACTTGCAAAATTTCCTGGGTTTTACATGTCAGAATAGAAGAAACTGGTTGCTATCTCATTCTTACTGAGGGACTCTGGAAAATTAGTGATAAGAACAATGTTGTTGTGATATATCTATGGCGAATGCCCCACATGCATGGTACACCATACTTTTCACTGTTCTGCATAGTCCATGGCGTGAAGAGGATATAAATTAAACTTATTATATTTATTTTAAATCTATTTTTAATAAATTTTATTTAATTAATTAATTTATTATTTAATTTTAATCTATTCTTAACGCTAGTTTTTAACAACTAGTTCTCAAGGGTTATTTCTGAGCAATGATGCATCTCCACTATTTATATTTATTCATTGAGATTAATTAGCTTCTCCACCTTGTCCTGAGGATGAATCACGTTCGCTGATTCGAAACGTCGACTTAATTCTAATGATGTGATTAATCTGAAAGACATTTATGTACATTATGGATCACAAAAATCTTAGATCTAAGATCCATTTTCTCTTAATACTCCAATATTCAAATATGTTATCACATCTTACTCAAATCTATTCCGACGTTAGATTTAACAGCTATCCAATAATTATCATACATGTTTTTCTGTAACAGCTATGCAATAACTATCATACATATTTTGTATGATATTTTACGCTGCATTTAAAATTTTATGGTGTGATTTGAAATATTTTTTCCCGTAAATGTTTTTGTTTTGTTAAACTTACCGACATTTGAATTTATTTACAGCTAATGTTGGGAACTAAACGAAGTGTGTGAGTGGGCTGCAAGTCTCGATGCGTATCATACATGTTTTTTTGTAACAACTATGCAATAACTATCATACATATTTTGTATGATATTTTAGACTGCATTTAAACTTATATGGGGTGATTTGAAATATTTTTTCCCGTAAATGTTTTTGTTTTGTTAAACTTACCGACATTTGAATTTATTTATAGGTAATGTTGAGAACTAAACAAAGTGTGTGAGTGGGTTGCAAGTCTCGATGCGTATCATGCATGTTTTTCTGTAACAACTATGCAATAACTATCATACATATTTTGTATGATATTTTAGACTGCATTTAAACTTTTATGGGGTGATTTGAAATATTTTTTCCCATAAATGTTTTTGTTTTGTTAAACTTACCAACATTTGAATTTATTTACAGCTAATGTTGGGAACGAAACAAAGTGCGTGAGTGAGCTGCAAGTCTCGATGCGTATCATGCATGTTTTTTCTGTAACAACCATGCAATAACTATCATACATATTTTGTATGATATTTTAGGCTGCATTTAAATTTTTATGGGGTGATTTGAAATATTTTTTCCCGTAAATGTTTTTGTTTTGTTAAACTTACCGACATTTGAATTTATTTACAAGTAATGTTGGGAACTAAACAAAGTGCATGAGTGGGCTGCAAGTCTCGATGCGTATCATACATGTTTTTCTGTAACAACTACGAAATAACTATCATACATATTTTGTATGATATTTTAGGCTCCATTTAAATTTTTATGGGGTGATTTGAAATATTTTTTCCCATAAATGTTTTTGTTTTGTTAAACATACCGATATTTGAATTTATTTACAGCTAATGTTGGGAACTAAACAAAGTGCGTGAATGGGTTGCAAGTCTCGATTTGTATCATACATGGTTTTCTGTAACAACTATGCAATAACTATCATACATATTTTGTATGATATTTTAGGCTGCATTTAAACTTTTATGGGGCGATTTGAAATATTTTTTCCTATAAATGTTTTTGTTTTGTTAAACTTACCGACATTTGAATTTATTTATAGGTAATGTTGGGAACTCAAAAAAATGTGTGAGTGGGTTGCAAGTCTCAATGTGTATCATACATGTTTTTCTGTAACAGCTATGCAATAACTATCATACATATTTTGTATGATATTTTAGGCTGCATTTAAAATTTTGTAGGGTGATTTGAAATATTTTTTCCCGTAAATGTTTTTTCTTTGTTAAACTTACTGACATTTGAATTTATTTACGGGTAATGTTGGGAACTAAATAAAGTGCGTGAGTGGGCTGCAAGTCTCGATGTGTATCATACATGTTTTTCTGTAATAGCTATGCAATAACTATCATACATGTTTTGTATGATATTTTAGGCTACATTTAAACTTTTATGGGGTGATTTAAAATATTTTTTCATGTAAATGTTTTTTTTGTTAAACTTA
Source organism: Pinus albicaulis (assembly GCA_034641835.2). NCBI lineage: Eukaryota > Viridiplantae > Streptophyta > Pinopsida > Pinales > Pinaceae > Pinus > Pinus albicaulis. Next base: position 1,455,477,632 of record CM076575.1, on the reverse strand, counting down.
TTGACATTTGAATTTATTTACAAGTAATGTTGGGAACTAAACAAAGTTCGTGAATGGGCTGCAAGTCTTGATGCCTATCATACATGTCTTTCTATAACAACTATGCAATAACTATCATACATATTTTGTATGATATTTTAGGCTGCATTTAAACTTTTATGGGGTGATTTGAAATATTTTTTCCCATAAATGTTTTTGTTTTGTTAAACTTACCAACATTTGAATTTATTTAGAGGTAATGTTGGGAACTAAACAAAGTACGTGAATGGGCTGCAAGTCTCGATGCGTATCAAACATATTTTTCTGTAACAGCTATGCAATAACTATCATACATATTTTGTATGATATTTTAGGTTGCATTTAAACTTTTATGGTGTGATTTGAAATATTTTTTCCCATAAATGTTTTTGTTTTGTTAAAATTACCGACATTTGAATTTATTTATAGGTAATGTTGGGAACTAAACAAAGTGCATGAGTGGGCTGCAAGTCTCGATGAGTATCATGCATGTTTTTCTGTAACAACGATGCAATAACTATCATATATATTTTATATGATATTTTAGGCTGCATTAAAATTTTTATGGGGTGATTCGAAATATTTTTTCCTATAAATGTTTTGATTTTGTTAAACTTACCGACATTTGAATTTATTTTCAGGTAATGTTGGGAACTAAAAAAAGTGCGTGAGTGGGCTGCAAGTCTCGATGCGTATCATACATGTTTTTCAGTAACAACTATGCAATAACTATCATACATATTTTGTATGATATTTTAGGCTGCATTTACAATTTTATGGGGTGATTTGAAATATTTTTTCCCATAATTTTTTTTTTTGTTAAACTTACCGACATTTGAATTTATTTACAGGTAATGTTGGGAACTAAACAAAGTGTGCGAGTGGGCTGCAAGTCTCGATGCATATCATACATGCTTTTCTGTAACAGCTATGCAATAACTATCATACATATTTGTATGATATTTTAGGCTGCATTTAAAATTTTACGGAGTGATTTGAAATATTTTTTCCCGTAAATGTTTTTTTTTTTGTTAAACTTACCGACATTTGAATTTATTTACAGGTAATGTTCGGAAGTAAACAAAGTGCGTGAGTGGGCTGCAAGTCTCGATGCGTATCATACATGTTTTTCTATAACAACTATGCAATAACTATCATACATATTTTATATGATATTTTAGGCTACATTTAAACTTTTATGGGGTGATTTGAAATATTTTTTCCCGTAAATTTTTTTGTTTTGTTAAACTTACTGACATTAGAATTTATTTACAAGTAATGTTGGGAACTAAACAAAGTGCATGAGTGGGCTACAAGTCTCTATGCATATCATACATGTTTTTCTGTAACAACTATGCAATAACTATCATACATATTTTGTATGATATTTTAGGCTGCATTTAAACTTTTATGGGGTGATTTGAAATATTTTTTCCTGTAAATGTTTTTGGTTTGTTAAACTTACCGACATTTGAATTTATTTGCAGGTAATGTTGGGAACTAAACAAAGTGTGTGAGTGTGCTGCAAGTCTCGACGCATATCATACATGTTTTTCTGTAGCAACTATGCAATAACAATCAAACATATTTTGTATGATATTTTACTGTGCATTTAAACTTTTATGGGGTGATTTGAAATATTTTTTCTCGTAAATGTTTTTGTTTTGTTAAACTTATCGACATTTGAATTTATCTACAAGTAATGTTGGGAACTAAAAAAATTGCGTGAGTGGGCTGCAAGTCTCGATGTGTATCATACATGTTTTTCTGTAACAGCTATGCAATAACTATCATACATATTTTGTATGATATTTTAGGCTGCATTTAAACTTTTATGGGGTGATTTGAAATATTTTTTCCCGTAAATGTTTTTGTTTTGTTAAACTTACTGACATTTGAATTTATTTAAAGGTAATGTTGGGAACTAAACAAAGTGCATGAGTGGGTTGCAAGTCTCGTTGCGTATCATACATGTTTTTCCGAAACAACTATGAAATAACTATCATACATATTTTGTATGATATTTTAGGCTACATTTAAACTTTTATGGGGTGATTTGAAATATTTTTTCCCGTAAATGTTTTTGTTTTTTTAAACTTACCAACATTTGAATTTATTTACAAGTAATGTTGGGAACTAAACAAAGTGCATGAGTGGGCTGCAAGTCTCTATGCATATCATACATGTTTTTCTGTAACAACTATGCAATAACTATCATACATATTTTGTATGATATTTTAGGCTGCATTTAAACTTTTATGGGGTGATTTGAAATATTTTTTCCTGTAAATGTTTTTTTTTTGTTAAACTTACCGACATTTGAATTTATTTGCAGGTAATGTTGGGAACTAAACAAAGTGTGTGAGTATGCTGCAAGTCTCGACGCATATCATACATGTTTTTCTGTAACAACTATGCAATAACAATCAAACATATTTTGTATGATATTTTACTGTGCATTTAAACTTTTATGGGGTGATTTGAAATATTTTTTCTCGTAAATGTTTTTGTTTTGTTAAACTTATCGACATTTGAATTTATCTACAAGTAATGTTGGGAACTAAAAAAATTGCGTGAGTGGGCTGCAAGTCTCGATGCGTATCATACAATTTTTTCTGTAACAGCTATGCAATAACTATCATACATATTTTGTATGATATTTTAGGCTGCATTTAAACTTTTATGGGGTGATTTGAAATTTTTTTTCCCGTAAATGTTTTTTTTTTGTTAAACTTACTGACATTTGAATTTATTTAAAGGTAATGTTGGGAACTAAACAAAGTGCATGAGTGGGTTGCAAGTCTCGTTGCGTATCATACATGTTTTTCTGAAACAACTATGAAATAACTATCATACATATTTTGTATGATATTTTAGGCTACATTTAAACTTTTATGGGGTGATTTGAAATATTTTTTCCCGTAAATGTTTTTGTTTTTTTAAACTTACCAACATTTGAATTTATTTACAGGTAATGTTGGGAATTAAACAAAGTGCGTGAGTGGGTTGCAATTCTCAATGCGTATCGTACATGTTTTTTTGTAACAACTATGCAATAACTATCATACATATTTTGTATGATATTTTAGGCTGCATTTAAACTTCTATGGGGTGATTTGAAATATTTTTTCCTGTAAATGTTTTTGTTTTGTTAAACTTACGAACATTTGAATTTATTTACAAGTAATGTTGGGAACTAAACAAAGTGCGTGAGTGGGCTGCAAGTCTCAATGCTTGTCTAAGTTAGAGTAATATTTTTTTTTTAATAAGGTGTTTTTTTAAATCAATAACTATAGATTTATTTTAAGCGCTAATTTAATATGAATTTAGAGGGATCAAATATTTTCATGTCTAAATTTATTTGTGCAAAAAAATGTGTAACTTTCCATTGTTTAAATTGTATTTTTGAATATTGCATTGAACTATTTTATGAGCCCAAACTCAAATGATTTATTCAGTTATTAATATACTTTTAAATATAAGTCCATATTAATTCATATTAAATTTTTTATTATTAATAACCCATATTGGATATTTTATTCTATACCACATAATATTTTCTTTTAACATTTTTTTATATATAAATCTATATGAAAATTAATATTGTGTTAAAATATTTTTGAAAACTACAAGGTTTAAACATCTTACATATTTTTTGAAATTATATAAGGTCATATAGAAAACTAATTAACATGAATAGCTTTTATTATTATTATTATTAATATAGAGACATTACTTTTCTATTTAGAAAGTATTTACATCGCCTTCACAATGAGCTATAGAATGAGCCTCTCTGCTCAAAAATTGGAAAATTTATATTTTAAAGTTGTTGAATTTGTAAAATTTGAGTATTTTAAAATATTATATTTATTTTTACATTAAACATATAATTTAAATAAAATCATGCTGGTGATTATTATTATTAACATCCATTAAGATGAATATATTTCTCTTTAAATTTTTGTTGTCTTATCATTTAATTATTAATTCATTTCATTTTTTAATTTATCATATTAATAACAATTTATTTAATATCATGTATTTTATATACAATTTAATGCATTTACTTATTGGAGATGATGAATCAAAAAATCTATAAAATAAATAATTTTTTATGTAATTTTTGAATCTTTATCCTCTCTATTACATAAAGATGTTAGTTTTTTTAAGAAATTATGTACACTTTTTTACTATTTTTTTCGTCTTAAATAATTGAAATATTTTGAAATGTGCATTTTACAATTCTTTCCTCATTATTTTCAAATACTAGCACAACCACATTTACCAATGTGGTTAGATAAGTGTATAGGAAGCACATATACAACCATATTAGTAATTATGCTCTATATAGGCAGATAGAAATTTATCAACCATATTAGATGTATAGTATTAATGTGCCTATTAGAGATTGATTATTTGTACTTATTAATAACTATATAAATATAACACACACACAGAGATATTGTAGCAAATCCACTTACCACAATTTTTTTTTCTATTTATAACCATTCTAGTTATATTCATAACCCTTGTCTGCCACTTTCATCAATTAATAATTGCCGCAATAGTACAATCTTATAGATTTTTATTACTTAATTTGGTTTGTATCAATTTTTGCTTGATCATTTATTCCTTTATAGGATACATTCATCCCCACGAATGATTTAAAGAACTGTTTTTATTTAACGATAACCATCGTCCGTTAACTTTTATAAGAGTTCAATATTTTCCATTTTGACCCTTATATATATATATATATATATATATATATATATATATATATATATATATATAACTCTTTTCTCATTCATCCATTTCGTATAATTGTAATATTCAAACATATATACGTATTTTTACCTCTCGCTAACTTTTAATATATATATATATATATATATATATATATATATATATATATATATATATATATATATATATATATATATATATATTATATTACTATATAATTATATGGATAATCATTAAATATTTTTTATTTTCTAAGTAATCATATTTAATTTGTTTTTTCAATATAGCTTATATAGATATATATATTTCTTAAACTTCATTTCATCCCATTTTGCAACTATGATATACACCTATATATATTATTTTTCCTCAAAATATATATATTTCTATATTTATGCATATATGGAATTAACCATACAATTACCCACATGTACTCTCTACATATTCTTCCCTTCTTATCTTTTTATTATATCTGTACATATACATATATATTAATCATTATCACCTACAACATATATTTCATTAAATTTGGAAGTATTCTATTAGAAGGCTTTCAACAACATTAATTCTTTTGTAAATCACCATATTAACTTAATTTAAGATTAAAAAAAAAAAAAAGGAATGTAAAACCAATTAGAGACCATGAATAGGTCAAACATGGAGCTTTTAGGTACAATAGTATCAATTCACAATATGAGTGTGAAATAAAACTCTTAGAAACAATTTATTTAAGGTAAATCATATTAGTATGTCTAACATCCAAGAAATATATTATAGTTATGGATAACATACTAGAGTCATTGATGTTTGATTTTTGTGTTAGATGACTCTAACCCCCTTTCCCACAACTTGTGAGAGATTCGTTGATTGAATAATGGTGATGTTAGAATCTTAGTGTAAGTGGAAAGGAGGTTCCTCCCTTGCATTGCTTTGAAACTAGTCTACTAGAAACTTAGTAAAAACAAATTGTGCTAAATTTTCTACCCCTTCATGCCTTTAAGTAACACTAATGAGGAGGTGATAATTCTTCTTTATAGCATCCATGCATCCACTATAAAAGCTAGGCACTATTGATCTAGGTATTTTAAGAAGGTTGGGTATCATTGATCTATCTCTACTCAAAGCCAAGTACATCGAATGATAGTTCTTAAATGGGTATTCAATTCATTCCATTATGATGGACTTTGTCACAAATTGAAGCAAACAAGAATTAGTGGCCATTGAGAACCAATATACATAGACAAGTAAGTAGTGGAAGAAAGGGTTTTCAAAAAATAGTACACTTGGTGGCAGTCCATATATTTATCTCTCCTTGTCAACATTGTAAAAAACTAATAATGGTCCTAATGTAATAGTTCCAACCTATTGTACGAAAAACCATGATGGACCATTACTTTCACCAAGAGGAGAAAATGATAAGAATCGTTAATTGAGAATAAATAAATGTGAAATGCAACTTATGGATTTTAGTTGAAATTTATATAAGTCCTCATTTTCTTTAATTATTAAATAATTAATGTAACTACTAATAAATTATCATTAAAATATTAATTTTGAATATTAAATATATATTAAAAGTCATTTATCTGTTACACATGATTTTCCATGTGATCTAAATAAACCACTTAAATCCCATTATCAATCAATTCTAATTAGTTTTGTAAAAGATGTATCTTTACTTACATTAAGGGATTTATTTCAAAAATATATTACATTTATAAACTTGTATCAATACATATAACTAAATGGAATACAATAAATAGCTTCAGGTCTTGTTAGCTTTTATGAGATTATTTTAATTACAAATAGTTTATTTAATAATTGAATTTTACAAAATGTTAATCTTTATGGGAAAATCATGTCATATGGTGGAAAAAGGTTTAAATATGTTCATTTGTGACGCAACTCTTGAATGAGCCTAAATAGTCTACTTAATTCTCTTTATTAATTAATTAATCCATGTTTTAATAGAAAAAAAAAATTACATAGAGTTTTCTCTTAGAAATAACAATGTCACATTTATACATTCATATTAAACCACATGATAGGTAAATAAAATCAATCAATTGTCTCTTGACTTATTGATTTATGTGGCATGATTGTATATAAAATTAATTGATTTAAATTGCATAGTTCGAAAAAGTTATCGACTAAAAATAGAATAAACCACTTAGAACTCATCAACGATTGATTTTAAATTATTATTTTTTCTAAAAAAATGTATATTTAATTACATTAAGAGCTTTATTTCAAAAATATAATACATTTATAACCTTGTATCAATGCATATAAATAAATAGAATTTGATATGTTATGCTTTATGTCTAGTTGGTTTTTATTATTTCAATTAGAAATTATTTATTTGTGAATTTAAATTTAAAAAATGTTAATAGGGATGGGAACACCAAATGGTGTATGTTGTAAAAAGTTGAAATGCATTTATTTATGATCTATATATTAAGAAAACTTGAGGAATCTACTTACTATTCATTATCAATTAATTATTTTATGTTTTGTTAGGAAAAACATTTCATTTTACATGAAGTTTTATTTCAAAAAAATGTTGTCGCATTTATAAAATTATATTAAACTTCATGATAAGCAAATAAAATTTGATAAATGCTTTATATTAGACCACTTATAACTTATTATCCATTAATTATTATTTGTTTTATAAAAAATATATATTTATTTACATTAGGAGCTACATTTCAAAAATACATCACATTTATAAACTTCCATTAATGCAGATAACCAAATACAATACAATAAATAGCTTCGAGTCATGGTGGATTCTATGAGATTGTTTAAATTACAAGTAAATTATTTAAGAATTGAAAATGAAAAAATGTTAAAATGGATGGGAAAATAAATTTATTATGTTGCAAAAAGTTTAAATACAACCCTTTATGATCTATCTCTTTAATTAATCTAGATGGCCCACTTAACATGTTTTTAATTAATATTTCCATGTTTTATTAAGAAGAACATTTTGTTCTACATGGATTTTTATTTCAAAAAAATACATTATGAAATTAATACTCATATCAAACTAAGTGGTGCACAACTAAAGGTTAATAAATGGATTCTTTATTAACTTATATGGGATAATATGATTACATACGGAAATAGTTGATTTAAAAAATAAATAAATAAATTATGGATTAAAAATAGAATGCCTTACAAGTTAAGGAATTTGAAGGATTCACCTATGACCCATCACCCATTAGCTTAAATAGTTCACTTAATACTTATTATCAAGAAATTATTAGATTTATTTTTGGAAAAAATGTCTTATAGTATATGGTTATTATATATCACATTTATACACTCATATTAATGGATATAACTAAGTAAAAAATAATAATATATTTATGTCTCATATGATATGATTTCAGTTATTTAAAATACAAATTTACAACAACAACAAAAGAAGAAGAAAAAAAAAATCTTCAAATAAAGTTTAAAGACATAATTTATCTATGATAGCATCCAATCAAACCTTCATAGTCCACCGAGAAATCATTATCATTAATTATATGTTTTTTTTTAGAAATGAAAAATTATTTATAATAGATTTTTATCTCAAAAATTAAATATTGAAAATGTGAAGTTGGGAAACACTTTTTTCTCTTTTTTGACGTTGAAAATTGTAATTTTCTATGTTTTTTCAACTTCAACTCCATTAAACTCATATTTTTAATGCAAATTATGCTTTGACATTAAAAAAAAATATTTGTAGAGAATTGACTTACCTCCATACTCATATTTAAAAAGAAAAAAAACCATTGACATATAAAGGGGTAAATTTGTTGTTTACTAACTGCATATATTGGAAATATTCAGGCAAACATAAATAGTCACTTTTTGAACCCTAACTTTTTTTAGGGAAGGTTATTCATTTTTTGGAAATAAACCATATCATCATAATCTACAGATATTGCACTAGTGCACTAACTATTTTTCAGTAATTTTCAGATTAAATCACTATTTTTTATTATTTTTTGAAATGGACGAAGACAAAAAAATGGTGATGTTTCAGTACATTTTATGAGCCCTAGATTTTCTTTTCAATGTGATCGTCAATAAGAAAACTGAGAGTACCCTTTTGAAGTAGACAGGGATAGGAATTGAAATATGATTTTTCTGAATTTTTTGGTGTTGCCATTTTAAAGTTATTGAATTTTCATTCAGTGCAATTTTCTGAACAATGAAATTCTACATTGACATAGTTTAGTATAAAATTAATAACAAATTGAAATTTTTAATGAAACTCCACAAATCTTACATCATCAGAAAATATATTTAGAGATGAATCTAATGGTACCTGGTCTGAAATATAACATTTTGTTTTTGTAGGTGTTCTGCCCCTCCAAAGTTGCAGGTTCATGAAAACTGTAGAATTTTCTGGGTTTTTCGTTGATCAGAAACTCTAGACCGAGATAATTTCTCGGAAGAGATATTTATTAAACTCTCGACTGAGAAATTTAAAACTCTCGATCGAGAGATTAAACCACCACAGGTTACATTTAACCGCATGGCTAAATGCTCGGCCCAAAGTTTAAAAACTCTCGGCTGAGAGTTTGTGCTCGAGAGTTTAGCCAAGGCCAACTCTCGTCTGAGAGTTTTATAAACTCTCGTCTGAGAGTTTATTATACTCTCAGATGAGAATGTTTTAATCTCTAAATGTTAATCCAAAGCCGACACAATCTTTCAGGTGAGAGTTGTATATAAATACTCTCGTTCGAAAGATTAATTCCACACACCATTTTGAACCAACGAAAATTGTGAAGGTGCGAGGGTCCAAATTATTTTACTGTCAAGGTGAAAATATTTTCTCTGTGCAAAATTCTTTTTGGCAAAAACAAAATTTAAGTTTTTTTGGGTGCGAAATTTTTTTGGCGAAATTTTTTTTGGAAGTTTTTCTGGGTGCAAATTTTTTTTTTTGAAGTTTTTTTGGGTGCATGGATGCATGAAGTATTTTTGCAAAATGTCTCTATGAAGACATGGAGTATTTTTGCAAAATGTCTCTATGAAGGCATGAAGTATTTTTGCAAAATGTCTTTATGATTTTAATTATTTATTTTTAATTTTCTCTCTTATTGAAAGCATGAAGTACTTATTCTGAAGTCTTTATGTTTTTTTGGGTATTTGGTCCAAATAGAATTGGATTTTAGGTTTCCAATTTTGTGAACATGGGAAACCAAAGGAATTTCCTATCAAGGCAAAATCAAAAAAGAATTGATTCAGCGGATAAAAATGAGAGATTACAAAAAAAAGGTGAGAGGAAAGGGAAATATTAAGCCATGAAATAAATGTGGAGGTAGGGCATCGTGAAATAAATGTAGAGGTGCATGACAATGACAAGGAAATGAGAAATGTTGAGGAACTTGTCAACGAGAATATTGAAAACGCAAATGTCCAAGAGAATATTGATATTGATTTCACTGGTGAGTCAATAGTTTCTTCAATTTGAATTTTGTATCTTTTTTAAAAAACATTGTAGTTCAAGATAGTTTTAAAATTAAAAATATGTATATGTCAATTTCAAATTATAAGTTCATATTGTTTTTTATGTAGGGACAACATCATAACCACAAGAAGATACTACCACACCTCGAATTTCACTGCAATTAATTGGAAGTTCCAAGAACGTTGTATACAACTACAAGTATCTAGAAAATGTGGATCCAACTAAAATTGAATAATTGGGACCACAAATGGCTGAAAGGACAGTTCGAGATAAAGTAAATTTTGGATTGAAACATATTTTTGAAGGTAAGTCTATCATAGCACAAGCTCAGATGTTACATGCATTTTCAAAGCACAAATCTCTCAAAAATTCTTTGGAATTATTGGGTATTAAAAGTGAGAAAGAGGTGTTAGCAATTGAAATGGTATCAAAAAATGTGATGTTGGCGCTTGCCACACTAGCCAAAAAGTGATATCAAGTTGAAAAGAATGCTCATAGAGCACTTTTAACAGGTGTAGTCGCGAAATGAACTTCATCAATTCGGTTGATGTCAGCAACTTCAAAATTGTTTAAAACATCAAGAAAAATTTTATGGAGGCATACAAAATTTAGAATTCAATTAGATGAGAATGATGAATTTGCATGTTGGGCTAATATCTGCAGACATCCATATCATGATAGACTTCCTGATGGTTTGAGGGATAAGGTAAACGAGTTTTGGGATTTGAATTCTTGTGTGTCGCCAAATGAAAAGGATTATGTGCAACGCCGTATATCTAAGGGAGTATATGAATCTCATTCCAAACATATAACACAGGTCAGTTAAGTAGAGTTATTCCAAAACTTTATGGAGAGTAATATTGATGTGAAGGTTTCCCTTAGCACATTTGTGAAGATTAAACCATGGTATGTTAGGCCTATCACTGTTCGAGACACATGTTGTTGTCGATACCATGTAGAATTCCAATTATTTTATGAGACATTTGTAAATTTTGGCATAAAATATTGGTCAAATGACCCCCCTCCTTTAAGTGTTCATCAATTTTTATCGAATATATTATGTGTACATGAGAATAATGAATTATTTTATAAAAAAAATGTGTTTGTGGAAGAAAATGCACAAATTGTTCTCATTTGGCACTCTACGATACAAAGTATCCCATTGATCCTAATGATCCTAGACTGTCAAATCTCAGTCTTAATTGGAAGTGATATGAAAATGTTACTTACACTCCTATTGCAGATTCAAGCACAACATCAAAAAAGATCACTTTACTTGACGACAAGATTCCAGTGACATATTTTATGGAGAAGTTCAGGGTGCAAATATACAAATATATTAAGCATTGTCATATAGCACAATGGCAGGATTTACAGTTCAAGCAATCACATGTTGTGTTCCCAAAAGGAACAATATTATTAGTGGTTGATTTCGCTGAGAATTACACATTTAGTCCACAAAAGGAGATACAAAGTGAGCATTATCATTCAGACCAAGTATCTATATTTGTGAATATTTTGTATAGACATTCAGAGCTTGCTATCGATGGTTTTGATAGTGATGAAAATAATCGTGAGGTGATTAAGGAATACCATTTCTACATCAGTGATGATTGAACACATGATACATGTTTTGTTCAACATTGTTTTAATGTTATTTATAATGAATTGTTGAAACGAAGGGTCACTTTTAAAGAACATTGGGTATGGTCAGATGATAACAAAATACACACATTTAACTAGAAATATATTATACATGTCTAGATATATATATGTGTATACATATATGTGTGTATTTTGTTATCAAAAAAATATTAAATACCGTTCAAAATTTGAATCATACATGTGTGTGTGTGTGTTTTTCTCAAGCAGGTACTTTTGGAATATTGCAATGGGTGATGTTGATAGATCGTTGCCATTTAATTGCCTTGGAATCCCTCAAACAAGAATTTTACACTCAATTAGGAGTAAGAACATGAAAAATATACATTTCATTGAGAAACGAAAGTGCTCTTTCTTTTGTTCTGCATGTATTGATCAGACAACGTCCATCAATGACTGTGAAAACCAAATTAAGAAATTTGTTAAACCATGGAAACACAAATAATTGACACCATTGCCCCCATTTGGAAACGTGACTAACAAGGAAATGGACAATGAAGTGTTTGTGATTTCCAATGATTATGATCGTGTTTCTGATATGGTTGGAGAAGGTGATGTCTTTGTTGTCATTGCGCCAGAAAATAATAAAGAAAAAGTGCATTATTATTTATTACGATGCACTATGTCTAAATCCACGTTGCTACAAGAGTATAATGATCCATCGAATTATACATACCCAATCGGTTCAATGGTGTTAATGGGACATTTCTGTGAAGAAGTAAAGAAATGTAAAGATCATATTATTTTTCAAGATTACCAGCCAGAGGTTATTTATGCCCAATATAGTCACTTGGTCATAGAAACTCAGTTGCAGTTGCAGCAAGTGAAGAGTAGAAAAAAACAACAACAATGGAGGTTATCGATAGATGATCATGATGCCATTCTAGAAAATTTGCCACTAGCACATTTCATATGAGTGGAGCACATCGTTCAAGATGAATAATGAACTTTGATTCTAGGGTTAGAACATATAATTGCTACAATGGATTAGACTTTATATAGTTTAAGACTATATTGTGGATTGCTTTCAAATAAATGGACATGTGGATGGTTAGATGTGTGTTGGTACGAACAATATATTATGATCTACTGGATTAGGGTGCTTTGCTAGATAATTAAGTTATGGTGATTTAATGTGTCCATCATGTTTACTCCTAGATGATCTTAACTTGCCCCTTTTTTTGCATGGATATGATGGTGATGAATGAATATTTAGTTAAATGTATATATATAATAATGGATTTAATGTGTCCATCATTTTCACTCCTAGATGATCTTAACTCACCCCTTTTTTTGCATGGATATAATGGTGATGAATGAATATTTAGTTAAATGTATATATATAATAATGCCCAAGGCACCCGTGCAATCACAACTTAGCAAAACTGATACGGGTGCCCTCAAATGAAACGACCCGACCCAAACTCGTTTCATCGGTTGCCCTCCCAAGGCACGACGCCCTCCACCCGATCGAACGGACGAACAAGGGATAAAATGGAAAATGGCCCACACGAATGTGCATAAGGCACCTGTATGATCACAACTTAGCAAACCTGATACGGGCGCACTCAAACGAAACGACCCGACCTGAACTCATTTCATCAGTCACCCTCCCAAGGCTCGACGCCCTCTGCCTGACCGAATGAACGCATAAGGGAGAAAATGGAAAACAGCCCGCACAAACATGCACAAGGCACATGTGCGATCACAACGTAACAAATCTGATACGGGCACCCGCTAACAAAACGACCCGACTCGAACTCGTTTCATCGGGCACCCTCCCAAGGTGCGACGTCCTCCGCCCGATTGAACGAATGCACAAGGGAGCAAATGGAAAATGACCCACACGAACGTGCATAAGGCACCCGTGCAATCACAACTTAGCAAATTTGATACGAGCGCCCTCAAACGAAATGTCCCCACCTGAACTCGTTTCATCGAGTGCCCTCCCAAGGCACGACGCCCTCTGCCCAACCGAATGAACGCACAAGGGAGAAAATCGAAAATGGCCCACACGAACGTGCACAAGGAACCCGTGTGGTCACAACTTAGAAAACCTGATACGGGCGCCCTCAAATGAAACGACCCGACCCGAACTCGTTTCATCAGGCGCCCTCCAAAGGTGCAACGCCCTCCGCCCAACCGAACGAATGCACAAGGGAGAAAACGGCAAACGGCCCGCATGAACGTGCACAAGGAACTCATGCAGTCACAACTTAGCAAACCTGATACAAGTGCCCTCAAACAAAATGACCCGACCCGAACTCATTTCATCGGGCGCCCTCCCAAGGCGCGATGCCCTCCGCCCGACCAAACGAACACACTAGGGAGAAAATGGAAAACATCCCACACGAACATGCACAAGGCACCCGCGTGGTCACAACTTAGAAAACCTGATATGGGCGCCCTCAAATGAAACGACCCAACCCGAACGTGTTTCATCGAGCGCCCTCCCAAGGCGTGACGCCCTCCGTCCAACCAAACTAACGCACAAGGGAGCAAATGAAAAATGACCCACACAAAAGTGCACATGGCACCCGTGTGGTCACAACTTAGCAAACTTGATATGGGTGCCCTCAAACGAAATGACCCAACTCGAACTCATTTCATCAGGCACCCTCCCAAGGCGCGACGCCCTCTGCCCGACCTAACGAACGCACAAAGGAGAAAACGGAAAATGGCCCGCATAAATGTGCACAAGGCACCTGTGCGGTCACAACTTAGCAAATCTGATACGGGTGCCCTCCTAAGGCGCAATGCCCTCCGCCCAACTGAACGAAAGCACAAGGGATCAAATGGAAAACAGCCCGCACGAACGTGCACAAGGCACCCATGCGGTCAAAACTTAGAAAACCTGATACGGACGCCCTCAAATGAAATGACCCGACCCGAACTTGTTTCATTGGGCGCCCTCCCAAGGCGCGACACCCTCTGCTTGACCGAACGAACGCACAAGGTAGAAAACGGCAAACGGTCCGCACAAACGTGCACAAGGCACCCGTGCAGTCACAACTTAGCAAACCTGATACAGGCACCCTCAAATGAAATGACTTGACTCGAACTCGTTTCATCGGGCGCCCTCCCAAGGCGCGACGTCCTCTGCCTGACCGAACGAATGCACAAGGGAGAAAATGGAAAACGGCCCGCACAAACGTGCACAAGGCACTCTTGTGGTCACAACTTAGCAAATCTGATATGGACGCCCTCAAACAAAATGACCCGACCTGAACTCGTTTCATCGGGTGCCCTCCCAAGGCGCGACGTCCTCCGCCCACCCCTTGTAGCAATAAATCCAAACGTTTTTAGATGAAATTATTATTTCCAAAGGAAAAAAACTCAACTGTCATCAATGTTTCAATATAGATGAAGAGAAATGGTTTGGTAAATTTCAAATATAAGGAGAAAATTTATTCAAACTAGCTTATAGCTCGCATATTGATAGCTTCAAAAAAGTATCCTACAAATGTCAAATTTCAAATGTTTCTATGTTCATTTGACATGTTTCTATTTTACATGTGCTTGGAAAATATTGTTCACAACATGGAATAGATCCTACAAAGGAATATTCAACATCTTGCAATCGAGATTTAGTTAAATTTCTCCAAAATTTTGTCTTTAATCGTTTACATATTGTACACATCCCCTTGTAATCTATATTTTTTTTTCTCAATATTTTGAAAGTTTCAACTTGTTTTATGGAAAACATTCTTATACCTTATTTTGTACAAGCCATTTCCCTTTACTTGGAAGTTGCTATTTTAATTTCTTTTGGAAACATTTTTATCACTCTTTTCAAGTATCATGAATTTTCTTATTCATAATTGTATTTCTAAATAGTATAATATATAAATCTAACACATGAATAATGTATGTTATTACTTGTAATAATGGTTTCCTCATCAATCATCATGGAAGTATCAAATATAGTTTAAATATATTTTCTCTATTATTATTATAATCCAACCTCATGGGCATGGGTGCATTAAACTAGAAAGTATTATCTTCCATGTGTTGTACAACTTGTCATTGTCATCCTTAAAACTCTTTTTTATTGAGATATAACCACACCATATAACCAAATTTTCATTAGTGGGTTGTTTTATGTTGATCATGGTCCTCCATATAAAAATTTTAAGTTATGTGTAGGTTCTTGCACTTCCAATGGATTTCTCAAATCTTGATTGTGACCTTAACAATTTTTGCCTTCATAATTACAATTTGTAAATGGGTTTTTAGCAAATATAAACAACAACCAATTAAAAGGAATTTTGTTTATGATCCTTTTCAAGTGTCATGAATTTTTCTATGTAATATTTTGTTTTAAAATAGCGTAACCTATGGATCTAACACCAAGCATGCTAATAATCATAATAATGGATTTTCAAGGTAATCATCAATCATCATGTAAATCTCAAAAAGTTTTACACTTCTTTCTTTCTATTAATAATGTCAAAACTATTCATAAAGGTGTGTTTATCTATGACTTATTTCGTATGTCAGAAATTTTTGCTAGTAATGGATTTCACAATTTTATATTAAGAGATAGATATCCCACCCCTTGTAGCAATAAATCCTAAATTTTTTAGATGAAATTATTATTTCCAAAGGAAAACAACTCAACTCTCATAAATGTTTCAATATAGATGAAGAGAAATGGTTTGGTATATTTCAGATTTAAGGAGAAAATTTACTCAAACTAGTTTATAGAGCATATATTGATAGCTTCAAAAAAATACTCCTAGTTTTTAAAATTGGAAGAAGGATTAGCTTTATTATTTTATATTTTATTGATGGAGCATAAATTTAGAATGCTAGGAGCATAAAATTGGAATCATAAAAAATTAGAGGCATGTGCACTTTGAAAAGGGTTTAAAATCACTAAAGGAATAAGAATGAATTCAATCATTATGATTAATGACTCTAGGATCATTATCATTCATATGGTTAAACAACCATTGCGAAAACTAATGTTTGGGTTTCATTTGTAGGCATCAATCATAAGATAACCCTTCAAGGATTATTCAAGGGTGTCTTCAATAACCCTTTCCCAAGTAAGATATATCTCCACAGACTTCTTAATAGGTGCTTCCAAAAATTTCGTTGATTATTCCTTGTCCAATGCCTCACTTGTCCAAAATAAGTCTCCAACTATGGTCTTGATGTTGGACAACTCCAACACTTCAACAATATTTGTTGTGTTCCAAGAGTGATGATACACAGTCAAGGTAATTACAAAAACCAAGGTATTCACCATTCCGAGAGGTAGTATTATTGTGTTGTGACTGTCTAGCAAGTAAATCCGACCCAAGAATGATGATGCACAGTCAAGGAAATTAAAGCAACCAAGGTCTTCACCATTCTGAGAGGTGGTATTATTGTGTTGTGACTGTCCAACAAGGAATTCTAAGCAAAGAATGATGATACACATTCAGTTCAATTATAGCAATCAAGATCTCCACCGTTCTGAGAGGTAGTATCACTGTGTTTAGACTGTCCAACGAGGAAATGAGTAGAAAATCTATACACAATCCAATATGGTTGTAGTTACTACACAAGGATAATTGTAATCTTCCACAATTTGAGCTTAGGAGTCAACGACAGCTTGAGCAAGGAGTTCACCACAATATTAAGGATTCCACCACAGTCTAAGGTAAGATTTTTGATGACACTGTCTGAAATTAAGAAGTCTGAATTTATGTTGTCATTTTCCTAAGCTATAGCAAGCGACACATAAATACATGTTGATAGCAGAAAGGGCCAATACTCTGCAACATGCTGTAATTGTTACTAAATACATGGTAAAATTGAATAACTGTTTCAAAACATAAATTAATGCTCAAGAATAATTAAAAGTTAAAATTAAATTTAAAGAAAGTTATCAACAACCAAGGATATTGATAAGAAACAAAACATTTAAACCAACATTTTCCAGAATAGATCACTTGCCTCTTATGAAATATTAGATCATTTATTGGAATCTATATAGCTTGGTGGAGAAATATTACAAAATTAAATTTCATTAGTGATATAATATCACTTGAAATTATTCTCTTGATGACAAACATAACACTCATATTTTGAAATTTCTTTCAACTCGGGAAACTAGACTCCATCCGAGCTTCCACAAAAATAGTAAATAATTGTAAGTTTGCTTGAAAGGTCAATTAAAGTACTCATGTTGAACTTAAAATATATTTGATAGCATGTGGACATAGAGTATACACAATGCATGCAAGAATACTTGACTATGTAAATCTATCTGACTGGCTTGATTAAAGTGTTCCCTCCATCGGCGGCATATCATAGGCCACTTAAAATGTTAAATATGAGAGGTAAAAATTGACTGTTTGGTCATCTTCATCATATTCCAGCCAATAAGTTTCAAGAATATTTCCTTCCTTCTCATAAATTTCATTATTGTCATGACTTTGTAGGTTCTCAATCTTCTCAAGTCCTTCAGCATCATCAATATATTGTGCATAGATATTTACACCTCGAGTGTTACCCAGAACCTTCTCTGCTTCCCCAACTTTCAAAATATTCTCTAGCCGTTCAAGACAAACAATTATAATTCTTAGGTCTGGAAAGACTAGAAGATCACATAGAGGCTTAATGCATCCTTGATTCATAATATATCTGCAACCAAAAGAACAAATTAGTAGTTTGTCTAGGATGAGATTACCCAATGTTATCCCTGTAACTATTATGATAAATGACTTTTTATATTGACCATTTATTGACATAATTCTCTATTGATACTATTGGCCAAATGAGGAAATATGAAATGTGAATAGACGATGACTTATAAGAGAATTGACAAACCTCTTGCATCTATTCAATTTGTTCTTTGCAACCTCCAACATCATTGTAAGTAGCATCTGGCTTTTCTTCAACATTCATCATTGTCACACTGGGATCAATCTTAGGAGGCAAAGGGATCTGAATCTGATACTTATTGCGATCAACCCTACATAAAGAAAGAAGACCATAAATCATTACATTCCAGACAAAACCCACAAGGTGTGACCTGAAGCAATCTCTAAAAAATTTTATGACGTTAATGCAAACAACATAAAACATTAGAGTTGAAAACATAGTAATGCTTCACTAAGAAGTAATGTGATATCTCATGTTTCAGCGACACTTAGAATTGATGGATAATATCACACTCAAATCTAAAGGAAACAAACTCCCTAGAAGACAAAGTGAACATAAAAGGATGGTTTTGCAAGGGGGATTTTTTATTAACTGACCTGACATGCATGCCTTCTTCAATATCAGTAGTGGAGAATTTATCACCCAGTCCAACCACAAACTGCATTCCAAAGAGACAACTTTGTAAATACTACATGCAAGTCAATGTGGCTTTCGGGAAACATTTGGTTTTGAATTCATAAGTTTTGTTGCGAGAAAAAGACTAATCACTGCAACTATAGTTTTAGTGTAAGAGTAAATTAGTAGTTTTGATTCTTGTTGCACCTATAAGAGAATAATGACTTTACTGTATGATCACAACACAACCTGGAGAAATAGGCATACCTTGACAATTTGTTTAACATTTATGACATACTTGGAATCATCAGTTTTTGGATTAATGATCTTCGTGCACCTCGCTACCTAGATGAAGAAACAAAACATATTCATATCAATTAAATGTGACAGAGACTAATATGCTTGGCCATTTTTACAAAAAAAACATTCTGATTAATAAAACATAACGAAAACTAATTTGTTTAACATTATTTTGGGTAAATAAAAATCAATTAACACAAACATGATATGCATCAAATATTGCCACATATATTGCTTGGGAAAATCCAATCCTGGGTCTAATGTTCAACAGTTGACCCCCAGACTAAGCTGCTCTGAAGCAGGTCTGATATTTCAATGTTCGACACCTTAGCTGAATCTAATGAAAAATGTAAACTATAAGAGAATTGACAAACCTTTGGCAGATTATTATGCACCATTCTAGCTAGCCTTCAAAGGCTTACTCAGATTGTTGGGATTAAGAAGCCAAATAAAGTCCACTCCACAGATATTACCATAGTGATTGTGATGGCTAACCCACTGGAAAACCAACAGCTCATTAATTAGAAATTTGCAGTTCACCACAAGTTAATTTCATTTTTGTTCCATTTTCAAGAATCAATACCAAAAGGAAAAGGATTGTAAAACCTACAAACCTGTGACCAGCATACAACTAAATGGTACAAACCTTATGAGCATCGGTATCACTGTTTGTGTAGTGGTGATCAGTATCATAGGAAGAAACTAAACCTTGAGACCATAGGAATTTGTAAACATGCCCCCGTTTGCTTCCGTTCCAATCCCTACATGGTACTACTACTTTAGAAACTGTAACCAAAACAAATACTATTAAAAGGAATAAAGCACGGACCTTACCCACAGAGAATAATAGCGACAGAAGGAATCTTATAGTATTTCTTGTAGGTTTCCAAATAATCTAGGATTTTGTATACCTGTTACAGGTAAATTATAATATTAATACAAAAGTAAATTAATCATAATAATATCAAATGGATAGGATCCTAATCTAACTTAGTTGTTTCACGTTGAACCAAAATTCATTAAATGAATATGAGGAAACCCATACATGTTTTATTGAGGTCAAATATATAGGATAGAAGGAAAAATTAGTGCTCATTTACACATTTGCTTCATAAGAGCTTGCAGGCTTTCCAAAGGAGGTGGCATGCTCTGCCCCACAATATGAAAATAAAAAAATATCACTCCCTTGGATGGTTGAAGAATGCCCTGTAGTAGAGGACTACAAGAAAGAAGAGATCAAGTACAGAGGAACAAAGGGAGTGGGTAGCCATATAGGAAATTTAAATATTTTATCCATAGGAGGGCACACCATTTGATATTCATTAGCATGTTAGATAGGCCACCAAGGCCATGCATGAACTACACATTATTGATTAAATTCATTAGAAAGAATATAAACACATTTAGTATGGGGGTGATGATGTGCCACATCAATATGTAGATTTGAAGGCCCATTTTTTACCCTCCAGCCTATAAAAATATTCTTTCCTCACATTAATTTACATTTTTTTGGCTATGATGTAGGAATACTAAAGGGTTCTCGTCATAATTTGTGGCCTAATGAGGTTAATGTACAAGAAAAGAGCATTTTTTAGTACTTTGATGATGCAAATGCATGTTGGGGGAAGCTAGATGAAGTGTAGGAGGCTTGTATCCAAAATAAATAGGATAACATAAAAGAATTTGTACAAATAAATAATGTACTGAATATAGAATGTGAGCATAGATTGCAACAGAACGTGAAATTATCCATACAATTGACATGTGATATTTGGTTATTTAATATTTTTTATTATTATTATTCTAATTATTACAAAATCTTGCAGTTATTGGAAAATTTGGACCCATACATCCCTTGTTGGATGAGAATAAGGTGATCTTTTATAATGAGATCCACAATTGTTACCTCTTTCCCCTTTTTCCTCAGGTGAAAATCTCTGAGGAAAATTGCAATAAGTCCTTTAATAAAAAATTTAGCCGCTATGGGGTCTCTCAGGATATTGTCCTTTTCACATTTTATTTTCTGGTGTCACAACTGGAAAAAATAATGGATGTTATCTGGTCACTACAGCACAGTAACGTGTCCTTTTTACATTTTACATTTTTTTACTATTCTTGAAACCATAAAAAAAGTAATAGTTTATTATTATTTAGTTTATAAATTTCCTTTGAGAGAAATAAATGACCACCTCTGTAGTAATTCACTTAGATTATCAATTGAATGTAGCTCAAGTGACTGATAAGAAAATTTGTTTCCTTCCCCGACCAGGTTCAAATCCCACTTTGTGACATTTTTTCTCTTCATGAGCCGAATTTTGTTGAGATGTTATCTGGCCTTGAGCCTTGAAGAATCTAATTTACCTTATGTACCAAGATGAGGGGAAATGCCATGTGAGTTTCCCCAAATGACGCATTACGGTGAATAAAAGTACCATATTTAGATATATACTCCACAATTCCAAGAAAAATGAGGAGATGCCACCTATTATTGTACTTATATACTAGAAAAATTTACAAATGCTTCCCAAAGCCCAAGGGGTTAGCTCAAAATTTTGTCATTGATGTTGTAGTTCAGTGCTAGCAGGTGCCTACTTTGAATCCTCTAGGGTGAGGCACACTAGTATACACTGACAGGTTTATTAGGGATGTCATCCATGATTGTGAAGAAGCTTCCCTTGGGTTTCCCACAAGGTTTTCCTTGGAAAAAAGAAGTACAATGCCTAAAATGGCTCCTAAATCTATCTATTTCTGTGGGACTATCAGGTTGGCTAGATTATAAAGACAATGTATTCAGAAAAAGGTGGAGAAATGGGTGTATATTTATTATTTGAGAATCATTACATAATCATAACAACTGAGAGCCAAAAAACTATAGGTAGAAGTACAGAGAATCCTTCTATAAAACAACATAAAACATGAATTTATATATTTTATGATAAAAAATTAAATAAAATGCAGTTAGAGACTAGCATTACACTTGGAATCTACCATTGATTTTCATACATTAAAATAGAATTCAAATATTGACAAGAGTAGAAAAATACACCTTGCGATCCTGTTCCTCGGCAAAATACTCTCTATTAACATCACTCCTTGGAATAGCCTCATTGGAGTTAATGGCCAAGGCTTTATCTCGAACTTGGACTGGAAATCCATATTCAAGATCAAGCAGACACACCTGACAAATGTTTTTGAGTTTACAACTTGTTTGGAAAACCTATGTTTTCTTGTACCTTGCATCACGGCCTGGTCTCCACCTGAAAACTGTAAATGGTCTGGTGCAAATTTTGCACTCTTTGTCAAAACTTTCTTTTGTCTGCACCCAAAAAAAAATAAAATCATTTAAACTCAATTCGACCACATATATGCCAGTGCTTTTATAAGACATATATAAATATACATTGCATATAGTACACAAGTGCTAAAATTTGAAATAAAAAAATTCATGCATAAGAAATAAGTAATGATACAATAAAATAACTAGGGAAATAAGACAGGATACTACCTCTCAAAGTCTATCTCTCTAATATTTCAAACTTGCCTACTGTGTTGTTCCTAGAGACACATCATAGAGTGTAAACATTAGCACCTTCCAAAATTTTAAAAAATTTAGATCATCCTTCTTGACCACGTTCTCATGTTTTGATTTGAAAATTAAAGTGAGCTATCAGCCTAGAAGAGTAACTAGCATTGTCAATGATCTCAACTCAACTAAGCTATTGTGCACCACATGCTGGAATACAATCATACCCTGACATTAATGCATACCACATAAAACATTAGTTATAAAAACACAGTAATGCTTCACTAAGAAGTAAAGTGGTATCTCACGTGTCAGCAACACTTAGAATTGATGGATAATATCACACTCAACTCTAAAGGAAACAAACTCCCTAGGAGAAAAATTGAACATAAAAGGATGTTTTTGCAAGGGGGTTTTTTTAATAACTGACCCGACATGCATGCCTTCTTCAATATCAGTAGGGGAGAATTTATCACCCAGTCCAACCACAAACTGCATTCCCAAGAGAAAGGTCTTTAATAACACCAATTATAATTAGTTGACAAATACCTCTTGGTATAATAACCAAGTATAATTGACATAGGGATGGTCAACATAAAAGGTCATTAACAACTATAGATCACCAAATTATGTTTAAACATTCCTTCAACAATGTTTGACAGCATACAAACATGAGTTGGAAACATTGACTAATGAGCACCGCGTGATATCAATCAACAATGATAAAGACATTGATGTACACTACATAGTGGCTATAAGAGTATCCATATGGAGGACTAGAATGACTTATATTTATCGTACAACTCCTATGAAAACTAAAACAACTATAGATCACCAAATGATGTTTAAACATTCCTTCAACAATGTTTGACATCACACAAACATGAGTTGGAAACATTGACTAATGAGCACCGCGTGATATCAATCAACAATGATAAAGACATTGATGTACACTACATAGTGGCTATAAGAGTATCCATATGGAGGACTAGAATGACTTATATTTATTGTAAAACTCCTACAAAAACTAAAACCCAATTGTAAGGTACTGATGCAAATAGGTGAAACATTAAGGGTGATGTGATCGATATTGCCATTTTTATTAATAGAGTGTTCAAAGCAACTACCCTCCCCTCCCTTTTTAGTTTTGGGTATCTCCTTTATCGTTTATAAAACACAAAAGAGAATAAAAGTAAGATTTGTACAGTTTATTTTTTTTTACATTAATGAATCCCCACAAAAAAAAGGATACTCGATTTGAGTGTCTTCTTCTTTGTTTAATGATGTGAACGGAGAGATAATGGTATGCTTGGTATGAGGTGTTTTATTCATGAGTTTTTAATGAGCCTAAAAATTAAAAAATTATGCTTAGAACCCTTCACATATTAATGAGCATGAGAATAATAGAAAGTGAGATTCCTTGAAGAAATAACTAATGTAAAGGGTAACAACTTATTTCAAACTAACAAACCGTTGTATAAATACAAGTAGATATGTTAAGTTTGTATAAGCGGTTGCTAAGCATGAGAATAATAGAAAGTGAGATTCCTTGAAGAAATAACTAATGTAAAGGGTAACAACTTATTTCAAACTAACAAACCGTTGTATAAATACAAGTAGATATGTTATTAGGATTTTGTATAGCGATTATAGGCTTTTGCTTACACAGTCAGATACTTGGGTCCACCTTGCACTTTGGGAAGCCTCTATGAGCCATAGTATTATTCCTACCTCCTTCGGTGCTGCCCACAACCCTACACCTTCTCCTCTCCAACATTAAATTCATTTACGCTCAGCCTTACCTAGTGTTTACACCATTGAAGCTCCTTCCTGTTGGACATGGCTATATCCATTTGAAGTCTTCACCTTTGTGCATACCCATACTTGATTACTCCCCTTCTTGACAACTCCAATGCCACGACAAAGAGCCAAATCCTTTTGAGGGTCCTCTTCTCAAGTAGAAGGGAGTGCCCAAGGCACACTTCAAGCTCATAAGGAAGCACGAAGATATCATTCCCAAACCCCTGCTCCTATACAACATGAAATCAACTATGTTGATATTGAATTTCGTGTTCAACATGATGAGAAAGTTGTTGAGGAGGTCTTCGCCTCTATGGTTGAGTGGGTGATTGATTCAGGTCATACTTTAGGGCGCCAAAACTAATATCTATGTATAATAGAGTTATACTAGAACATGAAATCGCTCCCCAACAAGTATTTTCTTAGAGCATAATGAAGCTCGTGGGGAGATATTATTACAGATTGATGAACTACAAATGGACCACAAGGATCCCAGTTTGCAACACTATTACATCTCTACCAAGTTGGCCCTTCAAATTTAATATATGGGACGAAAAACAAAGCTGAGAACTAAATATCAATCTTCTCGGGGGTTGCATGGTAATAGAATGGGTTGCCACTGTTCATGACATGGACAATGAAACTAAGAACTTTTTGTGAAAACTTGTGCCTAGATTGAGCATACATTGTTTAAGTATTGGCATGAAGGATTAAGTCCTTAATGAGATCACAGCTTTGTCATTATGAATAAACCTTCAAACCACATCAAAATACATTAAAGCCTATGAATCTAAGAATTGAAGACTGCTGCTCAAAAGACCTTATTATACTATAAACTACTGCTTAGTAGAGCTTATTCATTTCCTATCCTACTATAGCATGTGCCAAAATAAGTCTTCCAGTTGAAATTAGTGAATTAATGCAGCCACCTCATGGATACAATTGTCCTTTCCTCTGTGCTTAGTCATCATGCAAAAATACGAAACCTCGAAACCAAAATGTTTGCAGGATGGAATATTGTCATTGTTGGGCTAAAATAGAACTTGGGTACTTGCAAATGAAAAATGTCATCAATTTTGATGCAACAGTGGACACGATATGCCACGAGATATGTGTATCTTTCCTGAAGAGGATTGTTGTGAACCCTGTCAAACCACATACTGCCCCCTTTTCTTGAAACTCCCATTTTCCCATCACATGAGAGAACATAATATTTTCCGAATGGCTGTTGTTAAAGGTATGTATTGGATAGATGAAAACTTTTCACAAGGGAAGCATGATATGCAATTCTGTATTTTAAGGAATATTGATTCCATAGTCTTCCATAACCAGTATTAGGTCACCACAAGTGCTAGTAATGCAACCCATCTGGTAGTTATGGACCTAAGGCTCCAAGTGATAGGCATATAAATATTTGGGGAATGCAGTCCACTGTCATAGCTACAGAGTTTCCCCTGAGAGATCACATCCACATTATTATAGGCAAACAGTTCTGAAGCAGTAATATGTAGTGTAGAGCACTCCTTGCTGGTTATTATGGAGTAGCAAGGCCACCAGACCAAATTCTTCCAACACTAGGTCACTGACTCTACTAGTTCTTATGTTTCATTAGGGGTAGTGTCTTCCTAGTGTTCTAGGATTTCTTCTACCCTTACTTGTTTTTTTGGAGTAGTGGGGGTTTGGGTGGTGGTAGGAATTGATCATGTCCTCTTCTTTCCTGGAACACAGGGGGGCCTATTTTGATGCCCTCTCATTCTCTCGGTGGTTGGTTTGCTACTAATTATCTCAATGTCAATATCACTATACTTCTATGGTGTAATAGAATTAGTCTCCTCTTCCTTAATATGAATTAGTAGGTACTTTGTAGCCAATGGATTCATGACAATATATTCTTCCTCCTTCACAATTGCAATGGGTGGAGTCACACAACATTGGACTCATTTAGTGAAGTTGCAACCATTGGAGTTGCAATGACTTCTTCTTAGGATTTTCTTGCTTTGTTTAGAGCTTGTACCATTAGTAACATGATAAGGCCATGGTGAGAGATGAAATATCTTGGTATGTTTGCTTTTTGTGCATGGGCTTCCTTATTTTGTAGGGACTTGAGTAGGAAGTACAACATATTAACATTGTGACAGTGTTTGAGATGGTCAAGGAAACAAATTTTCATATTCCTCTAAGCCAAATGAAGCACCTATACTGTCAGTAACCTAGTGAATTGACTATGGCTCAAAGTTTTTACTAAAAATTAAATATTAGTTTTAGCATTCACTAAATACATAAAGGAACCTCTCAATTGTCTATAAATTCACTAGATAGCCTGTTTATAATGTGGCAATGATACCAACGAAGAAATGGTAAGAGGTTACCATGGTTTAATGTAGACTCTCTCACCCAGAGCCTACACGATCCCCTTGAGGCTCAGTTTGCATCATGTCAATATGGGGTGTAGCCTAAAAAGTAGAAACCAAAGTTAATAGAAAATTTTGTGAAAAGAAATATAATAAACATTATAAATATGCTTAACGAAAAGTATCGATACCTGTGTCATTACTGGAACCTGAGAAGGAATAATCTCTTCAGGCAACCCTTGATGTGTAGCGCTAACCTGAAAATTCCATAATGTTAATACTCATACCATATAAAATTATGTGACATAAATTCAATTTCAATTTGACATACAAAAATATAGATAGATAGAAATGAATGTGGCACCTATACATGATCATGTCCATGATCTAAAGAATGAGGACCAGGGGAAAGGTAATGTTGTTCTAAGAATGTTGTAAACTGCATAAGTTAAATAAATATATTGGCGTAAGTTTTTGGAGACTAAATGTATATACACAAAAAAAACATGTTACATGCACTCTAGCTCATCTTATAAATGTGTATTTTAAAATAGATCAAAACATGCTTGTAAATACCTCACCCATGGTGTGCATTTGTCGTGTAATGGATCGCTCATAGAGGTCTCTACATGAGGATGCATACTCCATAAGCTCATCTCGCTCCATCTCCCTCAACATGTCATCTGGAATACTCACAAATGAACGAACTCCTGCAGTAGATGAAGGTTGACTTGTCCCTAAGCCGAATTCCACCCCTCCTAAAGCAGATGCAATATGTTCTTGTATCTTCTCCCTCATTTGTGATGTAGCACTAGAGATAAGGGCTAACTCCTCTGGAACTGTAACTAAATTATGTGGTCTAAGTGCTAAACGAGGTTTTGGAGGCCTAAACCCAACATCTCGCATAGCATCAGGTCTTTCATATGTACGACCTTTTCCAGCTCCATAGAATTTGGACCCAGTATCTGTATAGTTAGGGTCCATATGCTCTCGGAATTGAGCAAAAAACATCCTAGAAAAATATTGCAGCACCTCATCATTATTTGGGAACTTCCCGTATGCATACAGGAACTTCTCATAAATATAAGGTGCAATATTGGGATCATTGAATCTTGCAATCTTCAAACATTTTTTGTCTCCAGGCCACAAGTCAAATAGTGACAAGGCCATTTCTTTAGTGACCCTACTTTTAACTTCATTATAGGAGTGGATACCAATCATTGATTCTCTTGTCCTATGCAACATGTCAAAAAAAACTAGGGTTGATGGTCCAACCCCATGATAAGTCTCTATCAAACTCTCCAAATTGTGCAAAACAATTTGGAGACAATTTTGACTAGGGGCAGAGAGATTGCAACTTTGTAATTCATTGCGCAATCTCGTGGAATGCTCCCTCATCCCATCAATAGTAGGTAAGGATATGGTATCTTCCCAAGGCATCTGCTCAGTAATATCATCGGGATGGGTGTAAAGGGGATCATAGCTCTGATTTCGAGCAAACTCATGAACCATACAGCCTCTACCCCTAGGAGGGCGACCACCACCACCTGTAACATGTTAAATTATTGCACATATTAAAAATTATATAATTTATAAGAAAAAATTTTATTTAAAAAACTTTTCTGGTCATTTGAAAATACCTAGTGGAAAAACTCTCTCTTCCTCTTCACTCATACTAGGATGGTTCCCTTCCGAGGAATGAACGTCTCTAACATCCACTGTACAAAACATTAAATTATTTTATAACACAAGTACATGAGACACACAATAATTTTCACATTAAACATACATCAAACAATAAATTTTTCTTTAGATTTTACCTAGAGGAGAAGTATCCATGTGTGGGATGGATGCCACAGGTTGAGACATTGTTCTCCCTTGCCCCTCACCAGCAATAGGGCCAACCCCAACTCCTACATTTTCACCTATGGAGCATAATGTTTTCACATTAAACACATGTCATTTGAAAAAAAAATTTACCTGTTCAACATTGAATATAACGTAAAATTGAACATTTTAACTAGCAATTGATCTAATGTGTATCTATACTATGTATAATATAATCCTCAGAATGGGCTCTATGAAATTGGGGGCAAATGGGAACATGTCTATGGGGCTCCTGTTGTTTGATTTCCTGTCTGGGTGCACGAGTCATATGAGTGTGTCCACCTGTGCAGGACAAAAAAATTTCACATTAATCAATTTTTCACAACGAACAACAAATATAACCTACTTGAAAACATGACATAACTAAACAACCAATGTACATGATAATCCTCCACTCATGGAGGGGTCTCTGTAGGGCTCTCCTGATGCCATTGTTGCTATAGTATCAAATCAAATTTCAGCCCCTCATAAACAAATTAGAAAACAAATTATCAATCGACAGTCATGTCATCAACCAATGGATAACATGTACTATAGCTCCAACATTTTGAAGCCAACAACAATATTAGTTATATGGTATAAAAAGTATGGTAAGCATTTTTCAATTTCTGGAATTTTGTTAGCAATCTCATATAAAAATTTAATGTTAATACTTTTTTATATCTATTTCCTGTATCCCAAAATTTTAGTTATTAACCTCAAAATTTTCAAATTTGATTTACAATCCCAATTAAAACCTCTCCTATTTTCCTTTGCAATAAGTTAAATTGTCTCTATGAGGACATGGTTTGTGTCAAAGTGCAAGGTTACAAGGTTGAGGTTACAGGGACGCAAGGACATATAGGAACACGTGCTTAGGTTACGATGATAAGGGTCAGAGGTTACAATTATGCGGTGTTGAGGGGGAGCAAGCTATGGACATTAGCATACGAATGCCAGCCAAGTTTACAAAAACATACATGGACACAGGTCAAGGCTACAGTGACTCGTCAAGTTATGGGACCAAGGTTACATGCCATATAAGGATGTAACCAACGTTCCTCTGCTCAACATGGTTTCTCTCTAACTATGGATGATTAAACTAGATTTTCATGTATGTTCATTGATAAAAATGTTTGCTCATATGTTTTTATTGATATTGATCTTATCATTTTATGTTTTCTGTGTTATCATTATGTATGTGTGAACGCAATGGCATGTTGAAAAGTATAACTGGGTCGGTATTCATGTTGACTATGTAATTATATTATTATGTAAAGAAGAAGTCAAAATAATAAGATGTATTTAAGATTCATGATCATGAAGGATCTAGTCAACAAATACACTACAAGATCTTGGAAAAATACCGTGAAGAGGCGACTCCAAAAATATGCACAAAGATAATCTTATAAACGTTCAAATATCTATTCTTCATGTCGGCCTATAATTAACCATAAAGTCGGCTCTCTATTGTGCTGACTGGTCAGCCTAAAAGATAATTAGAATGTCTATATAAATAACCTCTCAGTGGCTCATTTGAGGAGGAATTTTTTTGGTCAACCAAGATAGAGTTTGCGGATTTATCTGAGATGGTAAAGAAACTAAAAGGGATGCGGATTCACCTAAAATAGAAGTAACTGAAGGCATATACTGAAGGTGTAAACTGAAGGTATAGACTACGGATTGATGAAGCTAGTTTGAGAAGAATACAGTGCGGATACGTACAAGGTTACAATGTAGATATCGCAAGGGTTGTGATGAATTCTGAAGTCTAATGAAAGGAAGGTAAATCTTTGATTTACCTTCCTATAATAAAAGTATTACTTCTGCTTAAATCATTTGTGTCCTGTACACTTTGGTAATTGACTTGATGAAGGATTAATTAAGAAGAATACATAAGCAAACAAGCTCACAAGTAATTATCAAGAAGATCATTTATAACCTCTCCACATTCTCAACATGGTTTCAGAGCTATGGCAAAAGATGATCACCTTATAGGCAAGAAGATTTTGAAATTAGAGAAAAGTTTCTATCTGGGATCAAATTCAGAGAGAAGAAGTTTTGTTCTTTCAAAAAGAAAAAGTTCGATACAAATCAGTGATACAAATTCTCAATAGAAATAGCCCACTGGACTGCGCAGAAAATACATGGACAGAGTTCAGCTTGGTCTGAGATTTTCGAACTGAATTACATTGAATCAAGTTCAGATCTTACTCTGAGATTTTCGGATTATCTTCTGGTGTCAGGTCAAAATTTCAAGAGGTTGAGAAAGGATCATATTACAGGTTCGGAGAAAATCTCAGGGACATAGTGGTTCAGTGCTAGTTTATAGTGCTACTCAATAATAAGTTTACAGTGATACAATGGCTCAGTTCAAGTACCAATTATAGTAGATGCAATTTGGATGATGCCATAGTTCAGTGTTTCAATGTTTTAGGAGGTGATGTCTCGATTTAAATGTATGGTACCATTCTTCGTAATCATCAGTATCAAATGGAAGATCACAGGAAGGTGAAGGGATTATGTTTTGGTGTTATATAGAGGTCACATTATAGTGATGTATCATTGTGGTCTTGATGTTGCTACAATGATAACCTTGTACATGAACATGTTCTGGTGTCAAAGTGTAGCTTGCTGCAATCAAGGAAGTTTTGGGTTCAATCTCCCATGTCATGTCCTGGTGCAAAGTAGTGTAGAAAAGATAAGATCATCATAAGGTGGATAAAAGAGTAGCATCACTATACAAGATCTCAGACTTGGTCAAGGAAGGATATTATCTAAAGACTAGGAACCGAGTTTTCCTAGGACTGGTACAGAAGAGTGCAGAAAAGAAGGCTTTATCATCATTAAAACAAATATCTAATCCTTACCCTTGAAGAAGATCATTCAAAGAGAAATCACTAACACATATTTTCTCCACCATCGAAGAAATCAAGATGAAGACTTTATCTTCACTTATCAAGTAAGTATCTTTCATTCTATAATCAAATTTTTTTTAAATGAATTTGTTTTTGCAGGGAGATCTATAAGTTGGTTGGGTTACCAATATTCCTTGCATGAGGAGAATAGTCACAGTCCTCGAATAAAGTAAGGTTAAATGTCACTTAGACCAGATTTTTACAAAATTGAGGTATCAAAAAACGAAGGGATATCTTCATAAGATCTTAAATGTGAGATATGAAAAAGAAAATAAGATGGACAACGTAACAAATAGACAAGAAAAATTACCTCATTCAACTAGTGGTCTCTATACTAGGTGGAAAAAGATAAATCAAGCACAAAAATATTGAAGGATAAAAGACTCAAACATTTGCACAAGGAAAAAGGGAAGTTGAGGAAATTACAATAAAGATGGTCCTAAAGGGACAATCTCAATAGGAGTAAGAAAAGAAGATTAAAGAAAAAAATCACACAAACTTATGAATAAGGAATTAATTTATGTTGGAAACAATGTAGCAGCCTGATCTAAGCATGGAAATAACTCCTGGTTTTTTATTCTAGTTTCGTTAGACCCTCACCTGGTTGATTCTGGTTCTAATTTTCAAAACAGGGTATCAACATACAAAATGTTGAAAATAATCTTGAACCTACTAATAATGGATGAAATCCTATATTTATTAATCTTAAACTTGGCACGGATGGTTGGGGCCTAACCCCAAAGGACTAGGACGACCCACCACCCAATGCTAGGATTATTAGTCTGGAATAACACTTAGTTAGTATTCGAGGGAAAATTAAACCATGATGATTTTACTATGGAGGCTCTATAAATTATAAAGAAAATGAAAACCCTTATTGAGAAATATAAATCAGAAAAAGGTCAGCCAAAAAGAGATGCAAGCTAAGATAGAGAAAAGGAGAGAGATTCTATAGAAATGTAGCCATAATTTTCAAGGTTCCTCCTCTAACTCTATAATTGTTAGGGAACACTTTAGACATTTTTCTCCCATTCATGACAAGCATCCAACAATTTCACTTTCAATTCCACAAACGAGAGAGTATTGTTGGTTTTATTCCACCTTCCTCCACCACTACTAGTTGCACTCAGCCCACCATTGAAACCATTGGAATAAGTACAAGGAACATGCTTATGAGTACATGTCCAAATTGTGGTATGATGAAGATATCCCCTTCAATAGTTCCTACTCATCTTATTATCAATCTACTCTAGAGTTCATAGTTGTTGTTAGTAAGAGCTTCAAAGGCCATTTTTATAGATTAAAAAAAAAAAATGTTTAATCCATAAATGACTAGTTTATAGAGATTGAAAAATCATGGGGGAAAAAAGGGAGATTTTTTCTCAAATGGATGGAATGATGGAAAGTCTCTTACCATGATTAATTTCCTTTTTTATTTTCACACAAGGATCCTTGTTTTTGAGATCAATAAATGCATCTAACTGGAATTAATATGCAAACTTGTTATTTCAGCTATGAAATGTGATTGTCCTCAAGCTGGGTGTGGATAATGTTGTTTAGGTTATCACTGATAATGCCTCTAACTATGTTGTTGTTGGTAAGAATTTGGGTGGAAAAAAACCCAAGAACACTACAAACTCCATGCATTCCAACTACCTAAACTTTGCATATTTGGTGTCTAATTATTTGGATTTACATTGAAGTCCATGAATATGTATTTTTTTAATTATTTTTTTAATATTTTATGTTTTTTTTAGTAAATTTGTTCAAAAACTAGTCTATATGGACCACTTTCTTGTTTTGGTTTTGGTAGAACCCTTAACTAGCTGATTTTAGTTGTGGTTTTCAAAAAATTGGTCTCACCATACCAAAAGAAAATAAGCCTATTGGACCTACCAATCATGGATGGGAACCAATTATTGTTATCCCTAAAAATTTTCTGGATGATTGGGGCCTAACCCCCAAGGGCCATGGTGATCCACCACCCAATGTTGCTTTATGTGAATCCCAAACCTTGAGCCATTATACTTTCACATACTATAGGTTTTAAAGGATTTGGTAAATATTGTTATTGTTTAAGGGGTGTTGGATATCCATTTTTGGGAAATGTTCTTTAAGCCCAATCAATTTTGAGAGGGAGTGTTGAAATTTGGAGTGGCTTTGGGATGAATTCCCCCAAGATAAGCCGAACTACCCCAAGGAGAAACCATCTTGACCCAAAGAGAATTTATTTGGATAAAGGAATATTATTATTATTAATGTGTTCAAATACACTTGTTATTCCTCCTATAATTTAATGTGGCATAAAATTTATTTGGGTGAGAAATCATCAAGGTGAATATATTTAAATATTTTCGAGGGAAAATTAAAAGAGGCTTTTCATCAAATTCAACCTCACAAATGAAGGGTCACATTAACACCAAAAGGCACCCCTTGATTCCTCCATCTATATATATAAATAGAAGGCCTTAGAGCTCATTTAAATCATATTAACTACATCATACAAAAGTTAAAAAGGGCTTCTGAGGTAGCCGCAGGATTGAGAGCCCTAGCCGAAGTGGAAAAAGGAGAGTTTTGGTGTCTATGGTGTATGATCTGATTGGACGAGTAAGGAAGGAGGCTAGCCAACCTTGTTTGGAGTATTTCCAGGCATATTTGGCAGCACAATCTCTGTGAATAGGTTGCATACTTTCTGTGTCTTGGAGGTAAGGTTGAGCCCTTATGGTAACCTATTTGGAGGGCTGTAAGGCATGTCTTGGAGCACCAAATCAAGGAAGGAAACAAGCTGAGTTCATGGATGATTCTGTGCATGCACGAGGCTGATTTTTCTTGGGAATAGGGCTGCATATTCTGATTTGATTTCCATAGGCTCAAGCCCTAAATTGGATCAGATCTAAGGTCATTCAATGCTGGAACAAACCTATGTGTAAGGGCCAAATTTGCTAGTGAAACAACGTTGAAGATAAGGTCTGTTTGCAAGTGGTTTGTAAGCTAGAATTGGAGGTGTAGCATTAGCTACAAGAAGCCCTAACCGAGGTTGAATCTTTAGAGATTAAAAGTGTGCAAAGGGCCAAGCTTTCATGAGCAAAAGTTAACGTCCTCAAGGGTAATTAATTGTATTCTATTTCGATTATTTGCTAGAAGATATGGTCTGCCCTTGTATATGTTTAAACAATAATGTTAAGTGACCTACTTATAGTGAATTTGGAGGCT
This sequence comes from Pinus albicaulis, assembly GCA_034641835.2. Taxonomy (NCBI): domain Eukaryota; kingdom Viridiplantae; phylum Streptophyta; class Pinopsida; order Pinales; family Pinaceae; genus Pinus; species Pinus albicaulis. The sequence continues at coordinate 1,455,442,490 of CM076575.1, read as the reverse complement.
TTTTAGAGGCTTCTTGGTGTGCCCTAGTATTGTGAACTATGGAAAACTCGATACAAATAAGTGGACAAAGTATTGCATGAAAAGGGCTTGTTGTCAAGCCTAAAAAAATCCATTCAAACAAAATCATCGAGACTCAAAACAGAGTCATCAAATTTCATTGTAGAGATATATAAAGATCCATTGAGTAACCTTCCACAGTGAGTGAGAGGTCCTAATCTAAATATAAAAGACTCCTGCATTTACCCCGTGCCAGATAAACAAGATCACCCTGATCCATGTGAAAGACCCTTGAAAATATTTCAGACTAATAATGATCAATAATCACGAAAGATTCTCCATTCACTATATCTTCTGGGGTTTAAATCTGTATTACAATCATCAAAGGGGTCACACCAGACGGGGTTTTCCTTTTTTGGCTCAGGAGACCTTTCAACAGTTTTGAAACTGGTATATTATGATGCTGTGACTATGGGGTTTATATGCAAGGCAAAACATTTTTTATCATTTTTATATCTATATCGAGCTACCGTTGCATGTGGTGTTAACAAATTATGTTTAATGATTACAGAGGCAAATTGTGAAACCGATTAATCCGCTCATGGGGTGAAGGTGCCATGTACAGTGAATATGAGAGGAAAATAATGACTGTATTAGCTTCTTTGAGAGGATTACAATATTTAAATGAGATCGGAGAACCTGGCACAACTTCAGGAATTCAATTTGATCTCCAATTATAATAATGCTCCCTATAGTGATAAGCCTGAAATCCTCAGTTTCTCTAATTTGTAGATGAAACTCAGCTCTAGAAATAATACAGAGGTGGATTTGGCCTATTTATAGATTGAGTAACTCACTCCCAAATGGATCTGGAACTCGACCCCTGAATGATGAAATTCCTAGAATTGGTCTCCTACAGTAGAAAACTTAGTCTACCAAGGATAGTTTCAGTCTCTGCAATTAAAACCTCCATGAAGAAATGAACCTCGACCTTCAAATGAGAAAGGATGAATTTAACCTTATTACTCTAGCTATGCAATCAAGCTTGGCCCCTTTTATAATTCTTGGTTCAGACCCTGAAGATGATGTTTGGCCTGCAAATAAATGATGCTCTCATCCTAAGATAAGGATAGATTTGATCCCCAAAGATAATTGATCTCGACCTCCCCAAATGCTCTAATATAAATATAAAAGACTCCATCGAACGGGTTTTATATGCAAGCCAACACATTTTTTATCATGTTTATCTATATCGAGCTACTGCTGCATGTGGTGTTAACAAATTATGTTTAATGATTACAGAGGCAAATTGTGAAACCGGTTAATCCGATCATGGGGTGAAGGTGCCATGTATTGTTTTATATAGCTAATACAGTGTTTTTTTTCTCTGAAAAAGAAATATTCAATGGCTAGATGAAGAATCTTACCTGGCTAGATGATAACAATGGCTCAGCGGTGACAGCTCCAGTCCAAGAAAACGCGAAAATGACAGCGCGAAAATGCAAACGACAATGCAGAATGCTGGGCGAGTTAAGAAATTTAGGGTTTTATTATAAGAATAAAACTCTCAGACGAGAGTTAAAAAAACTCTCGGACAAGAGTTAAAAAACTCTCATCCGAGAGTTTTTTTAACTCTCGTCCGAGATTCTTCCTGAGAGTTTATTTCAACACAACTCTCGGACGAGAAAATACTTAACTCTCATCTAAGAGAATTTTAACTCGGGTCAAGCCCAATCAAACTCTCGGCTGAAAAATTAAAAATCTCTCGGACGAGAGTTTTAAAAACTCTCGGTCGAGAAATAGAGTTGACTATTTTCTCGGACGAGAAATTAAAAATTTCACCCAAATTCTAGCCCTCCTCCAAAAAAATTTTCCTAACTTCGAGATTTCGCCTACCCTCATATTAATGATTTTTATAGGTAAAAGGTCAATAACTAACTTTTGACTGTTGTTGATTTTAAATATGATATGATTTTAATTACAACCATTAATTGATTGAAGTATATAAATTTGTGTAAAATATGGATTGAGAAATCACATATCTTATGCTTCAAAAAGTTCAAATCATTTACCTATGACACATTTCCCATTAGCCTAAATAGCCAATAGTGCATGTAGCATTTATCAAGTAAATTATTATAATTTCTTCAATAAGAATTGCACTTTTGTTTGCAATGAGCTCTATTTCAAAACTTATATTTCACATTTATATATGAGTATTATGCATATAAGTAAATAGAAGTCAATACAAATACAAGCATGCCTTGATGGTTCGTGTAAGATGATTTCAATGGAAAATAATTCATTTAAGAACACGCATACACACACATATTAGAAAAATAAAATAGATACAACAAATTCATTGCAAAAATAATTATAAATAATAATAGAAATATATAATAATATAATTGAAAATTCCCATTGTAATTTTTTTTATTATTAATAGAAAGTTATGATCTTTTTCCTCGGACCCAAAAAAAAAAAAAACTCATATAATATTCTAAAAGATATAAACTCATACAAATTAATTCAAAAAAAACTATGTTCAAATTGCATTAAAAAATTGGAATGCACTTGTGAACAAATTTATAAAGAACATTATCTTCTTCCACTACAATGAAGTGCATGTTCTATTGAACACTCGAATGTACTCATGTTTCTCTTTCATACGATGAAGTGTCTTAAGAAAGGGGAATAAAACCTGCATAAGCCAAGTATCTTTCTCTTTTCCTATATAGGATTTTATCAAGATGTGGTTTGATCAATATTCGATGAATTGAGAAGTATGCTTTGTTGTATCTATTAGCAATACATTTGATTCTTCATAATTTTCTCCATATTGGGACCACACATCAGTCAACCTTTTCTCATAAAATTGTATTGTTCTCCCCGCTTCTAATTTTGTTTGCAAATGACAATGAGACCTATTCCATGCGAATTTAAAGTCCTCCATATCAATATTTGATATTTCAAGTACTTGTCAGATGTATTTGTGAGTGACATTTAATGTCCAAATTGCAACATCATAATTTTTAAAGAAATATTTTAACAGTTCTGAGTGAAAGGGCCTTAAAAAATAGGACCTATCACCAAACTCCCAATCTGGTTCTCTTTGAATATAAAAATTTTGTTCATCTTTGGTGTACGATTAGAAGAAAACTCCTTCCATTTCAAATATCGACAACATATTTTGACTTACAGTGATGCCCATTTGCATCTACAACTGCACTGCAACCACATGTATGATATTAACATATCTCCAATTCAACATTTTATTGCTTAATGATATAAAAACCCAACATTTCAAAAATGATGTTAGTATTTATTTTGAATTAATGGTAATCACAAATTATAATTACAATGGCCCCAGTAAAGTGAACAAACTAATGATATGTTTACTTTATACATACAACCTAATACCTTTATTAAATTTGTATGCAATAAGCAAGTCTTATAGAATCACATTGACCCACCATTTAAATCATTGGTTTTAAGACTTATAATGATTTGTTTAATTTGAATTGAAAGATATAATTACAATGGTTGAAATTAAACAAACTAATTATATATTAGTTTCCACATGTAATATAATACAATTTTTAAATTTAAAACCTACTTAATTATATGCTCTAGAGTCTCTACTTTAGTTTCTTTTGGTGCTTCTTTTAGTAAATATTCTATGTCTATTGTTGGGGCTACATACATCCTAATATATTTTTTCAACTTATATGAAATAAAAAAATTTATAACAATGCAATGAACCATCATTTGCATTACTAATTTCAAAGCCTGTATAATGATAACTTAAACCACAATTGAAAAAAATAATTGTAATGTTTCAATACAAATAGAACAATTATCTATTAATTTTTACATACAATCTAATCCATTGTAAAAATTTCTATAGCATGAGAAATTTTGATACGAAAACATTAAACAACCATTCAAATCAATAATTGTTATCAATACAATAATATCTCACAAAAATAAAGAACATAAAATTATTGTATTCTACTTTTGACAAACCAAATCAACAATTATTTTATTAGTATTGTAAAATAGAAGTCAACTTAAATTTAAAGAGGCTACAAAATATAGTAATAATTCATGATGTCATACATATTATGACATGAAATAGACACCAATCCTCTTAAGGTACTATTAGATGTTATTGAACATCCTTCAAAATTTGCCCGCACATCTATTGCCTTGTTGCATTTAATCAACATTCTCCATAGCTTTTCGATCAACCAATCATCCTCTTTATTTGTTCCAATGAATTGAGGGGCAAGAATCACATTTTCTTTTGGATTTCCTTGCATTCTCTCAAGTGAACAATCCACTGTAATAGTATTGGTTGCATCATATTGGGTATGCATTTACCACACCTTTTTCAATGATTTAGTGTTTATACCTTTTTTTGGATTGTCAGTGGCCTTATGTCCCTTTTTTGGTTTACACTTTGAAGTAGTCCACATAAACACAAGTTTATCTTGTATTTTTTCTGAAAAGGAATTTTTTAGAACTTTTTTGTTTTGTTTTGAAGCTATCATCCAAATTGCAATTTCAAAATATTCATTTTTGAAACACATTTCAAAAAATGTATTTGCATGTGGATGAATCCAAAATAACTTTTTCTCTATTGTGTAATTTGTATCAGTTCCCATGTTCTCAATATGTCCTTTGTTTGTTGCTTCATCATCGATGCTATGGTAAAAAATGTCCTTTAATTCAAGAATAACTAATTTATTTTCAGTTATTTGGGCTGCAATACAATAAAAAATAGTCTAGTCAAACCATTTTATTCTTGTTACAAAAATTACTAAAAAAAATATCGAAACAATATACTTACCATGAGTGTTCTTTTGACTACTTATAGATAAAACAATCTTCTCTTTTATCATCTTCATGGAACCTGGAGTGTTCTGTAATAAAATATATATTCAATACAAAATTCTCTATTAAAGAAAAGCATTAGCAATGTAACCTACGAAATACACACCTGCACACTTTTAACATTATTTTGATTGTTAGTTTTGTTATTTTTATTTTTTCCTATAATAAACATATACAATGTTATGGTATAGAAGCATTAGAATTTGAAGAATAATAAGAAAAACAAAAAGACAAGTAATAAGTACCTGATATGGTATTATCTTCATAATTATAACTTTGC